>BLKR01000107.1:0-600000 GCA_011170035.1 Teleogryllus occipitalis | reverse complement strand
GCAACGATCGCGAAATGAATTATCAACGCCATATGATACGTCGCAAAGAATACGGAAGATACTCAAAGCCAAAACTCAATTTCATTTGATAACTGACCAAGGGAGAGGAAAATAATCAAGAGGAGTCTGAGTCCGCTGGCGTGCAACAGACGATTAACACAAGTTTCTTAAATGTGAAGTTATTTGTGAAGTACAAAATAGCTCCTTCAAAGGCATCGTGTATAACACTTCTCAAACAAACGTTTGGAACAACGATTGTATGATGGACGGATGTAAATGTAATTTATTGCAACTGCTGTAATAAAGAAGTAAGAAGGCTACACTGTAAAAATTGATCAATTAAAAAAATATATCTACTGGTGGAGTTTTCCTAGTCGAAATGTTTGGTGCTTAAGTCTAATGTTGCTGCAGAAATTATTTAATTTGAAATACTGAAACTCAGAAAATGATAAAACAATGTCAATGAAATAGATATGAAACGAAAAACAAAACTTTAATTTTTCTCGAAGTGAAAATAATTGTTTTCTGGATACTATTAATAATTTTTTAACAGTTTTGAGATTTTTCTCAAATTGTTTTGTAGAAACTAGAGGAGTCATGAAAAATTGTTGAAGACATTAAAGAGTCTTGATTGATTGATTGATTGATTTTTTCGTGTTTCCGGGCGCGTCAAATACATTGGTCATTAGTCCCGTTAATGTAGAGCATGTTTTTTCTCGGGAGATGGCGGTGATCTTCCCCCGCAGGATGGTGAGATCCGGCGCCGACCTACCGTCGGCTAGTGGGATTTCCCCCACCAGCTAATTCTAACAATTACATTATTTATTATTATTTTTCAATAAAAATATAAATGGTAACAGTATCGTTCTAGTGCTAATTGGAAACAGGTTTGTGCTTTATATTCAACTCGATGATAACAATTTTGTCGATCGTCAAGATACAATCATTAGTAGGGAGCGGATTGTGATGACCTAAAACATCGCCAAAAATGTGATGTGAACACTTTTGCGTTGCACAACTTCACTGTACATATCCAAAAGCACTCTCCACTAGTTTTCAACACTTTCTTCTTCCGGTACGTATATTCATATTCGTCTACCACCAGTTCTTTCCCTCTCGGGGTAACATCAGGTTTCACTTCCATCTTTGAAAAAACGTAAACAGTGTTGCTTCTTCAAAGCTCAGAAAGCGAATGAGACTACTGCCACCTCCGGACTTCTGGAAAAATCTCCGTCTGCCAAGTGAAGGGAAAGGCAGAAGGAAATGCTGGTCAGCAGCGCGGCGGCGGCAGCGCCCTTAAAGCGCCTACCTGCATTTCGTTACCAGAGAAGGTTTGGTCCGCAAATTACATACAGAATTAGAAAGTAAGTTTCACGAGATAAGATGAAGGGATTATTAGGTCCGCAAATTACATACGCTCCGGTTTATATCCAGTTCACCTGATCTATTGAGCAAATGCTGAGATGGCCCCTTGTTTTTCTTCTGGACATAAATGTAGCTTCACTATGCCCACGTTTTGTTAAGCTGTTAGTGGTAGGTGTAGAGCTGAGGTTGAGTTACAATATTGTTAGCAATACAGAAAAATCAAATCTGCAGTTCGTTTACCGTTGCAAATAGTCCATTCCTCGGGAACAAAAATGTCTAGTTTTTCAAATGCTTCTAATCTCGCTCTTTTTTAAAATTATTATTATTATTATTATTATTATTATTATTATTATTATTATTATTATTATTATTATTATTATTATTATTATTATTATTATTATAGCCTCTGGGATGGCTCATGTATAGCGTACTACCTTCCCGTGCTGTGGACCCCGGGTTTGATTCCCAGTCGAGGCAAAAATATAGTTGTAGCTTTTTTTAAAAATTTTCCCAGTTTCTAAAGCTGTGTGACGAAGAAAAGCTCAAGCAGGCGGATCTTGCTAGTTACGGCGAAGACATCACGCCATGTTCGCCTCTTACCCCCAAGCATGAGAATTTAACTAGGCCCAGGCAAGCGTAGCTGGCCGGCGGACTACCGACCCAATAACGCCAAATACATACTGTGACATACCAATATGTCACTGAATATTGTACAATATTTATTTTAAATGGTACGAAAGTACATCAAATGTTATCTGCAAATAAACAATCGAATTTATGAACCGAGCTTTGCAGGGCTGAAAGAATACGAGAGACATTCATTCTGACTGATGCCGTGCTCATGAACGGATCGTGCTCCAATTAATGTTAGGAGTTTTTTTTTTTCTTTGGGGACTTGTAAGCATCTACTAGGGAATGGATATTGAGAGAACATCAAAATTGGAACTCTAAGTGTGACAGTGGAGCTTAAAATATTTCATGTGAACGAGTTGGAGGGACATTGAGGGCTTGGGCGAAGTTGTCAGTGATTGGACTGGAATGTTAGCAGCAAATAGTTTGTTGATCTGATGAACGGTAATTGAAGTGAGCTTCCGAGAAAAGAAGAGAGAAGATGGTGTCTGGACCTGAGGACTGCGGCGTCGGAGATGGATAAAGATGGCCGAAAAAGCGCGCGAAGACATAAGGTTGGAACGGTCATGACAAACATTTAATTTTATATTTGGTAAAGTTAAACAATACCAAAAATTGTAATAAATTATTTAATAAATTTCCATGTTTTCGTGAAATGAATATATGATTTTTCATTGAGCCAATTCCAGCAATAAAGTAGCAAGATAGATAGATATTTGTCTTTTCAGATTCCTCGACCGAGTTTGTTTGAGTATATATTGCAGTTTATTTCAATGCATTATTATTATTGTTTTGACTTTCATTCATCTTACAAATATTTATAGTTAAAATGTTGGGATGGGATTCTGGTACTCAAGAAAACGTGCGCAGATAATCTTCCCCTCCATACGTCATACACAATTTTTCCTGTTTTCTTTTTGAGCAAATAAATCTGAAATGTATACTACCTATATTACTCTGTATATACGTACGTATACGAGAAAGTAAAAATCCGTGACTGTCCCGCAGAAACCGGGTCATATGGGATCCCTAATAAAGCACTGGGCAACAGGCAGCCCACGTTCCTTCGTTTCTCACTCCCATCGTTAGGCCGGGTGTCGGTTGATCTTCCATCCCCCATGAACTGGAGAGGCAAAACAATGTGCCAAGGACAGCGTACGATCTTTCCCGCTTTCTCCCAATCATCATCATCGTCCTATCAACTCCCCAAATCAACTCTGTGTATGTGTGTGTGCGTGTGCGCGCGTATGCGTGGTGGTAAGTCCCGTCCTAGCCCACCCTTTCAAAACTGTGCGGGCGAGGAGGTCTTGCGAACCCTACAAAAGCGAATTCAGACTGTGACACCAAAAATTAATTTGCAAACAAATCAATCGAATATATCATTATTTTTTAATAACGTAGTTCTGAGTTCAACAAATATTTATTTACGTAACGAAAGTATCTTTTGCTTACGAACAAAATGTCAATGGCCGGAGCGACGACAGGAGTCAAGACTAGCATTTGCAAGTAAGGAAAGGCACGTTCTTAGCGTATATTATCTTCGTTAAACGAATTTACGCAACATTGCAAATATTTATTCGTGGGATCAATTTAAATATGCGTGGCGGCAGGCATTTTGATTCATGTAGCTGCATAGTTTTGTTTATCTCATTGTAGTCAGTTGTTTTATTTGGTCATGCTTTTACTTTCTCGTTACGTAGTAGAGAGAAGTTATGTATTGATGCGCGACCAAACGGCAGATTTTCGGCAGAAAAACTCTTATAACAGAACCCTGGTAACGAAATAATGGATAAATCCAAATGCCAAATTTAGAAAACAATCGTCTAACACGTTGTATAGTCAGAATCCATTTTTTGTGGGTTCTTAGTACCGAAAAATAGAATTACGGCAAAACGTCAGTTTGTCCGTCCGTCAGTCCGTCTGTTTGTGAACAACGCTAGGCGCTAAACTGTTCAGCCGATTTTCTCCAAAACTGATATTCCCCAATCGATCTGGTTAATGTCGTGACCCCTTGAATTCGAAATCGATATTTTAATTTTGGAGGGTACTTACATGAAGAGCCTGGGCATTTTCCAAATTTAAAAAAAGGCTCCATCTTTTCTGATTCAATTTTGTTGTTGGATAGTGTGAAGGAGATGGTTGAAGTGCATGGTTCAGTGAATAACGTATAAGTGAAGGTAAGAGTTCAGGTTCATGTTCGTTAAAAACCATAATTTTTCGAAAATTGCAAAAGTTCAAAATTTTTTCGGAATGTTCTTAAAACTAAAATATTGAAGATAGAATTTTTCTCAATGATGAAATCTGTTCCTTAAAGATAGACTTTGAAATAAGTTCATGTACAATTTTACGAATATTTAAGTACTTTTCGTGTCATTTGACGTGAGAATATGGGCAAGAACATGCGGTTTTAGCACTAGTTTTTTTTCGGCATGCGAACGGCAGAATATATTTCGCTGTACGCGAGACGTACAAAATTAACACACACTAAACAGTGAAGGTAAGAACTAGTTTCCGTGCATGAGGGCCGAAAACGTAGTTTTCTGTAGAGTCGCACTAGAAAGCCCCTACAAGGAGGCTGCCTCGCCCCTGCAGTGAATCCGCCCTTGGGGACAGAGAAGGAGAGCGTCCCGGCGGCGGAGGCGCAGCGAGGGGAATGTGAGCGGCAGGGCGCGTTCTGCGCAAATAGAGGACAGCCGGGCGTCACCCGTGTCTTCGACCTCCTTTCGCGCCACCTGCGCCTTCGCCGCCGCTGCAGCCATCGCCTCTAACGCCGCTTCTTCAGTCGACGCGTCGTCTCCACCGCACCGCCATTGCCGCCATCGTCACATGACCATGCCGACAACCTCAAGCCACCATGCAACCACCGCCGCCACGACCGCCACCGCCAAAATCACCCCCACAGCCACCACAATCCCTACAGACACCTTCAAAACTGCCCGTGCCAGCACATCAACCACCCCAACCACCCCACCGCCACTGCCATTAACATTACCTCTGTCAGAGCTAGCCACCACTGCCGCTACCAAGCGGTCCATCAACACAGTTACTATGCCCACTGCCCGCAACGCTTCCACTATCTTCAACACCGGGCCCAAGAGTCTTCCATTACTCCCGATGTCACCGCCTAAAGCACCGCCACAATCGCCATCACCAAAACCACCAACGCCACACCAATCACCGTTGCTTCCACAGCCGCCTCCGTCACCACCGTCACCATTACCGGAGCCACCATAACCGCCTCTGTCGCTCCCACTGTCCACTCCTCCCCCACCACAGCCTACGCCTCGTCCTCCTCCTCCCCGCCCCCCCGCCGCCATCATCACAGCCTCCTTCTCTTTCTCCGCCACCGCCTCAGCCTCCTGCTTCTCCCCCTCCGCGTCTTTTTATTACTATTTATTCCTTTCCACTTTCCGCGGCGGCGACGGCGGCGACGCGCCGGACCAGGGCGGTGGGAGGGGGAGGGGCGTCGGCGCCAGGCCGGTTCCATTGAGTGCAACGCGCAGCGCGGGAAACGACCCCGGGCCCTCCCTCCCACGGCGCCACGCCTCGCCCGCCCCAGCGCAATTACCTCCACGCCGCGACGCCACGGTCGGGGGTTGCCATCTACATTTCGAACAGCCCGTGTTGCCTTGCGGTGGAGCTGCGCCGAATTCAGCCGCTGTCTGGAGGAGAATTCAAGGGGCCGGCTGATCAGATCGATATTTTCCGAGATTTCTTAAATCGAAACCAGGCGAATGGTGGAGCAACGGTGGAGCCCCAACGAAGCACCCACCATCAGCGCTGTCTTTCCTTCCTCTTACTTGTTCTATCCTCACCCCTTACTTACACACACTTACTTACATGCACCACACGACCACATATGACGCATGATCAATGGGAACTTGCTTGTCCCGGCAAGGGAGGTTCTTTTCTGGTTATAGCAGGAAGGGGAAACCCGTGCACGACGAAGTGTATGTCTACGCTGGATCACACAGGTCCCATCGGGGAGGAACACCACCAAATCTCGTGATAAAAGCACATATTACACCCCCTACGGGACTGATTACCTCAGCAGCTGATGCGCCTGGAAACACGAAGTAATCAATGAAGAGGCTGCATTATTCGAAGAGCGAACAATTCTTAGCGTACCACGTACTCTTCCCAAGAGTCCCAACCTAATCCCAAGATCTCAGCCAAAACACCTCCCGAGTCATGGATAAATGTGGCTGTGACCGTTGTCACTGTCCCTGGATGTGAACATAGAACAAAAACGGTTTTCCAGGAGTTTCCGGGCATTTCAACTACTTGGACCGTTAGTTCAGTAAATGTGGCAGATGTATCCCCGGAGATGGCTGTGTTTCTCCCTCGCTAGAACGCGTATCCTGCGCCGACGCCCTCACCGGTTTGTCGTTTCCCCAACAGGTATCTCCTCCACTGGGCCACCGCTCCAAGTGGATCATGCTCTAAACACACAACTGGTCTCCCAATTTCCGAGGTAATGAATGCATGAACGTGTGTGTATGTGTGCGCGTAAGGGGAGAAGAGGGGACAAGGTTAGCTGGAGTCGAACATGCGTCGGGGCTTTAACCATAGGACACATGGTAAGAGCGATACTGCGCCACATAACGCTGTTGCCGCTGTGCTGCAACACACTTCGTACGATGGACACCATTATGGTGGCAAAATGTGAAAATTCCCACCTACACAGGGTGCGTTAGATTAGGGCAAAGGATATATTTGCAGAGCCTGAGCATTAGAAAACGAAAACAGCAATGCAACATCAACAATCCAGGACAACAACACAGAACAACAATCCAAGACAACAACAGCAACACAGGTCAACATTAACAACGAAGAACAACGAAGTGCGACAACACAAGACAAGAAGAACGTAGGACACCGACGACATAATTCCGTGACATCAACAATAATGTGGGACAAACGCACCAATAACATAGGACGACGACAATGTAGAATAATGCATATCCCGCACGCCATGGACTTTATGCTTAAAATAACTTCTTGTTATGCCCCGAACAGATTCACTGATTGCTTGTTCGGTGATTGAAACACTTAAATGATGATGGCAGATTACAGCCAGCATAAGAAACATAGAATTGAATGACATCCCAAAAATAACTCATATTATGTGTATTAATAATTCATATAAATAAAATAAACAGGTCATTTCTAAAAGCCAAAGTTTCGTCGGTATTCGGTGCGCGCACGCTGTTTTTTGTTTATTTTTATTAATTTTTTATTTTACGTCAAAAACAGTTAAGAAGTGGCGTGCTATGGGGAGAAGTGAATTCTGTGTAGGTTTTCAAAATTCTGTGATACCTAAACCATATACTAATTGAATTTTGAATACGGAAAGAAAGTGAATGTTTTTTGCAAGGATTGTTAAAACAATTTGTAATAAAATGTCCATTGTAATAAAATCTATTATCAAGAGTAAATCAGCAATTAATTCGGGCTCTTATCCCTCATCATGTCCTTCATCAAGGAATAACACTTCCTGCCGCTACAACACGGGGAACGATAATTTGAATAACTATATTTCCCACTGGATTCTAGTAGAAGTGCACAGATAATGAAGTTAGATTTATGTCCAGAAGCAAAACAAGGGGCCATTTCAGCATTTCCTCAAGGGATCAGGGGAACTGGACGAAAAACCTGATCGAGATGGGGATCATTGACCCAGAAGCTGTGGTACAATACTTGTTACATGTTGTTAAGAATTGTACAGTCCCAATAGTAAATAATACATTAAATATCACTGTTAAAATTAATTTTACTTTCCTTGTGATGCTCAGAATAGTCTCTAATTATAAAGAAACAGTTATGCAACAGAAACAATTTTACTTGGGATTTAAACTTTTCTATCGAATTTAATCGTTTAATGGCCTGTGGCAAAGTGTTGTAAAATAATGTAGTACATGTATTATATGTGAAGTTTTTGTAATGAGCTGTTGATACTGTCACCTGATAAATATGATTACTACTATCGAGTGTTATTGTTACAGACATCGATGTTTTCTAAAAACATATTGCCGCCCTTAAGTCAGTCATTTTTGACAAACACCACTGATTCGTAAATCAAGTGACAAGATAATAGTAAAATTCCTAGATTAATAAGGAGAGGCTTACAAGAATCACGTGGGTGGGATTTGGTTATTATTCGTACAATTCTTTTTGTAATCTAAACGTCTGGGAGCTATAAGATGTATTTCCACAGAATATTAAGGATATTATCTCAGGCGGGAATGAACATTCGCGAAACATACACAACGAGCAGGATGAAGGTTGACTGAATTTGAAAGAATTCTGAACGCGTAGCATAATGAGCTTAATGTTGTGTACAAATCATTTAAATGGACTTCCCATTTGAGATTTGATTGAATTGAGAGACCTAAAAATGGTGTTGCCTTAACATCAGTCAATGGTACACCATTCATTTTTAATGTAGTACAGAAATGTTTATTTGAAACGGAAAACTTCATTAAAACCGTTTTCTTTTCATTTACTATTAATTTGTTATTTCGAAACCAATTTGGAACATCAGATATTGTAATATTTATTCTTTATTGCAAAGAATGTTCGTATCATCCGCAAAGAGAACTGTTCTTCCGTTTGGAACAGTGGAGGGCATATCGTTTACGTATTTAGGAAGAGAATATGGTCTAAAATCGATCCCTGAGGGACTTACCGTGCAATTGGCAAAGAGACACAAAGGTGTGTACATAATGTGTTTGGAAACGCCACAACTCAGGGTATGTGTCCTCTTCGAACTAAGAAGAGAAACAGACCTGTTTAATATTATATTAGGCAACTAGTATATAGTTTTAAGGTTTGTTGCGTGAGTACATATTTTGAAAACGAACGAGGTTTCAAATTTGCACGAATTCAATAAAGCAACAGTATTAACGAGTTGCAGAAATATATTTTCATATAACAGCAATATAAATGTGTAAGAGAATTAAAAACAAACAACTGTAGAGTGACATCACGTTATTTGACATCTGTGCGAAAAGACAGAGGTCGGCTGTTCAATTTACCGCTACCACCCCTTGATTCTCTTGCGGCGATTAGCTGAATGTGTGATGACGCAATTATTCGTGTCATAAACTGCAAATAGGTCTCAATCTGTGCCGTAAGATGTCAGTTTAAGAACGATTTCTTTTTACAATAGAAGTCGTTTGTAACGCCGGAATTTAACAAATATATTAATGATGAGCGGACCTTTTTATAAAGTTTTCACTTCAAAACCTTTTTTTCGCACAACATAATTTATTTTGCGCTGAATCTTTTCTGTCGTTCGACTTCTGATTTCATCCTGGATTCCAGGATTAGTATTGCGAAGCTATTTTAAATAATTAAGCCTTTTATATAGTTCCTGAAATTAGTTCCTTATATAGTTCCTGAATATAGTTCCTTTTATATGGTTCCTGAAATTGCTTTAAGGCTCTTCAAAGAATTCTAAAACGATCAGAAAGTTCTGTTAACTTAATGCGGCCATTACCCTTTTTAAGACTTCAAAATTACATAGACGGAAGGACAGAAAAAGAGCCCTATTCGCCCCCTCTTAAAATGTAGTCAAGAGTAAGATCGATTCTTTCAGAGCGTGAAAGTTGCATATGATTTCACCTGTCCAATGCTAACGATCTCTAAATTTCTACTCCACCAGTAAAATTTAATTTTATTTCGCTGATATGTAGCGGTTAGCAGCTGTGTAAAAAGTATAAGAAATTTGACTAGGAATTTTAAAAATTCAATCATACATCTTAATTAAACACTGATCAAAGTAAAAAGTTCATAATCTTCAGAAAAATTGAACTGATTTATACGAATATATAATGAGAACACTTTTTAAGCACAGATTTACGCAATTTAAAAAGTTTTACGCATTTAAAATAGTTGAAACATTTGAAAACAAACATTAATTAGTGTAGTAGATTAGACTAGTTAATTAGAGCAGTAGACTTTCCGGATGTAGAATAGGAATTCTTTGTCCTAGTTGCAATTTGCTTCGAGTAAATTTTTTTCAAATGAATATGAGAGAAGTCAAATATTACTAAAAAATAACATTCTCAATTCAATTATACTTTCTTAATCAATTATATTTTAATTAGTTCAACAGTTTATTTGATATATACTTGTATATATATATATATATATATATATATATATATATATATATATATATATATATATATGTGTGTGTGTGTGTGTGTGTGTGTACAAATTGTGTGTGTGTGTGTGTGTGTGTGTGTGTGTGTGTGTGCGCGCGTGTGCGCGCGTGTGCGTGCGTGTGTGTGTGTATGTTTGTACTTGGGCAATGCGACATTTTCTGAGTAAAGCCCTGTCGTAGTGTTCCAGCCTTGACGTCCATGGCCTCGGGTGAACCGTGGGAACTAGATCGCAACCCCTTACACCATTTATTAGCATTTTCTTTGCCTAGAGATGCTTTCGCTTAATCTACCAGTTATATATACTGGTATATGGCAGTGAAAAGCGACAATTAATTTCGACCCTTCTGGGAGTCGAACCTGGAGTTGCGGTTTGGAATGCGAGCCCGATAGCCATGAGTTAAGTCGCGTATTTTACAGATGACTCCACAGTTGCGTGGATCCTGTAAATGATGGGTTGGTGCTTGATGTAAACAGGTAGTGCCCGGGCTCCTCTCTAGAGGACAGTAATTTGGGAGTGAATGTTAAGAAGACGAATATCAGATACAAGATATTTTTATTGGATCTGTCCATAAGGTGTGGAGCCTTAAGCGATTTCTATACGCTGTTTTGGGGGGAGGGAATTAGCACCCCGTCCATAGTGGTCTGAGCCGAGGTCACACTGAAGATTTTATCGATTTATTTACCGTAAACAAACTGTTTTGACGTATGCAGGAGAAATATAATTTATCCATGTCTTAAAAGAAGGTTTTGTGATGTAGCAGAAAATGGGTTCCATGGGCCGCTCTTTACGTATTGATACTGATAAACCGTCGTTTTTGATGAACCTTGTTGAAGGCTTTGGCTGTGAAACACACTTGGCTTCTGGCAGATGTCACTAAAAGAAAAAAGTATTACTTCTCGCGAGTCGCAAAAATTGTATACCTGTATACCGCATATCCTACACTTGTCGGATACTTTGTAGATCAATTCAAGGGTACTTTCTACATAACATAACTTTAGATTATCACATCCTTTCGCCGCAAGGATCGTAGTGGCAACAAATGGGGAAGAACGGATCCCATACGATCCGGTTCACGTGGTTTAAGTGGAATTGACTGCCCTACTCTTATGAAAGAATGAGTGAACTCTTATGAAAGAAGCGTTAGGTAGTCATCACGAAAAGAAACAAACTAAAACGCTGTTGCAAATTGAATTGGAAGAAGTAAGCCGTTGTCAGGCTTGTGTGAGAACGACGAAGATAACGTGTGTAACCAATGTACTACTATACATAGTGTCGCCCCTGCGTATCTCTTCCTGCACATGTCAGGGAAGACGCCATAATTGCGCGCACCGCTACATTGTAAAACGTCCTAAAGAAAGTTAGACAATAATAATTGTTTATTTCTTAAAATAGGAAATATTTGATATTTTGAGATAGTCCCTGCAAGGAGCGCAATAAGTAAAGCTTATTACGATAGACAATGCAAGCAAAGCCGGCCCGGTGGCCGAGATCGCTAAGGCAGTAGTGTCGTAGTGATCTCGGACCGAAGGGTCGCGGGTTCGAGTCCCGCCTCGGGCATGGTTGTATTTGTGTTCGTCCTTTCACCCCTTATCATCAATCACCATATCATTTCATCCACATAGTTACCATACCGTTAACAGCAATAGTGGTCGCTAATGACCTTAGATGTTGATGCGACCTTAAATAACAAAAAAAAAAAAAAAAAAAAAAAAAAAAAAATGCAAGCAAGATTCTACTAATATGCTTAAAATTCATTCAGAAAAAAATAGCTCTGATAGGTAGTGTCTAGTAATATTAAAGTAATAAAATAGAGAATATATTTCTTGCGAATAGAGTCACTATTCACAATCATAACGTACGTTCTAGTGTCTGTTTTTAGGTTTATTGTACGCAGGTTGTCCGAATTTTATCTCTAGGTTAAAGAAGTTAAAATTATTTGCTCAACCATTTTTCGAATGCAATTTTTATAGGCACATTTACACTTAGGTTGCAGATTTTTTGTGCATATTGCATTAAAATAATAGGTAAAAATATGTAATTTACCTTGTTATTCTACTAGGTATTATATAATTCACACGGTCTATGAATAAATCTAACTTTAATTCTGTTGGATGATACCAAAAGTAGGATAGTATAAACAACATACAAGTCATATAATTTCACCATGTATTAAAACTAAAGGCGTTTACAAAACTAAAGGCACAATACATATTAACACACATATATACTTACAAAACGCATTAATTTAAACGAGTAAACACATGTTATAATTGCGCACTTACAATACTCTCCAGAAAAGAGAACTAGGTTGGAAAATTTTGCCTAATTTTTAAGTGGGGGACATTATCATTGGCAGTCTTGCTGTGATGATATAGTCTAATTGTTAAATATTTTGCAGCTATTCACAAGAAATAGAAAGTGGTTGTCTTCTGGTTCATGATCAAGAAAGTAATGGCAGAGCCTTTCAATAACAAATTTTCGTATTGATACGAAAATTAACACACCTTTCAAATTCTCAGCGTGGGGTTGGTAGCCCAACCAGAAAGTAATTTTCCAATTACTCATAAGCTAGGGAAAGGGATGCCCAAAATGCGGGACAGCGCATTTTTGCCGCGTGCCGCGTGCAAAATTCTTAGAATCCGTGGAAATGGATGTCCAAAATGCATGGCAACGCGACTAGCGCGGGCCGTGTGAAAAACCCAGTGACGTTTCAGGTCACGTGGGTGGGAGCTATATAAGAGCGAACGCAGAGCGCGGGGGGGGGGGTCGTCGAGCTGAGTGGAACCCTCGTGCGAACGCACAAAACTTGCGCCCAGGGCGGTGCGGAGCCGAGATAGGCTCGTACGGCAACCCATGTGTTGGGACGCATTGCATTGTTAAGGGTCGCTCCTGCGATCAGAGGAGTAAACGTCTACCAGAGCTAAGACTAACTTAATTATTTACTGTACATATTGTAAATAAACCTGTACACATTTATCATTGAAGCTCGTGTCTGTGATTACTGTGTATTCGCACGACGTCACAAAAGACAAACCCAAATGGATAGCGGAATTTTTAATCTAAATGACAAAATCAAAGACTACAAATGCCAATGGGCAAATCATATCAATAGAATGGAAATATCAAGATTAACACAAGTAGCATATGACCACAAACCCTTCGGATATCGGGATGTAGAACGCCCAAGAAGATGGCAGGATCACCTCTGAGTTGGAACACGCCTTCAGTAGCTTACCGTGAAGCAGAAGAAGAAGAAGGCACCTTTCAAATATGCAAGGAATCAAAGTCAAGTGCTTAACAAACGGACACAGTATTGTTTGTTCTGACACAAAATTGCGGAAAGCTTTTTCAGAGAATGAAGATACTTTTATTGCCTCTTTTAATGTCAGGATCAGTCTTCTGTTTTTCTTCACGTTACTGACGCGTGGAGGGTTGTACCCGGCACTATCTCTTATCCTTCACCGCGCTGCCAAATACATCGCAGTCGGGGATTGTCAGTTTTGCCAACGATATTAGCAACTACTAGTAGACTAATTCTATCACACGACAAGCACCTTTTTTTATATGAAATAAAATATATATTTATATGAAATAAAATTTAGGACTTCGTCTTATTCTTTAACAACACTTGGCAGAGCTGGGTTGGACCAATATGGCCATCGTGCGAAATCACTAGCTTCAAGGGAAACATCTCTGGGCTAGTCTATTGTAGCGTCATAGACTTGACTCCCTGCTCCTGAGTTGCAAAGTATGGGGATGAGGAAGCCAAATATAGGCTCCGGAACAAAGGTCACCCCTCACGGAAATCCCAGAGGGTAGGGGGCTGGTTCGTAGACGCCGGGCACAAAATGCGGCGTCGGTGGCATTGGCTTCAAGACGAGTGCGTGGGGGGCAGATGACGTAGGAGGTCACGTGACTCGGACCTACATTAAGGTGCGTCGCAGGACCCTTCGGGGGTAACGATTCTGGTTTCCTCGCGGCAAACACCGCAAAACGTGTCCGGCCAAGTCTAGCGCGGAAGTGCTGAAGGCACGAGTCACGACGAGGTTCGGACACGGTGAAGTATGCCTTATACTTCAGGGCAGGTGGTCTGCCGAGGCATATGAGGTCCCCAGTTGTGAATCGGCCGAGTTGGGTACTCGCAGGCACGGCCGCAAGGCGCGTGTTGCGAGAGGGGGGCTGCGGCAGGTAGCTCCGACAAACGCCTTAGAGTCAGGTTTTAGTTACTGTAAATAATTTATTGTAAATAAATTGTAAATACCCACACGTGTCTGTTTCTTTGTGGCGTAGATCCCTACCCACAACGTTATACTATATATAGAACTCTTCGTTGTATTGTACCGGGTGATCAGTATAAAACGCAGCCCAGAGCAAGCAGAGAGAAGTGCACTAGCAACCATGTTTGAGCAGGTCGGATAGCGGCTGGTGGTTTCAAGCAGGTAAACTGACGGGAAGTACGCTTAATCCCCTCACCCACTAACGCCACCCTGAGGAGGAGAGCAGGTGACCGCCGTGTTCACGAATTCAATGAGAAGAGCACGCGCCTGCTTGTTTGGCGTCGGAAGAAAATTTAATTGATTCCTTCGTATATTGTTTAAAAGTGAAATAAACTTAACATGTAAAATATACATTGAGGTCAATTTAATAATAAACTTTGCTTGTTTTAGTTTCATAACAAGATACATACTCTCTAGATCATATTTGCCAGAAATGTATATGTTTTATATTTTTCTTTTTCAAATAAATATTAACAAATTATAAATTCAGATTAGCAGAACAAATGTTTGTCATTATTATTATTATTATTATTATTATTATTATTATTATTATTATTATTATTATTATTGAAGAAGGTTACTTTAAAAATAATTAACTAATTAAAATATAATGAAAATTAATTTCTCAATTTATTCTGATACGTACCGCCTTTACTGTGTCTTTGAAAAACAACAGACCAATTAATCTGCGTCGATAAATGGCACACCATACTCCAATCTTTTTTTTTAATGCAATGGATCAAACACACCTCTTGTCTCAGGATAGCACTTCGCTAACCGAAATAGGGTACTTTTATTCGCAATAGACTCAGATGAAAATGTTTCTCTGAAAACTGCCCAGCACTCTTCGAAAGATTGCGTTCGGAAATACTCCTCCACCACAAAACTGCGTTGCTCTACGCTCAGGCGCATCGTAAGTTAACTGTGAAAGAAGGAAACTATGAATGAAGACGCGGCCTGTTTTGTTTTGAGCAGGTATGACCCACATCACAGGAAGGGGATGATTGAAATGAAGGGGATGCTGGTGAATGGTATGTGGCTGAAATGCAGTCGAAGGAGCTGTCCCAAAAGCAGTGTTGCAAAACTTTCACTTTTGTCTCAGTGCCTTGAACAGCAGGGTTGCGTTTTATACTGATCACCCGGCATATTAACCGAAAAAATGGCATTGTCTTGTGCAGTTGTCGCAGAGGCCCTAGAGTGCTCTAGAAGCTGCCGGGATAAACTCGCTGAGCACGCCAAAATAGCCTGTCAAGAAAATCTACTTATGCTGTTTTAAGCTGTGTGTATAATGTTTTTCTCTTCAAAAATACTTCGGAAATTACTACATTGGTGTTCATTATCTAAAAGTCCACATACCAGTTAAATACATTTAATAATAATAATAATAATAATAATAATAATAATAATAATAATAATAATAATAATAATAATAATAAAAATATTGTAGGAAGGTATTCAACCATTCTAATAATAATAATAATAATAATAATAATAATAATAATAATAATAATAATAAGAAGAAGAAGAAGAAGAAGAAGAAGAATTATAATATTAAAAAAATACAATGCAATTTTTCAGATTAGTCATGTGACCACTTGGTTTATTATTTTTCTAATTTTAATTAAAAAATGTTCATAAAAACGTTTTAAATGGTGTAATTTTATAACTATTATATTAATTGCTGTTTACAAATATTAAAATGTAACTGTAAAACTTGAATGTAATTCTGATGTTTCCTTTGTCCAATTGAGGTCCCAACACTACACCTGGAACAGCCTTAAAGTATTGTACCGGCAGTCTGGAATTGACTCGGTAAAACCATAAAAAAATAATTAAATTAAATTAAATTAAAAATTGATCAGCAAAACCCTCAAGAATTCTCATCCAGACAATGCTTGGATTCGAAGCATCTTTTCAGCTGAGAGGACAATGAGCTCTACTGGGAATGGAACCCAGGATCTCTCAGTCGCGGACTCACAACCACGATCGCGCCCGCATCTGGAGCATTGTGTCTCTAGGATCTTACATTCGATGTTCTTTATTGTGGTCACCCGTCCCTTATTTTACCGGTCGAACCTGAGATGAATATTGTTTACGTATCAGTGACTGTTTTTGTTGATGGAGGAGGAATGGTGAAAAGATAGGCAGGATGAACGGGAGACCCAGAGAAAAACCACGAGCTTGGTGGCTCAGGGCAGCAACTGCTGTACTGTCTCCTTCCCTCCCCTTACCCATATACATACATGTACTTACATGCTTACATTACATTCACCTAAATAATTACATGCCACACACGTCGCAAGACCAGTCGTGTGCGAGGTGCCATTCCAGGCTGGAGCGGTGCTCTTCTGGGGGAAATCCCTGGAGGGCAGAAACCCCTCACAAGGCGGCGTGAAGGAGGGCGCCGGATCTTTCGTTCCGGAGGGAAGGAACACCACCCCTTCCCTCATAACATGCACTTCACTTATGCGCCTAACGAGCATAGCATTTGACCTGCCCGGAAGCACGAAATAATCGATGAGATGTCGCAACATGATGTAAGACGGGAGTAGTAGGGCGGAGGCTCAGCGTCGTGTGATGATGAAAGGTTTTCAAAATGCAATTTAAAACAAAATCCTACGTCTCAAATCTTGTACACTAATTACGCGTTAAGCGGCCTTGCTAATTGCGTTCGCCGCCAGGGGGCGCGGAGGGAGCTGTTGGCGAGAGGCCCTGCCGCGGCCCGATTTGGCCAGAGCGCGACGCGTGCACCTGCCACCAGCCCCTCTCCCCCCCCCGCCCCACGAGCCTTGCCGTCAACCGCCAGCGCCCTCATTGGAGGATTTTTCAAAACACTTTCCTTTGGCGACGACCGCATGATGCGTTAAGCCAATTAGACTACTGCTCGTAAACCCGCGACGGAATGAAACAGTAGTCGAGTTCTGTTCGAGAAAGAGTCGAGTTTGATATGTGCTCGCTGAGGAAGTTTACCATTTAAATGTGCGGAGTTATAATCTCGCTTTATCTTGGAAATCGTTGCATAATGAGAATAAATGACTCAGAAGTCAGCAGACTACTTTTTTCGAGCTCATAAAACCGACATGGAAAAACCATGTCAGTGAATATGTATCAAACTGTGCGAAAATATACTCTTCAAAGCATGGCCGAATAAGAACGTAATAGTCCTAATCCAGTTACTATTTTAATGACGTTATCTCACGAATAATAGGAAAGAAAATAAATCATTAGTCTATAGTTTATCTGTTATGTTTCTTTCCAATTTCACATTAAAGTAGATTGAAGAAATTAAAATTTTTCCGTCATCCTTTGCCATTTTCTACTGCAACATTACAAATCTTTCTTTATACCACGAATGTAGTGCAATGAGCCTCTGCGTCAGGGAACCGCCTTCATGGTCATGGTAACCCTTACGCCAGGTAAGTAGTACGCGAGTTGTATGCGTTTCGAAGGCAAGAAAGGAAAGCCCTTGCAGGCTTCGGCGAGTGAGCGCTTGCTGGCTGCGAAGAAGTGCTGCAGGTGAGACGCGGGCGAGGCGCGGGGGTGTGGTTGGTGAGTGGCAGCTGAGAGCTGTGATGAGCAGCGCGGGCAAGTGCCTGGTGAGCACTTGGGGAAGCGAGCAGGAGAGCGGGTAGATGAGTCTGAAGAGAACATTTGAAGTGCAGAGCATTGGGAGAGAATGGGTTCAATGAATAATTATGTGTATAAATATGTGTAATGTAAATAAAATATGAAAAAAATGTTGCCACTGCATTGTCTCTGACCAGGAAGACGTGTAGGGTTCGAGTCCCGAAGGTGGCGGATGCTTTGATCGGTAGTTTTCCGTGGTTTCTCCGCCCCTTCCAGGCGAATGCCGGAAGAGCACCTTCATGAACTGGCAACAGACCGATTCCTTCCTCATTGTCTCCCCTCATCCACCCACTTGCACACACGTGCGCTGCACTGCCTCCCCAGTCGGCAACCAGTCACGGCCCTAGAGTGCGTCCCACCTGGGCCGTCGCCCCTGGCGGAAAATACCTACAAGGGGGCAACTCCGCAGGTAACACATGAAATTATAAAGCCGTGTAGTTCGATGTGTGTTTATACACTGTAATTCCCGACCACTTTTTGAATATTGTTAGTATAATGTACGGGAGATTTTTGTCAGGAGAATAAAACTACGCTAGTTCGTCATTTCGGAGTGCATTATTCTGTTAGCAGGGCTACTAATACAGAACAGAATAAAGTTATATTAGTTGCAAATGAAATAGTAATAGTAATAATAATAATAATAATAATAATAATAATAATAATATCAGTAAAAAGAAGAACAATGTCATGATTGTTCTTAGAAACGCCTCCCGAATTCCATTGCTTGCCGGCCCAAGGAGCGCATCAGTATCTGCAAGTTGCATGGCTGCCTTGCTTCCCGTAGGCCTCCTCGGGGTGGAACACAAAAAGAGCATTTCAGAATGGCATTTGTTCTTGACACGCAGATGCCCCGACCTGTGGTTGTGTGCCATCACGCGCGTACGTAACAAAACAAACGCGTTTTTCCTCGCGTGAGTCATGCACAAGGGCGATACCGCGCCAAACAAGTGAAAACGCGTTAAAGAATTCGACGATGACGGCGATCGTACCGTAAGTAATTAAGGACGTTTTTTGTTCAAGTCATGTGCCATTCACATTTTGTTCTGAGAAAATTATGAAAATGATCTTGCAAACGAATATACTATTTCGACGCTGGAGAGCGATGATTTCTCTGCTTGGTAGGGTTTCGAATTGGAGAATTTGTAGGGGTAAAGAAGTACCTAATGTTTAAATAAAACAGGCTCATTTTCTTTGCTTATGAAAAATAAAAATTGTATGAGGTAATTGTGAATAAAATATGATACTTTATTACACATATTTGGATTTTGCAGAATATTGAATATACAATAATACATAATTGTATGATAAAATAACAAATACCACAATTGCCAGGTTTTTAAAACACGAATTAAGATATTGGTTGGAGTTTCACGGAAGAAAAGTTTTCTATCTTTCAGAAAATTGAACACTGAATAGTTAACTATTGTTAAAATTTATTGCATTGGAAGGGAAATTGATTACAATTAAATTACAATTATTTACAATTACATTATTTACCAGTTTCAATTACAATTATAGTAATCAGTTATCTTGTGTTTACGTCCATTATTAAATGAAAATCAATCTACACGTAAAACGATTCGGCCCCTTAATTGACACTTCATTAGCGCTGGAAATGTATAATAATAATAATAATAATAATAATAATAATAATAATAATAATAATAATAATAATAATAATAATAATGAATGTTCCTCTCTGTAGCAGAAGATTGACAAACTTACCTTTAACATATGAAGATTGCGATTGAAGAAAAGAAATCCATGGGATTGAACTAAACAGAAATTAATTATGATTTATATCTACACTACTAGACATACATGTTCAAATTTCATTTGCTAAATGTCGAGGTAACGCTAAGAAATTATATTAGATCTTCAATGTTTATATAATAATTGTAGAAGTCAATAATATAAGTAATATTAAGATAATATTTTATTGGAGTATACGATGTAATATACGTAATATGCGATGCAGATTTACTGTAATATACGATGCAGATTTTCCAAGAGCGCGAAGTTTATTATTCTCAAAATTTCGCGCTCGAAATTTATCACTTTCGTGTTCGAAATTTATTTATAATTAACCTTATAAATTACACAATTTCGATAATTCGCATTTTGGATATAATGAAAAGGAAAATTTGGATATTTGTGTTTACTAATTTCGGATATTATTTCTAAATTCATATTAATGTGAATTTTTAATATTCGAATTTTGTAGAAATTGTTAATTTTGCAACTTTTGATACTGTAAATTTCATTTAATTCGAATTTGAATATTTTGAAGTTTGGATCTTTGGCATATGTTAGATAATAAGTACTAATTTCAGATAATGCAAATATTAAACATTTAAATATATACTTAATGTTTGTTTTTAGATTAGTAGTAATGTATTATCAGAAGTGAATTCAAATTTTTATTTGGCTCCCGACTGCGAGCGAATGTGTTGGAAGTGTATTTAGAAAAATGGCGCAGAGCAACTTTCGCCCGCGAGTGGCGCCGGTGGCGTCCGCGCACCTTGTGCCTACGGGGCGACGCCCCCCGCCCCTGCTCCGCCGCCACCTGCCGGCGCCGGGAGTCGACGCGGGGGCCGCGGGCCGGCGCGGAGCCCGGCCGGGCGCGGAGCGGGGGGGAGGGGAGGGGAGGGGGAGAGGCTACCTGGCGGCGGCGGTGGCAGCTGCGGCGCGTGGCGCGTCAGGCCGTGGGAACGCCGAGGCGCTGCGCTTCCCAAAAGCGGCCACATGTCGCCTCCGCCTCCGCCGGCGCTCGTGGGGGCCTCGTGCCCGCCCGCCCGCCCGCCCGCCCGCCTGCGCCTGCGCCGCGACACACGACCCCCGCGCCCGCCCCGCACCACGGAGGAGGAGGGGGCTGCGGCGGCACGCGAAGGGGCGCTGCTGTGCGCGCGCTCGCCCTCGCCCCTGGCCGTTGCCCGCTCGCGCCGCGCGTGTGCTGGGGCACGGCGCCGCCCCCTTTCTGGCCGTCGGGCTCCGCATTGCCTTCCGATCGATGGTATTGCTTTCGCTATGCACGAGGCGCAACTAGGAATTGTTCAAGGGGGAGGGTTACAGGAGTTGTGTCCAGCCGATTTGTTATTGACTAAGCATTTTCCATTTATGCTGAATATAAATCTATTGACACTTGAGTAACATTCGTTAGTATTCAAAATTACTAAAATCTACATTTTTTATTATGTATTCATTGGCTTCTGGGCGGGGGAGGGGGCTGAAGCTCCATGAGCATCCCCGTTGGGTGCAACTCTGCGATATGGGGATTTACTTTCGAAGTAACTCGGGATAAAAATAAATTTAAGATCCCTTGATATTAAGAGCCCATGCTTTCTTTGACGTCACTTTGTAAACCGTCAAAAATTAAAGCCTGGCTTAAATTCGCGTACGTTTTCTCGAACTCCTATTTCGATTCTTGTTATCAAATGTCAACAAAGCTTTTTTTATCTTTCACGTGGGTAGATATTCCGAAACTTAAGTTGTATGTGTATAATACTAATATGACGCCGACTTGCTTATATACTCGTAGGTCATTCTTTTATTTCCTTTTGTTCCTTTTTGGGCTCTCACAGACATGGGCGGGCGCAGACTAAAACGAGAGAGGGCAACTACATTTCTGGACCTCTCTTGTTCATTAACATTTTTTATTTAAATATGAGTGTTTTACTATAAAATAAATAAAACATAATGCAAACAGAATGCAATTACCAATTAATAAATTTATTTTATTTATTAATTTATTTTTATTAGTTAATTTATTCTTATTAATTAATTGTTTTTAATTAATTAATTAATTAATGAAATTGCACTGCAATTAAAAAAATAAATGCTGTTGATTTTATGTTGCAACATTACAGGGTGGTCAGATGGCGCCTACGGTCACAGAGGGACTTCAGAGGACAGAGACCACTTCAAGCAACATCTGCAACTGCCCAACGATCTCACGATGAAGTGATCGCACAATTTGGGAGGTTATTTTTCGTTTCGAGAAGGTCTTTTCCCAGCAACCTCCCTTCGCTGACCAAATTCCTTTCATCGTTGCGTGATAGTCCCCTTTCGCGTCATGGAGACCCTCAAGAAGCCTCCGCCCCCCCCCCCCGCCTTTGACAGTGGCGTGATGTCACCCCGCTCCGCAGAGCTTGAGTAGGAAGCTCTTCCCATTAATCTCTTAGTGATAGTAGGGTCTATTCGTGAATTCGACTCCAAGAATATAAGACAGGAAGTACGCACCTTCTGACACTGAGAATACCTATTAGATAGTTATGTTCTTTGCCAGCATTATAAACGACTTCTGTCGTCGCAAGAAATCGTTGATAAAATTGCATTTTATTGCATAAATGAAGACGGATTAGACGTTTATGCCACGAATAAATGCATCATCACACATTTAGCCAATCGAAGCGAGCGAATCGTGAAATGGTAGCGGTAAAGCCGTTCAGCGTGGCATTCGTTCCTCTGGTTGGGTTAAGTTGATAACAATATTACGAAAATTAGTAACAAAATCGCAATACCGCAAAGGGTATAACAGCTTTCTCTTGTTACTTTTCACAGTCAAACCTGATTCCGGTGTCAATGAAAAATAGATGGCTACCACGATCTAGTATGCAAAGATTTAGCAATGCAATTATTTTTGTAATTTCTTTTGAGCAACTCTTAGGAATCTTGGAAGTTCTGACTGAGAACAGTCCAAGACCCGATAGGTGCATCCTAAAGTGCAGTTTATTATATACAGTTTTAACAAGCAGGCCTACAAAACCCGTGTTTAAGGCCCGCAATTTTGGGCCTGTGAATATTTCTTCATGGTGCATAATTATAAAATTTTGATTTTGAACTAGTAGTTATCTAATATTTAAAATTGTCAATTCTGTTATAAATTCATTTTGGAAATCCTTAGAAATAATGTTAATTTATCTAGGACTTCTTAATAAAAAATAATTATGATAAATGCAAAAACTACAAATCGGTTTTCCAAAACGTAGCATGCACACTCCTCAAGAGCAACAACAATACAATATTATAACTAGATGCCGGAATTTTTGGGGCAAACTTTTCGTAATTTAGATACTAAAATAGGTGGCAAAAATAATAAAAATAGGTGCATGTTCACGTGAAAAAAAATAAAAATTGGTGCATGTTTACTAGGCATACTACAAATTACTACAAATATATTCCATGATTTTATAGTATAAAATTTATACCTTAACATAATAAATCCACAAGAAATGTTGAGGAAGAACAGGTAAGTTACATACAAATACATTTTTATTACAGATTCGCATAATTAATGTTATCACTAGGGAACGGAATGCAAAATATCCACAATAAATGAGGAATGCGGATGCGGAATAAAAAGATGCAAAATATTTACATAGACAAACGTGTTTCGAAACACCTTTCCGTTAATTTAATAACAATGAACACTGCCCATAGTGCAAACATCTGGCCGGTTCTGACGTGAGTTTTGCGGCCCTGTGCAAAGGGCTGGAGTCCCTGAGGGAAGGTGCGCGGTGCGGGGTGAGGGGCGGGGCAACGTGGGCATTAACATTGATTTCACTTTAAACAGTGTTTGTTCATATGCGCGCAATTGAAATTAATCTTTTTGTGTGCAAATTTTGGAAAATAGGATATAAATAGGGGCAGAAGGTCTATTTAGGTGCAGTGGGGTGATTTAGGTGCAGGGAAAGTTACTGAAATGCTTCTAATTGTTACATAAAATGTTCGAAATAAAAAAAATGAAAGCTCCCAATGCTTGTCTTTAGCTTTAGCATATAGGGAAAGTTACTGAAATGATTCCAATTGTTACATAAAATGTTCGAAATAAAAGAATGGAAGCTCCCAATGCTTGTCTCTAGCTACAGCACCTAAAAATCCGGTTCTTACTTATAACACTTCCTTACGATTACTGCAATAACATAGAATGCGAATACACAATACAAAAGTTCTTCACATACAAAGAATATCAAAAACGTTGGTGTACCATAACGCAACAAGTGAGTAGCAAATATTTAATGGCCTCTTCTTTAAAGCCTTGCTGTTCCACGACGTAAGCTGTGCCAAAAGCAGTGACGCACTGAGTATGAGACTTCTGACGGTAAGCGCAGTTTGAGAACAAACGGCATAACAATTTAATATTTGCATTTTCAGTCAAAATCGAAATTGTTGAATATAATTTGGATTTTTCCTTGTTCTTAGGTGTATAACGAAATCACAGGTATCTCCTACATGGCCCAAAGGTAGTGCATAGTTCTCTTTCAATGTGTGCATGCATTGGAAATTAGCAACAAGGATAATAAAATAATAGTGTAAGTAGAAAATATTGAAAATGAAGACCCGTTCACATCAGAGCCTTTGACTCGAAAAATTCTTAAAAGTTATTATACGTTACTGTCAGGGGCGTGCGGTGACCAATTTGACTGAGTAAGCTCTGTAAATAGCAAGAGTGCGATTTGGAGCCTGTTTTGGAAGACAAAACGTAAATTTATTCAGTTCTCTTTTAAATTAAATCATTATATGAAAAGACATTATATTATTATTATTATTATTATTATTATTATTATTATTATTATTATTATTATTATTATTATTATTATTATTGCGTCATCTGGAATAACGCCAGTCCTACCCATACGCTCCCACAATTTTCAGTAAACCAAAAGTCAATTATCAACCTCTGCCTTTTGAACGCTTCACACGTCGTAAATAATCGTAAGTTATCTTTCGGAACGTAATGAACGCTGCATCCCGTATAAGAGACACTATTATTCCTGCTTATTTGGCAACGCTCACGACTCTTAAGAAGCTTCCTTCGCACTGCCCTCTCTCTCACGACATAGCATCTGATCAATTGCTATTTTTTATCTTTATTTATCTATATTTATATTTCATCTAAAACAATTGCAACATGCTGGGCCATGGAAATGTTTTCTTTAATAGATTTACGCCAGAAATTACTAATTGCAAAAATTAAATCATTTTGAATTCTGTAAGAAGTGCCTTTTAAATGTTTTGGCAAATTTTAAGTGTTGTTGTAAGGTCGTAACTCGGTTACTTAGTCAACAAATTTAGAAGTTCGATCAACGCAGCCTATGCTAACCAACACATTTTTACGATGCCCTCCGAAAGGTAATTCCTGCATTGAGAAAACAATTGTCGCGTCAATCAGGCATTTTAATACGACTCTATTCGTTCTGTGTAATTATGTTGCGTTACATCTGATCAATTTAAGTTTCAATGCTGACACTGGAAAACTGGCCAGCTGAATAAGTGGACACAAATGACTCTGTTATCGATAATTTTTGTGATTGTTTTTGGGAGACTGTGCAAATTGTTATAGCATTCTTTATTCCTCACATTATGAATATGGGAAAACACTGATCATGGCCCAGCAAAATAAATTATTAGTTTTCTGTTTCCTATTAACCAATTGGTGTTTTCATGTTTTGAGGTGGTAATGTAGCGGAAATGTTTCCTTTCCTTTTCTTTGCGCAAAGAACTGACCGAAGACATGTTCTGGAACAGGTCTCCCTAAACGAATAATTCACTTTTCTCCACAAAAGTACAACTGTATATATATATTTAATATCCTCAATTATAAAAGTATTTTCTGCCAGAGCACAGTATTATACCGTTATGTAGCACAAAAAGACAGCGCACACAAAAATAAAAGTCATTCAAAAATAATATGCACACTGTGAATAACACGCACAGATCAAATTAATCCACAAGGAAAAGACCGTGGCATTACGTGGCTGGCGGCGCTTACACCAGTGTGTCGACTCGTACGCATGCGAACACAACTGCAAGCTCAATACAGGGCGGCGTGCCGCGGCAGTGGGCCCGGGTGGCGGCGCTTACCAGCGGGCTGCATACAACCAAATGGAGCTTCTAGAAAGTAAAGAGCGCATGCGCGAACTGCCCAATGTATTTAGATGGAGAACAACGTTATGCTCAGTTCGGGCCAGGTTGCGGCGCCTATTATCTCCGTCTCTTTCAACCGCTTTCTGTCTTCGTCAGCAACAGCGGTGTATGCTCAATGAAGGGCCGCGCGCCTACACGAGCCAATATACACTTACTTGGCAGAATTTTAAAAACCAAGCTTAATTCCCTATGGCGTAAGTGGTGATTTCAAAATATAATAATTACATTTAACTGTCTTTTCTCCAGGGTAGGCGCAGCATACCTAGCTTACCTGGAATGCACGCCACTGGTTACTGTAGCGGAGATAATTTAGTTTCGCAGGTATCTTCTTCTCGCTGAAGATTCTAGTCCTATTCACCTCCCGAATGCTGACATGAATGTTGCACGCTAACTACAAGTGAGCACAGAAGGGGACGGGCGATATAATAGTAGGGGCAGCTTGCAGAGGGCAGCTTGCTTAAGCCGCAAGGCAGCAGCTTACTGTATCCAAGCTATAGAAAATAAATTCCCGCTTCCTCAGGGATAAGGTGGAGGGTACAAAGAAAGTATGAGCGGTGGTTCAGATATGCAGTGTTTAACGCAGGAATTTTCAATTGGAGTATGGTGAGAAACTTAATGCTTGTGATAATTTTGTAGTCTTAATACACATTCAAAATGTTGAATCATGTTCTCATAAATATTTGTTTCAATTACTATTATAAAGAACATTTTTAACACTATTTTTAACACTATTATAAAGAACAAGTTTTTGTTAAGTGTATGTGTATGTGTTAATGGTACACGTCACATAAATGTGCGTCTCTTTCCCGAGTTTCACAGACAAAAAAGACAAGGGAACAAGTTAGAAGAGAAGATTTCTACTAATCTATTTGTTAAGATTTCAAAAGTAAACGAAGCATTTACATGTTTTCAAGAGTAATGTTTGTATTTACAACGTTACATTCTTTATTTTATTCATAAAACTATTTGTATCAACGTAACAAGTTTTTTGCCTTACATTTTTTGGCCTTCTTGAGAAGTTCAGAAATGAAGCATCTGAACATGGAGCAATATTGGAGGGGCGGAGGTCGATTTTGCGTTTAGTGGATTGTATTTTTCTAACTTTTCTATAATTCATTTTTGTGCGATTCAGGTAGCCATTTGACGAGGAATCGATTAAATTTCGATGATGGATGGTCCGAATCATTGTTTTTAAAGCTCTTGTTGACTCATTTACACTAAGCAGAGGTGGCTAAGTAGAACAGCTCTGATCGGAAGAATCGCCAAGGCTCTTTCTACTTCGAACGTCTCCCGCGGTTGCGAGGTCTGCCGCACGCGCGCTCTGTCGGAGGGAGGAAGAGACTTGCGCGCCGGACCGTGTCGCCCGTCACGGTGACGCCGGGAGGCTGCAAGTTCCCGTCTTCGCCGTGCGCTGCAGCACTGGCCGTCGTCCATCGCTGAGGTCCAGCGGCAGCCTCCCGGCCACGTGGCGCGCATGTGGGTCGCGGCGCTGCGGAGGGTGACGTTTAACGTTTCTCACCCCGCACGTATCAAGGGGATGAGACTGAGGGGAGGAGATAACCTGATGTGAGCAAAAAAAGTCATTTTACGCGCCCGAATGCTCTAGAGTTAATCCGCACCAAGGGTCCCATGTGAATTTTACAATATCGAAACAAGGGTCAGATTTAATTATTAAAAGCCAAGAGTATATTAAGTATTAGAGTATATTAATTGGCTTTTAATAAGCCAAGTAATAGAGTATATAGGACACGGTTGAATTTTGTAATCCGAGGCATTAGTTACGTTTTATAGAAAACCACGTCTGTTATTTGTAGAAACCGGAAAAATATGAAGTATGAAACGTCAGAATATGTATATAAATATGTAATGAAAACAATAATATGTAATAAATACGTAAAATCGGGAAAAATATGTAATATTACAATTCACTAATTATAAAATACATCTACATAATACGAAATTACATTTATAAAATATGTCCAAAACAAATTTTAAAAATAATACGTTTGTGTTATTTTTAAAAATTGTTTAAAACTTACAAAAAAACTGTTTTGACTTAAAAATCATTTGGAGAGCATAAGTTGATGTACACTTTGCACCATATAACTTTCCCATCAGTAGTGAAAGCGTCAGCTATTGCTATTCAGGACTGTAGTTTTGCAGCTCGACTACACGCAATAGAAGACATCGCACAAAATAGCGATATCTACGACCGGCAAACATCGCTGCAACGTGAAGCACTCTCAGTGAATGTTACACTTGGCGATCGCCAATGTTTCTCCAAAATTAAGGTTAAAAATCACGACGTCAGTAATACTTTTCATGGCTAAAGGTGAAAATGATCTCAGTCGCTTAAGCGCACTTCCCGCCACTGAGATACAAGAATGTAATTGAATCAGATGCGCGGGACTGTGAGTACATCACGAGTCTTCACATGGGCTACCTGAAGGAGACAGCACTCATTAATAATGTACGAAAAAATGTTGCTTTTAAAAAAATATTTCTTTTAATAAAAAATATGTTTAATTAACTACTTTTTTGTGACTTATTGTTAGTCAATGTAAGCTTAATGCATGTAAAGCTAAGATATTCTGCCATCAAGTTACGACACTTAATTGCAGAATTAATAATAAATCTAAAAAAGATGTAATAAAATTAAAGAAAAGGAATATAATAAAAATATTTCATGACAATACTAAAATATGTAATACAGTACCAAATATGTAAAAATAGGTAACAAAAAAATTGAATATTGTGTTAAGACGGGGCTGATTCACCAAGATTACAAAGTAGAAAGACAAAAAATATGTAATTACATAAAAATCCAGTCTCTAGTTATTTGTGCGATCAGCCATTCCATTCTGTTTGTAATCCCACCTTTCTTGCAAGGAAAATATGTAAATAAATACTTTTTCTCGAAGGAGTGCCAGCTTTAGCTACAACTCATTTGTTTCTATTGTTCTAAGTAAGGCGGGCTGTGAAATCATTTACGGACGACGGCCATAAAGAGAAGCTTTCCATTTCTGTTTGGTCGATATAACAGAAGAGTATAACAAAAATACGTTATTAATGGTTACTACCATACTTCTTCATAAATTGCTGTTTGGTACTTGTGTTACATTTTTACCCCGGATAATCTATATATATAAAAGAAAGTCGTGTTAGTTACACTATTTATAACTCAAGAACGGCTGTACTGATTTGGCTGAAAATTGGTGAGCAAGAAGCTTTGAGCCAGGAGACGGACATAGGATACTGTTTATCCAGTTCGACAGCGTTCCTGTGTGAGAACGCACGTTTTTGAACGTTTTCGCACGTTTTCACGTGATTTCGCATGTTAGAGGTCATTGTTGCCTGTTGTAACCCATTGTTATAACGCCGCACTGATAACAGAAGGCGATAATGATAGCGATATGACGTTTCAATTTAGAAGATTTCAATTTCCGATCCGTCTTGCATTCACCATGACCATCAACAAATCACAAGGCCAATCCTCGAAAGTTTGTGGTTTGAATCTAGAATATCCATGTTTTTCCCATGGTCAATTATATGTGGCATGTTCACGGGTCGGAAGATCATCTGCGTTGTTTGTTTTTGAGCCTGATAATAAAACAAAAAATGTCGTGTATTACAAGGTACTTAACTGAAGAGTGCAACCTATGCACCAAAATACAGGAACAATAATGAATGATTAATCTACTTAATGTTTTTATTTGTATTTTCTAATAAACAATTTAACTTAATAAATTCCAAAATCTGCTTATTTATTGCCTTTAACAGCCGGTCCCTATGATTACAGCTTTGTATTTCTCTCTTAAACAAAAATCAATTCCAAAAAAAACGCTCTGCTACGTAATAGATTTTTTAATTATCTATTTAATATCAGAGCGTTTTATTTTAAATTCTTCTTTGTTTGAGAGAAAAACACAAATCTGCAATTGCTTTATTATCACGAGTGCAACAAGGATAGTACAGTTTCTCACAGTGAGTGCGACGCGAGAAAAAGATGAGACCGGCTGTTAAGGCGGAACAGAGTTCGCCGGGTCAGCTAGTATCAAATATTAAAAGACCGATACTGCGAGAAATTTAAGTAAACTCCGCAATATTCCTCGCTACTAACTACACATTATCGGCATCGTAATAATATTAAACATTAGGCCGATAGACACCATATAACAGACGCGGTTGAAGTTTGTAAACCAAGGCGATGGCCGAGATTTTTAACCAACCAAATCTGTTGTTTGTGTTATCGGCCGTCGTTCAATTCTTTTCGTAATACCATCTTCTTATAAGAAAAATAATATAAATAAAAAAAATGTTCTAGCCTTTGCTTACGTAGGAATGCAACACCCCCTTCTATATCGATTCAGACGCGAGTCCAAGACCAACTACAATATTGGTCTTGGCGAGACATTTCGATTCGATTGTTTAATACGTGGTGGCTTTGTTTGACACCATTAAAAAGATAAATTGTCCACAAAATTTGAGATGGATTTTCCAGAAGATGTTGTGGAGACAGCGGATAGTGCTAATATCGATTTGTTTCCAACGAAAACGAAATTACGGTATGAGAAAGAATACGAAGATTTCAAATATTGGTGTCAATGCAAAAATGTAAATGAGGTGAATTAAACAGTATTTATTATATTTTACGTTGTTTGTCATTTGTCTTAAGAGTTGAATATATATTTTGAAGCTCACGTGATTCCTTAACGTCCGGCGGCCGTTAATTCCTTAACGGCCGGCGGCCATTAAGATTACCTTTTCATTCCTCTATTGGGTTTCATTACGCAGATGCGTTTACAGCACAGTATTACGAAAATATATTATCCGTTCCATACATAAATACCTCCCATAATGACGCGTCTCGGGCCCAGTAAATATGGCACAGCGGTAAGACTCAGAAAGTAATATGTGATATGTATTCTCTGCTCTCGGCTATCCGATTGACTTGTCGTAGCCTAGGATAAAAAGAAGTATCTCGTTAAGTTATATTATTCTGGTTAAGTTTTATATGTCAACTAGAGGTGCTACAACATCACATACTTTTTCGCATTATTTCTAATCTGCTCCGCTATATTACACAGCTTCATGAACCGGCAAAAGTGTTTTCAACCAGAAGTTTTCTCCGCGCCGAGTCTTGAACCAGGTCCTCCAAGTTAACTGGCCGTGCGTCTTACCTTTACGCAATGGAAATTGCCTGACTTTCGAACTCCGGCCGACACTTACATTTCAGCCCGCACCCAATATTTCCAGCAAGCAATTTTCTAAAATTCTGAGTGAAAATGGGCCCTAGGCTATTCTTTTCAACGTCAGTTTTTTTTATTATATACACGGCCAAAATTTAATGGAAGAAATTCAAGCAGTTTTTGAGAAAACTTTTTCATAATTTGCATTAATTTCAACCAGAAATTACGTGAAAACATCGTTTAAACACAGGGCGTGATCTTATATAAAAATCTGAATTTTTAGAACAAATTTTGTTCAAGGCAAAAATCTGTATCTTCGATTTTGTAGTTTTCAAATATTAACTTTTTGCAATTTTCAAAAATACGAAGAGTTTGCCGAAAATGCGAATAGCATCATTCTTTTTATCGTTCTCTGAAACATATGAGAAGGAAAAAAAGCCTCCGCTCCAATGATCGGTCTTTTGAGAAAATGTTTTTATTGTTTAAAGGGGATAGCTGAATAAGATATACAAAGCTTCCCCCGGGAATAGCTGATATAGGGGGATAGCTGAATAAGATATACAACACAAATTTTATGTTGAAAGTCGTAATTAAAGTGTAAAAAAAATAAGATTTTCACCGGATTTAAATCAATTTACTCCGAGTACTTCGTGCAAATGAAAAAACGCGTTATTTTGCTTCTTATATGTTTAATTTTTTAAGCACATTACGCTCATAAATATTGATTTAAATTATCCATGTGATTTTTTATAGATGATAAAGTTGTTTTGAGATATTTTTCAGGCATTTATATCCAATTCTTGCCCTTACAATCAACAAAAAGAAGGGGAAAATAGAAAAAAAAATATTTTTTCCTTCTTTTTTAACAATATCTCATAATCTGACAAAGATCATAAAAAGGCTAAATACAAATTGTAGCTCTGTAAATTATTTACAGTGTCCCAAAATTTCAACCTTTTATCTCATAACTTGCACCCGACAGCTCAATATAAATATAACAGTAATTTCATTATTTCTAATTTATTAAAATTATTCATAATTTCTTAAAATTAGATTTTGTTTATAAATTTTCGTAGATTTTCTGTTTTTTGTTTATTATAAAATATAAATAATGAAAACAAAATTGTAAAAATATCATTATAACCTACCATGATTTGAATATAAATTCTTTCAGAAGCAAATTCTCTACTCGTTTCTTCAAAAAATTGTACTACATGACCCTTTTTAAAAAGTCGATTTTTTACAACAGACTAAAGCAAATATCTCTATTTTCAATTGGAGTTTTGAAATTTTGACTTACTGTAAAATTTCGAAAATACGGAGAGTTTGTCGAAAATGGGACTAGTACAATTTTTTGTACCGTCCATTGATTTTGGACAAGGAGAAAATTTAAATAAAGGAAACAGACAGACGTTTTGCTGTCGTTCAATTTTGCGGCATCAAAGACCCACAAAACATGGATCCCGGCTACACCACGAGTTGGAGGAAGTAATTTACTATATTATACATATACTATACTATATTATAGTAACAGGGTATATCCACTTTTTCGTTACCAGGCCCGACAATCAGAAAATTTCGGGCAAAAATCCGCCGTGTTTTGACGCACGATTTCAATAGATAGATAGATTTATTAAAGTTCGCTTTGAGCTAATGCTCGGTGGCAAACATTATTACAACTAGATATACGACAATTACAAACCTATTACGAATATTTACAAATATAATTACAATTAGAATTAGAGATTGATTTTGAGTTATCTGTAAGTTGATTTATAGCTTTTCTAACACTTCACTCCACTTCACTTCACTGTATAAGGGACATGAACATATTATTAATAATAATAACCATTATAATAATATAACTAATAATAACAACAATAACTTAAAAGTTACATCAAAACCAGTAACAGTGTTAATAATTATGATATCAATAATAATAATAATAATAATAATAATAATAATAATAACAATAATAACAATAATAATGATAAAAGTCCCAGTATTATTAATGATGACCTACATAGAATACTTTTTCTTCTTACGAAATAAGGGCATAAAAGTCAAAATTAGTAGATTTGAATGATGTACACCTACAGTCATTCTTACCAGAGAAAAGCCATTCACAGAATTCTGACAATTACTAGACATTACTGAACGTAAATGCTATTAATGGATTATTTGGAGCAAGTTTGACAAAAGAGTAAGTTTTCGGTGGATGGAAAAACAATAGATTTACTTATTCAAAATTAGATGAGAGCACTTATATTGATTTTAATTTCGGCAGTCTTTAACTTAATTGTCGCATTAACAATAAAACTAATTCGCAAACTGAGCGGACAAGAAGAAGAAAATTAAGCATCGTTTATCGAATTTGTCCGCACCTCAGATCGATCATAGTATTAAAACTCAATTCGAAAGTATTTCTAGGGAAAAAAATCCATCCGAGTGAGATGGAATATAATTTGTGATAGCGATTGCTCTAGCAATACAGCTGGCGATGATGTTTATATACACATATATATGTATATATATATATATATGTATATATATATATATATATATATATATATATATATATATCAGAATTGTGTAAATCGGCAAAATGACAAGAAAATGAAAAAGTTATCATAACACATCATATCCCGTGGGATAAAAGTCATTTTTAAGCACGAAAATTGTAGATCACTTGTAAGATCATTAAGCCACGTTCAGTGTTTATAATTAACTGTGAGGTCTTCGTCAAATTAATAAAAATAGCCTTCGTCTAAACGTCTTGTGACTATTTATTAATAATAGATACAAATGCAAATAATACGCCGAGATTTCTAAAGACTGCCACAATGTTCTTGCGAACCACCAATGTCCGCAGACTATCCACGGCGACCACTATTGGCGAGTGCTTTTCTGGGCATATCTTCTTAAAGTAGCTATCTTCTGTTGATATCTTCTTAAAGTAGCTGTCTACAAAAACTTCTAAGGTCTTTGTGCCGGCAACTCGGGTTTCGTAATTAAACTGACGTACACGGCAAGATCTATTCCACTCCTTCCCTGATTATGGATGGGTCGGCTGGTCTTTTTGCTCTGGGATATATGAGCGTTTTTCTCGTGAAAATCTATTATTTCTGTTTTGCCTTGGGGTAGCATATCCTGAAGTACATCATTAGTGCTCAGACAAACATTTACTCCAGAGGAAACGATCTCGTAAAGCGGAGGTTGTCAAACCTTTAAAGATTGTACTCCTAAAACACTACTAACTAGTGGTGCTACATAATGACACAGACTTTTTCGTTGTAAAGTTTTCTAATTTCCTTGATCAGGTCTGTCTTTACGGTAATGTCCCATCCTCTTGCTAGCTGCTATCTATCGTCGCTCGAAGTACTTTTCTCGGTTTCCAAGTAGTGTAACCAAAATATTACTTTGAGATGACTAAAAAAGAGTAAAACTTCGTCCTAAATAGCAATTTTAATTGAAAACTTTTAAGCCGTTTGTAAGAAAATGGTGATTAGGCATTACTGTAAATGCGAAATTTGAAACTCTTTTTCACAGGAATTTGTTGATTTCGAAAAACTTCATTTAAAGTCATTTTAAGCAGTTTCACTCACAAAGAGAGTGAGAGATATTTAAAAACTAGAGGTGCCACAGAATGGCACAGACCAAATTTTTCTAATTTCCTTGGTGTGGTCTGGCTTTAAAGTCGTGCTACATTCTCTGGCCAGCTGCCATCTATTGTCGCCCAAAGTGCATTTTTTTAACAATTTCTCAACTTTTTGCTTTCCTAGTAGAACAACTGAATCATTAATTCAAGAATATTAAAGAAGAGTAAACTCGTCCTATATAGAAGTTTTCATTGGAAAAATTTGTAGTCGTCTTTAAGAATATGGCGATTAAGCATTACTGTAAATGAGAAGTTCTTTTTCACAGGAATCTATTGAGTTTTTGAAAAACTTCATTTGAAGTCCTTTCAAGCACATCCACTCACAAATGTAATCTTGCATACAAATCGATGGAAATGTCCACATTCGCGGCGTGAGAAGTATTAAAAAAATACATTTGTATAATTAAAAAACAACAACAAAAGAATACACCAAACTGAACTTTACGTTACGTTGAAATAAAAAACAGAGCAATTAGCACTATCTATTGGGAAAATTTCAAGAAAACAAATTGGAGCCACTTTTGAGAAAATGACGTTTTAGCCTTTCTGAAAATGGCGAATTTTGTGCTCACTTTTACAGAACAATGTTGAGTTTTCGAGAAACTTTATTTGACATTATTTAAAGCACATGTGCTCATAAATATAATAATGTGATGAAATCGCCTTTAATTTAAATTTTACAGACGCGAGAGACAAGTAAAAAAAATTTTGAAAGTTTTGAAAAAAACAAAAAGAATACAGCAATATGGCGTTTATGTCACGGTATAGGGTTCGTTTGGCACTAACCTCACCAACAATTTAAAGAAAAAATTGTAGCCGTTTTGGAGAAAATCTTGTTTTTGTTATTTTTTAAAATTGCAAATATAGCACGCACTATTGCACAAAAACTACTAAAATTTCCAAAACAATCTACATGACCCAATTGAAAGAACTTATTATGCACAACAAATTTTATTTGAAGGAAAAATCCATGTCTTCAATTTTGTAGCTGTAGGAAGACGACGAAAAAAATTCAAACTTTTGCAATTTTCGAAAATTCAGAGTTAACAGTGAAATTCTGACATATGCCAAATTTATAAGTGTATCTTATGTTAATAGAAATTTAAAGAAAAAATTTGGAGCCGTTTGTGAGAAATGAATTTTTTCCGCCGAAAATCCGCCGTTTTTTCGCGCATCATTACATAACTTTCTCTATACTCCGTACATACGTACGTATAGGAGAAACTAAAAATGCATTTGTTAATTTTTTGAAAAAACAAAAAATACACCAAAATGAACTTTACGTCACATTAAACAGTGCAATTAGCACTATCCGTTGGAAAAGTTTGAAGAATAAATTTGGAGCCATTGGTGAAAATGGCGTTCGGGCGTTTCTGAAAATGTGGAATTTTGATCTCATTTTAAGAGAAAACTTGAATTTTCGAGAAACTTTATAAGCACTTGTACTCATAAGTACACTAACGAAAAGAAATCGTCCCTTATGTAAATATTATTAACGTGGGAGACAAGTAAAAAAATACACTTTTGTAATTCTTGAAAAAAAGGGATTCAAGTCATCGTATAAGGTACATATGGCACTAAACCTACCAAAAAGTTAAAGAAAAAAATGGAGCCGTTTTAGAGAAAAAAATGTCGAAGGGGGCCCGTAGTCTTAAGTTATAAAACATTTTATTTCCATATTTGATATAAAAATTATATGAATTTGATATAAATCTGACTTATAGAAAATATATAGATGCATTTGAAAATTTAGTAATTGGAAGCAGATTTGCCAATCCACATTATATTCACGTATCTACATGTTGGAGTAAGTATTATTGCCTTATTTTCAAGAGATAGAAGATTTGGAAAAGATTGGCATTTTATTTGCTTGTAAAAGTCAACACTTTCTTATATGTAGTCAATAACTTGTCTTATAAAATACAAATTCGGACGGAAACAGCTGAAAATGTCGAAAAATGTACGAAACAATTCCAAAAAATGCGCTCAAGATGTATTCAATCACTTCTTCGACTGCCCAAAACCTATTTCAATAATTTAAAAATGGATTTAAAATAGTTGTACACGTAAAATATCACATATATAAATAAAATGTAACGAAAGGACCCGCAAAATGTCGTTACCTCCTCTTGTTTTAGGCTATGCATGGTTTATGGGTACAGTAAACTATGATGTCATTGCATTGAGCTCTTCTGCAGCATATAACCTTGTTTTATGGTTGCATTCAGTAAAGCTGGTGATACAAGACAACATACTTTCTCAATCTCATTTCTAAATTTGCAATTTTCAAAAATTCCGAGTTCAAAGTAAATGCGCCATTCTTCTTCTACCCGTGGAAAAAAAATTGAAGAAAAAATTCCCAGAAAATGTTTTTGAAAAAAAGTTTTTTTTATAAATTACATTAATTTCAAGCACAAATTACATAAAAACACTAATTTTCTTTAAAAAAAACTTTTAATCACCTTTTTTAAAGATCGGATTTTAAAAAAGATTTTCTTTAGGCAAAAATCTCTATCTCCAATTTTTATAGTTTTGAAATGTTAACTTTTTGTGATTTTCGAAAATACAGAGAATTTGCCGGAAATAATATTAGCAAAATTTTTTACCGTCTTTTGATACATACAAGGAGGAAATTTAAATAAAAGTTGGAGCCGTTTTCCAGAAAAAAATGTATAAAAATATATAAAAATGTTTAAATTTCAAGCAAAATTGTACGAAAACTCATATTTTTGAAAAATTATTATACTTTACATTCTTTCAAGACGTTTTTAAAGAAAATATTTTAGAGAAAAAATTCAATCTTCAAGTCCGTAGTTGTAGGAAGACGCCGAAAAAATGTACTTTTGTAATTTTCGAAAAACCAGGGATTTCAACGAAAATGCTATCCTCACCATTGTCTTCAGCGTCCTTTACGCTATTCGAGGGCAAAGTTTAATTAAAAAAGTTGGTTGTTGAGGCTTCACGTAAAGTACCCTCAAATTCAAAATATCCTTTTCAAACTCAGAGCGCCGGGAGTTCATTTAAATTGATCGGGGAATATCAATTTACATACAAAAGATGACCCACCAACTATGGGCCTCGTAACTTCTAAACAGTTCACGTTATCGAAGTGCGTTTTTCGCTCAACAATGTGGAATGATGTGGCAAATAATATGCTGTAGAGATATTTTCGTAATATTTCTCCTTTTCGAGAAAATGAACCTCCTTCTTTCTACTTTCTTGTTGTAAGTGGATGGATATAATTTCCTTATCAACAATGAATAGATATAAAAAGAAGTATCGTGTGTTAGTATAGTGCGCCAGGAAAGTCTGTCAAAACCGAGCTGAGTCAGGGCCTCCGATTAAACTAGTGGTGCTACCAAAGCATATACTTTCTCCCATTGTTTCTAAATGCTACATAATATTATACTATTACATAAACCAGCAAAAGAGTTTTCAACCAGCAAACATTTTTCCGCTCTGATACCCGATCTCAGATTCTCAGAGTTAACAGAGAATTCTCAGAGTAAATAATTCTCATGGGATCTATATTTGTAATATATATCAGAATCAATGTTAATTTTTATTGTTGAAGAAGGCTGATAATTTATATTATTTGCCATCTATCTAATGACACAGGACAACAAAAAAACTTTTCTTTGGGACCTGAAATTTTAAAGCTGATTATAGGTATTTCGGGGCCGCTGATTCCAAAAGTGCTAACTGCTTGGCCTCATCAGTTCTAGTTTTCAAGATACAGTTAAAAGATCGATTTTCGTCACTTTCGAAATCACAGTTCATTTTGAGTTAATATGTATAGTCAACTTCATTATTATTTCATTATAAACCGACAAATTAGTATTCCCCTCGCCTTTTTAGTAATGTGCACTGTTTCTTTCACGTTTTTAGTGCTTAAATTATGTATTTAGAAATAAAACTTCACATTTCTTAATCACAATATTTTATCCAATGTCTCCCTATCTGCCGTAAGTTTTGTCATTTTGTACAGGTTTTCCAGCCTATCTTTCTATCAACAAAAAGCAGCTTTTCGTTTTTGAGTTAATTTATTACATCTGAAGTGAATGCGGTTACATCTAATGCACGCTAATTTTCATCTAAATTGTTCTCGCAGATACGAACGAGGTAACCTACATGTCGTTTATTTCTTAGTTCTATATATGTATAGCTTCCAGGAGAAAGCAGGGTCTGAATAGTCCAGATGCCTTTTGCTACATGTGGCGAGTACTCTTTCAAGGAAAATAGACAACATATTTCTGAGTTCATAAACAGGGCATATTTGAGTTATCTTGGTGTCAAGCTCGGAGATCAAGATGTTGAATCATATTGTATGCAAGATATGTACGGAACATTTGCGACAGTGAACAAATGGTACAAAAAGTCTAAAATTGGACTTACCGAAGGTTTAGAGAGAGCCTAAAACCACATTAATGATTGTTATTGTTGCCTTGCCAACATTAATGGTATTAATCGAAACAATCTCCGCCTAGGGAGTACATGACCTTGGAGTTGGTGGTGGAGCTTGAGTATCCCAGTGATCCTGAGAGCTATGCCGGCGGTAGCGTAGCTACTGGTAGGGCCTCCCTTGCCGGACTGGTCAAAGGATAGGGATGAGACGAAGAAGTACTCCAGAAGAGGAAGCAGTGCATACTTCCCAGAATGGGAGGATGCCAACGAGGAAGGCCAACGGCAGAAGAGCCGACACCTCAAGCTTCCCCTAATCCCAGGGTAGATGCAGCCCAATATCTGCGGTATTGCAACGAGCGCGGGGAAAGCAATGCATCTAGGATGGTGCTCCGAACAACGCACTCTGCCAGCTTGGAGGCAGTTAAGATGGCAGCCCCATCACCAAGCTATCCCGCGCAGTGCTCGTAACACGGCCGGGAGACAAACCCATTACTGATGACCATCAAGAGAATAGCCGGACTAATCATATGACGACCCATGCAAAGAAAAGGAATAGAAAAAGGAATTTGGAGAACTTAAACCTAGCTACTTGGAATGTAAGAGGATTAACGCAAAAAGAAGAATTACTACAAAAAGAATTAGAAAACATTAATGTAGATATATGTCTGATTACTGAAACAAAGAAAAAATTAAAAGGCACATTGGAATACCTAAATTACGTACTTTTATATAGTGGAGTCCCTCAAAATAAAAGAGCATCATCAGGGGTAGGAATAATGATTAAATCTTCCTTAAAAAATATAATCCAGAGCTATAATTTTGTAAGCGACCGAATAATAAATGTGCGACTAAAAACAGCTAGAGGATATCTTACAATTATCTGCATTTATGCACCTGAAGAGGGACGTAAAGAAGAAAGCATAAACTTTTATGAATCCCTCCAGTCCCATTTAAACACTGTGAATAAGACAGATTTCTTAGCAATTGGAGGTGATTTTAATGCACGTGTTGGACAACAAATTATGGAAAATCTAATTGGAGATAATGGAGAACAAACTTTAAATGAGAATGGAATAGCCCTGAGAAATTTTGTTAGTTTTAATGAGTTTAAAATAACTAATACCCTCTTCCGCCATAAAGATATACATAAATACACATGGTCAGCAAGAGGCACGAGATCAATAATCGACTACATCCTATCCAACAAGAAACTTTCCCCATACGTGAATGATACACGAGTATATAGGAGCTGTGACGTTAGTACAGATCACTTCTTAGTTCTTTGTAAACTTAAAATCCCTAAGAAATGGATCCACAGGAAAAAACGAGCGTTACGCAAAATAAAACCAATTTTAAAGTATACCTGCTACAACAAGAGAGTATAAGAAGATTATACTGCTCGCGATTGCTAACTTCTCTTGATCAAAGAGCAATCAGTATAGATGTAAATGTTGAATGGCAAGATTTTAAAGAGCTAATATTACAAGTAGCAGAAGAAGTCTTAGGTAAAAGACCAAAAGCAAGGAATAAGAAGGGTGTTCAAAATTGGAACGAAGAAATACAGGAAATTGTTGATCAAAAGAAAAAGGCTTACCTGCGGTATCTCCAATCACATTCTGTGGAAGACAAAATAGCATACAAAAATAAAAGTGCCATTGCTAAGAGAGAAATTAGAAAGATAAAGCGGGAAAGTTGGGATAGGTATATAAGTGAGATCGAACACGACTGTCATGGATCACAAGACACTGCCTATAAAATAATGAAGTATCTAAATTCGACAGAAAGAGATACACTAAAAATTAACAACATCTCCGAGAAAGAATGGCTTACATACTATCAGTTGCTGTGGACAAATACAGAGACTCCTGAAAACCCCTTATCGGAAACAATAATAGAAGCGGACCCCATTGAACTCGACGAACTGAACAACATACTTAAAACGTTCAAGAATAAGAAGTCACCAGGAACTGACTGCATGAATGCTTAACTACTAAAGTATGCACCGAATGAAATAAGGAGGAGATTCCTCGAAATAATTAATATGTGTTGGAAGAGATATACCATTCCCGAAGATTGGAGGAAAGGAATTATATGCCCTATCTTCAAGAAAGGTAGTAGACAGGATTGTCAAAACTATAGAGGAATAAGTCTTCTCAACACAGCCTATAAAAAATATGCTAAGATAATAACTCGGAGATTGAATATAATTAATGAGCATATGTTATTAGAGGAACAGTGCGGTTTTAGGAAAGGTCGCTCATGTTCCGACTGCATATTTGTAGTGGAACAGCTAACACAGAAGAGACGAGAATTTAACTTACCGACATATACTATTTATAGACTATGTAAAAGCCTTCGACAAATTGTCGCGAAAGAAACTCTGGGAGATAATGCATAAAAAAGGATTCCCTGCCCACCTAATAAGAGCAATACAAAGCCTTTACTTCGACACTAAAATATGCATTGATAAAGGATCTCAAGGAAGTAATAAATTTGTAGAAATAAATCAAGGAGTCAAACAAGGGTGCCCACTTTCGCCCGCTCTATTTAGTGTATATATATATATATATATATATATATATATATATATATATATATATATATATATATATATATAGAGACGAGATTGTCCGGCAATGGCAAGGGCAATTGAAAACACATTTTAAAATAAATGACAAATCTCTTAATACTATATTGTTTGCAGACGACCAAGTTATTTTTAGTAGCTCAGAAGATGAATTGCAAATTGCAGCACACAAACTAAACGCACAGACAACCAAATATAATATGCAAATCTCCACTAGGAAAACAAAATCAATGGGCTTTGAAGGAACAAACCACATGAGATGTAAAATTGTGATTAATAATGAACCCATAGAACAGACATACAATTTTACCTATTTAGGCTTCAATGTGTCTTACTGCCAGAAAAATGACATAAGTCGGAAATTAAATAGATTCTATAACATGTGTGGGACAATAAAAAGAACATTAAAAAACAAGTCTTTAAAAACCACGCAACTCAAATTCTACAAAGCAATCGCAGTTCCCATGCTAACTTACGCATGTGAAAACTGGACAATAAATAGAACAGACAGAAGAAAAATAGAAAGCGCCGAAATGAAATTCTTACGTTCAGTAGCAGGTTACAATATCTTAGATAGACAGTATAATGATGACATCAGAACCGAACTGAATATATTTGATCTGATGGACAGAATCCAATCATTTAGGAGCAACTGGCATAATCATATCCAATGCATGCCTCCAGACAGACTTCCCATTATAATGTACACATATAATCCTAAAGGAAGAAGAAATGTTGGCCGCCTCTTAACAAGATGGAAAGACTCACTCTCTTGATGTGGAAACAGGCCTTAAGGCCTAAATCCATGAAGCAGAAGAAGAAGAAGAAGAATCGAAACAATCGTAGCTAATGCACGTATCCTGCCCTAGACTCAGCTAGGAGACCGTTTTTTACACTCGACGTATCTGTTCCATCATTCCATCACCTAGATGAGCTCACTGAAGACAAATCTTCTATATCAAGATTATGAAAATTTAAATAGTTATTGTAATTTTTTAAGTACTTCATCAAGACCTGCATTTTTTTACCAAAAAGAATTGATTAGCCTCTTCAGGGAACTTAATCTCTCCAAAACCGCCTCTGAATTGCTCGCCTCTCGATTAAAAGAAAAGAATTTGCTTGTACCTGGGACAAATATTACATTTTTTCGTCAGCGAGAAAAGGATTTGCTTCTTTTCTTTACAAAAGAAGAAACCTTACTATTCTACAACGACTTAGAAGTTCATTTTAAAATGTTGGGTTTACAGAATATCAGTCAGATGAATGGCGACTTTTGACTGACAGCTCAAGGAAGATTCTGAGGTGTGTTCTCTTCCACGACGGCAACGCATACGGCTCTGTTCCAATTGGTCACTCATTTCGCATGAAAGAAAAGTACGAGACAATTGATTTTGTTTAAAACAATATTAAGTAGTATGAACATCAGTGGGTAATTTGTGTTGATCTGAATATGGTGAATTTTTCTTCTCGTTCGACGAAGTGTCTACACAAACTATCCCTGCTTTATATTTCTGTGAGATTGCACATCCAAAAGTGAGCATTGGTTGAGAAAATCTTGACCTCTGAGGAACGATATAGTTGTTGAGTAAAACAATATCATGAATTTACCTTGAGGTGCTCGAGAGAAAATCATTCTCTCTCCTTTGTATATTAAGCTAGGTTTAATGAAGCAATTTGTACAGTCGTTGGGGATGGGATAGTTTGTGCTTCCCGTGTATAATACGTACGTCTCCGGGAGTCACCAGCGAGAAACTGAAAGCAGGGAGTTTCGATAATTCCCAAATAAGAAAGCTCGTAAATGATTCAAATTTCTTGGAATCCATGAGCAAAAATGAACTTTTCACAATTAGTATAAATAATGCTTTTCAATTTCCATGTGCTTGACAGAAAATGAGTGTTAAGGCCTATTACATACAGAGCCACTTGGATTGTTTTCCTTCACTTGATGAGTGAAAAGTGAAGTGAAAGATTTCACCAAGATATTCACAAATAGAAGAGAGACACCAAGAAAAATGGGATACACATATTATGGCAGACCACCGTTGAAACATGCAGCGAGACTGGTATGGCATTTCGCATTCCAAAAAATCTATTTAAAAAAAATATTTTTGAGTGTTGAATGAATGGTTGATTTTGTGAATTTTTAAAACATTTTGATGAGAAATTGCGTGATTTACAGTTATCTAACTAATATATTTCATTTATAAAAACAAATTTATTTTATTTTTCAACAAATTAACACAAGTAAAGTAAATATTTTATGTCCACATACTACTGCTGCTCCCAAATTCTAGCACGCGCAGGGTATATGATGATAATTCTGTATTTACAAAACTAGAGCTGACAGGGCAAAACTAATTCATTTTTTGCAGTCAGTGACATCGAAATACACAGGTAAAAGTTGAATATCCGAAGCACCAAAATGTGTGTTTACCAGTGTAATTGGTTTCAATCAATAGAACTTGCAGGAATCGTGATTCTGTGTACAATTACACGTCCACGTGCAACAGGTAAGGAGTAATACGTACGTCAAACCCATGATTAAAGGAAGTAAATTTAATAAATTGGTGTTAACATTGAGAGAATTTGTGAGCATAGCAGGGCAACAGTAGAAATAACAATATTAACAATAGCAGTGGAAGTAATCCCCTTCTTAGTTTTTGATGTTTGTTGAAATAGGATCCAAATTTGACAATAGTAAAATATCAGAGAAGAAAAGAAAGAATCTCAAGAAAAAAAAAGAAAAAAGAAAGAAGAATCTCAAAAAAAAAGAAAGAATCTCTCAAAAAAAACACTTCACCCGGCATGGTCTTCACTTGAAACTTGTCGGAAAACATGCACTCGGTAGCGAACTTGCCAAACACATCCTTACACCTCAGCAGTATCCTATCCAAGATTCATCCCCACCTACATCTCCTAGTTCTCTTCCATCCTCCGGAACACCTTTGGACCCAATTACCTTATCCCCTGAACCTAATCCTTGTACTACCTCTCCCATTATTCATTCCCCTACATCTGTAACCCCTCCTTCCTCACCTCCTAACACTGCTGGGACACGATACTTCCTTCGACCACGCACTCGAGGTAAAAATGAGATAAATAAATAGCAATTACAGTCAGATGCAGCAGAAAAGCATCCGTGTAGGTACATTCAAAAGATTCAAATAATGCATCATAATGTGCAATCTCTTTCAAATATAATTGAATTTATCGAGGCAGCATTAGAGTGTGATCTCAGTCAAATAGATGTTCTTTGCTTTACAGAACATTGGTTATCTCATAATGATCTAAACACACTCCAAATTCCTAGTTTTTACCTTGCAGGATCTTATTGTAGAGCAAGGGAATCAAATAAAGGCCCTGCTTACGGAGGTTCGTGTATTTATGTAAGAAATAATATTGATTCTACCTTCTTGTCAGAATTCAATTTATATGCAGTTGAAAAAGTTTTTGAAATAACAGTTGTACATCTTACTACGCTCAAAATTATTTTACTTTGCATCTACAGACCTCCAACAAAGCAAGCTTTAGATTATTTCAATTTCGTAGAAAATCTAGAGATAACTCTGAACAAAATTAGTAATCTCTCTTTTAAATCCATTGTTGTATGTGGAGATTTCAATATTGATTTTCTGAGCGAATCCCACGAAAAAGAACAGTTTCTCAATTTAATTCATTATTTTAATTTAGATATTACAGTGAACGTACCTACACGGAATACTCTTAAATCACAAACAGCAATAGATCAAATTATAATTAACAAAACCACAACTAGATATGAAATAATAACGAATAATCTAGGTTACAGTGACCACGATGCACAAATTCTTACAATTACTAATAACATGAATACTGACACAATAAATAAAACACGCATGTGCAGAGCATTTACTACAGTTAACATAAAGTTATTTACGGACTACTTGCTGAAAGAATCATGGGAGGCAGTTTATAACGCTATTGACACAAATGAAAAATATAATTTATTTTTCTCAAAGCTCTCATTTCTCTTTAACGCATGCTTTCCTATTAAAAAGAGAAAATTAAACATTTCACGAAAAAGTAATACTTGGATCACAAAAGGAATTAGAACATCGTGTAAAAATAAACGTACTCTCTACTTTACTTCTAAACGTCATGACGTATCTCAAGATTTCCTTATCTACTTTAAAAAATACAAAACATTGTTACGAAAAGTCATAAGGCAGGCTAAAATCATGAAAAACGATCAGGATATTTTAAACTCAAATAATAAAACAAAAGCAACGTGGAATATAATAAAAAATACTACCAAATCAACTAGAAAACCCGTAGAGAATGTTGTTTTAAAATATAACGATATAAATGTGAACGATCCGGCAACAGTGGCTAATCTCTTTAACCAATACTTTTCGAGAATTGCTGCCGATCTCACTAGGGGGCTTCAGCCACAAAATTCAAAAACAGACAGTTCACCCAAAATTTTAGACACAATGTTCGTTTCCGAAACTTCTTCCTATGAAATTCTCAAAATAATCGGTAAACTAAAAAATAAATATTCGTCCGGTTTAGATGAATTTCCGGATTCTTTGTTAAAGACTTGTGCGTATGCCATTCTACACCCGTTAGCTCACATATTTAATGCATCTTTATGCACTGGAACTTTTCCAGATATTTTCAAAACAGCTAAAATTAAGCCGCTTTTCAAAAAAGGCAACAAAAATGAAATTCAAAATTATCGGCCCATTTCTCTTCTATCAGTTTTTTCAAAAATATTAGAGAGACTTTTCTACGTACGAATGGAAACCTTTCTCACTAAACACGACGCGCTTTCAGATTGCCAACATGGATTTAGAAAATCAAAATCAACGAAAACAGCTGTATTTTCTTTTCTTAAAGATGTCGCCTCATCATTGGATCAAAACGAGGCACCTATTGGATTATTTTTAGATCTCTCAAAAGCTTTTGATGTCATTGATCATGACATTTTACTTTCCATCGATCGATTTTAGGTCCTATTCTGTTCCTACTATACGTAAACGATATGCCCTCGACGATTCGAAACGGAAGAACGGTTCTCTTTGCGGATGATACGAACATCCTTTGCAATAAAGAAACCGTAAATAGTACAATATCAGATGTTTCAAATTGGTTCCGAAATAACAAATTAATAGTAAACGAAATGAAAACGGTTTTAATGCAGTTTTCCATTTCAAATAAACAATTCTGTGCTCCATTGAAAATGAACAGTGTACCATTGACTGATGTTAAGGCAACAAAAATTTTTAGGTCTCTCAATTCAGTCAAACCTTAAATGGAACGTCCATTTAAATGAATTGAACACAAATTAAGTTCATTATGCTACGCGTTCTGAATTCTTGCAAATTCAGTCAGCCTTCATACTGCTCGTTGTGTATACTTCGCGAATGTTCATTCCCGCCTGAGATATGGCATAATATTCTGGGGAAATACATCTTATAGCTCCCAGACTTTAGATTACAAAAACGAATTGTACGAATAATAACCAAATCCCACCCACGTGATTCATGTAAGCCTCTCTTCATTAATCTAGGAATTCTACCATTACCGTGTCTTTTATTTACGAATCAGTGGTTTTTGTAAAAAATGACTTGCTTAAGGGCGGGAATATATTTTTAGAAAATGCCGAAGTCTATTACTATAACACTCGACGTAGAAATCATATTCATCAGGTGACAGTATCAACAGCTCAATACAAAAAATTCACATACAATACATGTACATTATTTTACAACACTTTGCCAGATGACATTAAACGATTAAATTCAATAGAAAAGTTTAAATCACAAGTGAAATCGTTTCTGCTGCATAACTGTTTCTATACAATTAGAGACTATACTGAGCAATGTGGAATATAATAAAAAATACTACCAAATCAACTAGAAAACCCGAAGAGAATGTTGTTTTAAAATATAACGATATAAATGTGAACGATCCGGCAACAGTGGCTAATCTCTTTAACCAATACTTTTCGAGAATTGCTGCCGATCTCACTAGGGGGCTTCAGCCACAAAATTCAAAAACAGACAGTTCACCCAAAATTTTAGACACAATGTTCGTTTCCGAAACTTCTTCCTATGAAATTCTCAAAATAATCGGTAAACTAAAAAATAAATATTCGTCCGATTTAGATGAATTTCCGGATTCTTTGTTAAAGACTTGTGCGTATGCCATTCTACACCCGTTAGCTCACATATTTAATGCATCTTTATGCACTGGAACTTTTCCAGATATTTTCAAAACAGCTAAAATTAAGCCGCTTTTCAAAAAAGGCAACAAAAATGAAATTCAAAATTCAGTCAGCTTTCATACTGCTCGTTGTGTATACTTCGCGAATGTTCATTCCCGCCTGAGATATGGCATAATATTCTGGGGAAATACATCTTATAGCTCCCAGACTTTTAGATTACAAAAACGAATTGTACGAATAATAACCAAATCCCACCCACATGATTCATGTAAGCCTCTCTTCATTAATCTAGGAATTCTACCATTACCGTGTCTTTTTATTTACGAATCAGTGGTTTTTGTAAAAAATGACTTGCTCAAGGGCGGGAATATTTTTTCAGAAAATGCCGAAGTCTATTACTATAACACTCGACGTAGAAATCATATTCATCAGGTGACAGTATCAACAGCTCATTACAAAAAATGCACATACAATACATGTACATTATTTTACAACACTTTGCCAGATGACATTAAACGATTAAATTCAATAGAAAAGTTTAAATCAAAGTGAAATCGTTTCTGCTGCATAACTGTTTCTATACAATTAGAGACTATACTGAGCATCACAAGAAAAGTAACATTATTTTTAACAATGATACATAATGCATTATTTACCATTTGGACTGTATAAATGAGTATAAACAACCTGTAACAACTATTGTACTACAGCTTCCGGGTCAATGACCCCCATCTCGATCAGGTTTTTCGTCCAGTTTCCCTGATCCATTGAGCAAATGCTGAGATGGCCCCTTGTTTTGCTTCTGGACATAAATGTAACTTCATTTTCTGTGCACGTCTTCTAGAATTCAGTGGGAAATACAATTATTCAAATTATCGTTTCCATGTTGTCGCGGCAGGAAGTAATAAGAGCCAAAATTTATTGCTTATTTATCTTTGAAAATAGATTTTATTACATGGGAGTTTTTTTGTTGTTTTTTCTCCCTTTCATAATTCAAAATTTATTGCTTATTTACCCTTGAAAATAGATTTTTTACATGGGAGTTTTTTTGTTTTTTTTTCTCCCTTTCAAAATTCAAAATTTATTGCTTATTTACCCTTGAAAATAGATTTTTTTATATGGGAATTTTTTTGTTTTTCTTTTCTCCCTTTCAAAATTCAAAATTTATTGCTTGTTTATCCTTGAAAATAGATTTTATTACATGGGAGTTTTTTTTCTTTTTTTTCTTCCTTTCAAAAATTCAAAATTTAAGTAGTATATGACTTAGTGTAGGGATCACAGAATTTTGAAAATGTGCACACAATTCACTTTTCCCCATAGCACGTCATACGCAGTTTTTAACTGTTTTTTGACGTAAAATAAAATAAAATAAATGAATTTGTCGTCGCGTCCGAAATCACAAAATAATCAATCAATTAATCTAATAAAGTTCATGAAGGGTCACGAAAACATTGTCAGTTCTCCATAGCAGTCCGAGACACGAGCGTCGAATTTGCCCAGATTGGAGGATCGGAAGAGGTCTAACAGGGAGAGAGATATGAGCGGACACACGCTTGTTAAACGATTGATTCATGTAGAATGGATGTTCCATTACAATTTGTCTTAACGAAAAATGCATTGAATTAAATTACTGCACATAAGTATTTTTTTATGTTACACCGGCCAATGTTGCACAATGGCCCTTAGAACTTTCTAGATTCTAAGTTGACTGTAGGCGACAGATATAATTGGAGAATGGCTGTGAGAGATATTCCCCCTCTCTCTCGCACCACCCTTCCTCCTCGCGAACCACCTGATTAGATTGCGCAGTTGACCAGAAAAAATCTGATAGTACGTTAGAAATATACATATTCCTTTTAATGACATTCAATATTCAAGATATTGCAGCAATATTGATGATTATGAAATCGTTTCGAAACCAAAGCGGTGATGCTCAGGCGTCTGGTGCTCGCCCAGGCAGTGCACAATGTGACGCTCGTATGCTTTTTTACAGGGTTTGTCGATTTACTCTTTGACCCTGTGCTTCAACATACGTTGTATTCGCACCGTAACCAGCTTACAGCGCAAAAAGGCGACGGATGTGGCCACGGGAGCGCTGCTTCCGAGGGGAATACCAATTTTCCGACTTCGTCTGAAACATCTTGATTTCATTAATTTCACGTTTTATTGTGAGTTCAGACGATTAGGACAGAATTCATTGGTTTCTGGGCAGAATCCACTATTGAAAGCACACAAGCTCAGTCAATTCTTGACGATATTGATTACGTAGTAATGACGTCAGAGATCTGTGATTTGTATCTGCCGATCAATACATCGATAATGGACCGTGTTCAAACATTTTCAAAACAGAGATAGATTCGTTCTTGGGTATCGAAGTACCACACTACTGAAAAATAATTTGGTCACATAATGAAATTACGTCGTACTAGGAATGTGTCGACCCAGGATACTAGGAATGTAATTCCTTTCGACACGAATGTGCGAGCACAGCAAGGATCCGACAGAGTTGAATAATAACACAGCTTCAGTGGCATTCGCGCTTCTCGTTGAAAACTGGTGAGATCTTTGTAGTCTAGTACTTATGTGCAAGGCTGTGGAAACAATTACGAAGTAAGGCCTCTCCTGTTTTCTGCGCATTCTGTTGAAATTGACCCTGTTGTCATAGGCAGTTACGTCTCTACATAATTGTAGAAATTATTTCCACACTAACATATTTGAATTTTCGTTTGTTTTCCAGTTTTGCGCATCAATATATTCCTAAGATGCTTCACCAGCAGGCTGCCAAATGTTGTGTTCAAAACAGGCGTTTCTTCTGCGTTCAACGGTACTTGAAAAATGTCTAATATTTTTCTTTGAACGTGAATGCGAATACTTTCCCTGCCTGAAAAAAAGTGTTCTAGGAGATGCGTCACGTCGGAAGTAAGCTCTTCACTTGTGTGTTAAAGATCTGAGTATATTGAGGAACGAGTGTGAAGAAAAGAAAAGTCTTCTTGATATTTGTTGCATGGTCGTTGTGTTATTTATTTTGTTGTTCCTGAATGTAGTATGGTCTAGCTCACAAAGCAAAAGTTATGGAACATTCTTTATGAACAAGAACTTTTCAGATATTTACTTTCAAGAAGAAAGCTCAAGGATTCATAATTAATTTGAATAAATTCCTGGTGTCATAATAGTTCTAAACATCGATATATTAATTCAATCAGTGCCGGTTCTTCAATAGTTGTAGGTCGTCCCCAGGTTTAACGTGCGTAAGAATTTGAAGACTGATGTCTGGTGCAGTCGAATGCTGTGAGACAGTTTGCAAAATCAATCGGCCGTTCACATTCAAAGTTGTCTGTGGCCAAACACGGATCCAGTTTTGAGTTTATTTAAAGCGAAATTGACTTCAATCGAGATTTACACTACGAGCATTTTTAAGCGATGTGAAAACGATCGAAATCGCCTACAACTCCATAAACGAGAACGTTAACGTGTTTGTAGTAGACATTTGTCGTAATCGGCTTTGAGTCGTTTAATTGGCTTCAACTCTATTTTCTCAGCCAGTGTGTAACATCTTTGATTTCACGTCTGGTAAAATCTCTCACTTTGAAACACTTTTATCCTTTCAGATATTACTTCTTTTTTCATGTTAGTAATTCCTTGTTAGTCCTTTTTCCGCACTTGCCATTTTATTGATCCGCAGTTTTTTGGTTTACTTTAGTGCAAACTTCATTAATGGAAAATGGTAGGTTTATCTTACCCTGTGAAGGAAAGAATTATGACATCCGATCCTCTTACTTTGCGTTCACAAGATACCATCACTTGATGCCAGATTGGAACCTGCGATTCTGGATTGTCGTAAGTCTCATTAAGTTACTTCACTGCCTTGAGTATGGAAATGAGAAGCATATCCTCTGGGCTGAATAGAGCTGTGCAAATCTTTTTTTGTTTTTCTTTTTTTTCCTTTTTTTGCTTTTATGGACCTAGGTCATTTATCGTTTTAGGGAATTTATGTGGAACATTTATGATCACAGCAAAAAATCATTACATTTTTGTCAAAACTTATAAACAATACACTAATGAATATATTTTAAGATTGTTTAAAGACATTTGATTGTTACTTACAAGGGTGCTATTTTTAAGTAAATGACAACTAATTTTGAAGAAAATTCAATATCAAGTTTGTATTCATGCCGGAGATAAAGTTTATGCGATGTGGAAATTCAATGTGATAGATAGTTTTGGTGTTTACTTTCACATTTTCTTGAGAGTCGGTGGTAAATGTGGAAATAGAAGTAGACAAAGTGGATAGTAGTAAATAAAATAATATAATTACAATTCTGTTTTACATTGATATTTTGATATTTTAAGGTAATCGAACCAACGAATTTTCAATATTATAATGGTGCCGAGACCACTGACGCCTTCAAGAGACTTTTACCCCTTTGTGAAACACCAGTGTTTCGCGGGTCATAGTTTATCCCGCACACCACCAATTTAATTTTTAGATAAATATGTATAAAATAAAGACCTGAGAATTTAAACCAATCAGTGATTGTCCACATGATATGTTATAGGACAGTGGTATATCCTCAGGATATTTAAAGATAGTCGAATCACTCATAGGATAAAAACAATTTTTCTTCTTAACATCAAAATGCACTAAAACGCAACGTTTCGCTGCTCAATCAGGTATTCTCAAATGAATATGCAGATCATGTATCATCGCAGCAGGAATATCTCAAGGAGCCACCCTCTTTCCTACCGTTTAATACTATTTATACATGTGATATACCAGCCACCCAAAATGCTGGAATACCTCTGTTTGCTGAGACACAGCACTTTATTCCACTAACAGCAATTTTGAATCTGCAATGAAATATCAGCAACATCACCTCATATTGTTTTCCCACTGTACAAAAAATGGAACATTGAAATAAATCCAAATAAAAACGAGGCAAAAATATTTACCCTTCGTAGACCAGACATCCCTCCAAACCTTACATTTCGATCAAAAAATATCTCCTGGCTCCCTTCCAATAAAACTATAAAATATGGATTTCTGTTTGATAAAAGAATTACATGGCAGCAAAACATACGATACCGAATAGCACTAGCCTCTAGGAGAGCCGATTAATTGCGTCCTATTCTTAAAAAATCACCCCCCTACAAATACAAGTTGCTAATCATCTCTATTGTGCAATTCATTTTGATCTATTCTATTATTTTAACTATTGTGGACTATTTCAACAAACATCTAATACTATGACATGAAGTACTTGCACTGCCACTGTTAATATTGTTATTCTACCGTTGCTCTGCTATGCTCACAAATTCTCTCAATGTTAACACTAATTTATTAAATTTACTTACAATTTAATCATGGGTTTGACATGCAACGTATTACTCCTTACCTGTTGCATGTGGACGTGTAATTCTATACAGAATCACGATTCCTGGAAGTTCTATTGATTGAAACCAATTATTAGATGATGGCAACTAACTTACATATGTTACAAATTCGTTCGATCTCACACGAATTGTTTTTTCAATGTAGAACATTAACACACCGTACGGGTTTGAATATGGTTCGTAAGCTTACTGTAATATCTTGAAAGATGGCTTCTCAGCTGACTAGCAGAATGTTCTCCATGGAATCCTTCTTATACCAATTCTCGCGTCCTTTCCTAAATTAAAAAGAATGTCAACAACGATTTGCTATTACTAGGACTTCATATTCCCACAAATTTAATATGTGGTCGTGACTTTCCCTACCCGTGTTTCATATGAAACACCTACTCGCGACTGACTATATTCAGCTACTTATTGGAAAATTCTTCTATACACGAAGCTACCCTAAAATACATCCCCTCGAAACACGGAGTTTATTTTAATTCAAAATTGCAACTACAATATTAATAGAATTTCTAATTACAATTCAATAGCACAATGTAAACAATACCAAGCTCTGAAACCTCAAAATAATCATAAATTCCCACCTCACTATCATTTAAATAATAACCCTCCATAATACCAATGCTGAAAATCCGCTCGCACCTCACCAACTGCTTACGTGTGTTCGCTTCAATATTTTTCTAGAGACTGATTCCATGCGTCTTTCCACAAGATCACGGATCACACAATTACACTCTTTTCATATAATGTGTTCGGAGTCGTGTCCATCAGCACAGCGCAATGACACCAAGCATGCAATATCACACTTTGTTCATCGGTTGTCCTAACAACGCGTATTCTTTGACTTTCGAGTTTGCATTAATAACGCTGGATGCCGATTCTATCATTAAAATTAAAACCGGGTTCTTGGCTTATCACACTATAAATCAATTATCCGTCCCCTAATCTCCTATACTTCTCCAACCTGGACTGCCGTAGCCAAAACAAATATTAATAAAATGCAAATTTTCCAAAATAGATTTCTATGCACAATCACAAAAGCACCCTGGTACATTCCAAATACAGTTACATAATGAACTTGGCATTACACCCATTCCTGTTCACTTTTCCCTCTTATTCATAAAATTATATTCTAAAATATTATATATTCCTTCAGCAATTCACTTTCACATAGGTAAGCAGAATCGGCACCGCAAAAGGTTAACAAGAAAGTCACTCAGAGAATTTTTGCCCCCCCCCCCCGAAACACAAACCGACGAGTCTTTTCTCATTTATCACATATATAAGCCCAAAATTGTTCTGTATCTTAAACTAGAATTTTGTTTACTATATACCATAAGCTAACTTATAAATATCTACTGTATTTGTCTTACGCGGCTGCAGAGGACCAAAGGCCTAGCAGGAATAAATAAAAAAGATGTAACTAAAACTATTTACTAATATAACAATTAAAGAAACGCTTTTGTTATATCGCAGCCAATCTGATTCACGAAACTTGTTTTAATGCGTTTTGATTGTAATAAAATGTTTCTGTTGTTAAGAAATGAGCTTTTCATTGTCTTCTTAAAATATCCTGAGGATACCATTGTCCTTCAAATATCTGACAACTTTATTTTTATTAAAATAAAATTCACCTGTTTAGTATAATACAAGATGATTCTCGTCAGGGGAAGAAAGAAAAAATGCACCACCGTCTTCTGTGTTAGAAGTACTCGAACAAATGTTTCGTGGTATTATGTCATTTTCCTGATGAAGCTTCGTTGCTGCGCAGTTTCTTCACCACTTCTCTTATTATTTAGCGCCCTCAAGGTTGTGCTTTAAATAAATCAAAGCACAGCGGATATTTGTAACTGTTGCGGAAGAAAAAACTTCGTTTTTTCGGATACAAACGACGAAAAACACAAATTTGTGAACTGACTGAATTGGGGCGAAAATTACGACAGTTCTGAATCGCGCGGGTCCTCGCGATCGCACCCACCCTTCGGCCGTCAGAACCATAGCCCGCCATCCATCCGCCGGCCATCAAAATTGCAGTGTTCTTGCAGTTCGCAAATAACGCTAATGATCTCTCGAGTGTACAACGCGCTTCGAATCATTGAAATGCATCATTCACAAGTGATATACAGACTACAACCACATTGAAAAATACAAGAAACTCCGTCTTTGGAATCTAAAATAACTTACCCTGTTTAGCTTAAAGTATCGCTCCAATTGTACAAACATTTTAGTGGAGCTAACACACATTCACAACCACTCTTATTCATCCATGTCGATCTATTAAGAAAAATTATTTTACTAATACAAAATCGTGAACGGGTTTTTTATCGCAAGAAAATGTTTAAAAATTACTTAATTGTAAAATTGTTATTTGATACATGCTACATAGCATTGTCATTAAAGTAATGATTATTTGATAACAAAAAAATGAAGTTGACTTTACATTTTTTGGGTAAAATTTATTTCTGTTTATTTAAAATACTAATAACTTTACCTATTTTTTTTTGCTTTATCTATATATTTAAAAAATAAGGTATTCTGCCATGGCTTCGTTTAGAGCTTCTACTGAACCGATTGTAGTCATTTTTCCTTTAAATGAAAGAATGTGATCTCTACATGTGTTATCAGATACTGTTAGTGTTGATTCACCAACTTTTAAGGTGTAAATTAATTAATTAAATCATTCTTTAATTGTACGCTTATCAATAGTCAATTGTTTTCTTCCAAAGGGTTGCTGCTTCAAAATCTCTCTCTCTCTCTCTCTCTCTCTCTCTATATATATATATATATATATATATATATATATATATATATATATATATATATATATATATTAGTCGATAGATATGAGTCCACGCTGCTTCATGGTGGCACTGCTTGATGTTTTGTTTTGATTGTTGAGATTTGTTTACAATTCGTCAAGGTTTTGTTTCAGTGTAATAATTGGATTGTGGCGTTGACAGTTTGCATGTATTTGCTTTTGTGGTTTATTTTGTAGAGAACATTCGTACAGTGGGTTTTGCTCGGGTGTACTTAAGTAGTGAAGTTGCACACAGGTGATGTCGAATTCCGAATCGTTGCCCACGGGCCCCAAAAGACGCAAACGTACATTAAGTAGACGCAGGGAAAGAGAAAGCGTAGAAGTCGTGTTAGTGAAATCATTTCGTTCTCTGTTGGTTCATTGTCTATGAAATGTCAGTTTTGTTCTGCTTTGTACTTCCCATATGAGGGAAATTCTGCAAACGAGTTGACTCTGTGTTGCTTAAATGAGAAAATAAGTTTACCTTCGAGCAATATGTCAGAAGAAATCAAAGTTGTTTTTAGAAGATGATGACACATCAAAAAACTTTAGAAATAATATTCGTCTGTATAATAGTACTCTTTCTTTTGTGTCATCTGGTGTAGATATTCCATTGTCACCTGGTCATGGGCCATACATGTTCAAAATTTTGGAAACTCCACTTCACAAAATATCTTTGTTACACCCTGAAGATCTAAACAATGTAACATATTGTGAACATTAGTATGGGCACAATATTTTACATTTATCTCAGATCCCACCGTCAAATTTTGATGGGTTCTCACTAGTTTTTAATTAAAAAAATTAAATTATGTCCGTATTTATCTGAGAAATCACCAACATTTTCTACCGGCTCACGGTTTGTCACATATAAGAAACGTTACAGTATGGGCGGCTTCAGAGAGAAAGTATTGAAGTACTAAGAAGGAAATTACAGAAGAATAAAGAATTTAAAACTAAAGGTATGGCAAAGACTTTCTTGTAGCAATTTTTTCTAATACCCTAGGCATAGACTGGTTTTAAGATCTTGCTCCATTCTCTGGCCAGCAGCCATCTGTCGTCACCCAAAGCAATTTGTTTGGCATTTTCTCAACTTTTCGGTTTCCAAATAGTAGATCCGAAATATTATTTTAAGAATATTAAAAACTTTATCCTAAATAGCAATTTTCATTGAAAAATGTGGAGCCGTTTTTAAGAATATGGCGTTAAGCTTTACTGTAAATGCGAAATTTGAACATCTTTTTCCCAAGAAGCTATTGAGATTTCGAAAAACTTCATTTCAAGAACTTCCATTCATAAATTCAATAATGTATATAAATCCATTGAAATGTGCACATTAACGGCGTGAAAGATATTGAAAAAAATTACATTTATGTTATCTTTTGAAAAAAACAAAAGAAAACACCAAAATGAACTTTATATATTAAGTAACTTAAATAAACTAATAATTAAATAACTAAATACACTTAAATAAATTAAATACCTTAATATAAAAAATACCTTAAATATATTTTTACAATTGTGTATGATATTACATGTTTGCTCTTTGTTTACATCATTTTAAACTGTTCCATTACCACTATCCGTCGGAAAGGTTTCAAAAATAATTTGGAGCCATTTTTCGAAAATGGCGTTTGAACGTTTCTGAAAATGCGGAAATTTGAGCTCATTTAACAGAAAATAGTTGAGTTATCGAGAAACTTTATTTGACATTATTTAAAGCATATGTATTCATAAACACAATAACGTAAATAAATCGCGGCTAATGTAAGTATTACCGACTTCAGAGGTAATACTTACATGAAATGAAAAAATATTTTTTGTGATTGTTGAAAAAAACATAAGAATAGAGCAATATACATAAAAACATAAGAATAGAGTTTCGCAATTTTCAAAAATTCAGAGTTAACCGTGAAAATAGGGCCTGCGCCACCTTTGTAAGTGTATTTTCCTCTGTTCTTACAAGAAATATAAGGAAAAAGTTTGGAGCCGTTTTGAGAAAATTTTGAAAATGCCCAAAGTGTTTCATGTAATGTACCCCCAAAAATTAATGAATGTTTGCTCGACATTCTCGACAGTCCATTAAAAATATTTTAGCGGACTCTCGGGTTTAGATTGTACTAGTGTTCATAATTCACATGGATTCATTTGTATAAATATGTACCTTTTGTCACACTTGGCCCTTGTCCTTTTGTCCCATTTCGTCCACTTTGTCCCCATGTCTCATTGGCCTCAATTGTCCCATTTGTCCCCCTTTTCCATTTGCCCCCTTGTGTCAATCTATCCCCTTGTCCCGTGTTGTCCCGAAGTCCATCTTATCCCATTATGACCCCTTACCCATTTTTGTTCATTGACCCATTTGCCTCCTGGTTCCATTTTGCCCCAATCCCATTTTTCGCCTTGTCCCGTTTGTCCCCTAGTTTATTTTGTCACGTTGTCCTAGGTTGTCCCATTGCTCCTTTGCCCCATTTGTCTCTTGTCCCATTTCCCCTTGTCACACTTTGTCCCATGTCCTAATTACCCCCTTGATCTATGTTGTCCCATTTTCCCACACTGTCCCATTTGTCACCTTAACACATTTCGTTCCCTTGTCCCCTTTTATCTTCTTTTTTGTCATTTGTTCTGTTTTGTTTCCTTGTCCCATTTTGCTCCTTTGTCCCACTGTCTCATTGTCCCATTTTCCCATTTTGTCTGACTCTCCCATTTATCTATTTCCCCCTCTTTCCCCATTCCCTTTCTTCCTTTTCCAATTTTGACGATTTTACCCCCAATTGTCCCATTTTGTTCCCTTACCCTCTTCGTCCTCCTTTCCACGCTTTCTCCCACAAGTCCTTCTTTGTTCTTGGTCTTTCCGCACACTGCGATTGTTATCTAAAAACAGTAGCACGCTTTCTCCCTATATCAGGGGTTTTCAAAGTTTTTTCGTCTACGGCTTCGTTGACCGAAACGAAACTTCCCGCGGCATGCATAACAATTCGTTTCAAATATAAGGGTTAATGTAGGCCTACTAAAGATTCAACACAAATGAGTAAGTGATATAACAGAGAGGTTTCGTGTTTCTGTATTAAAAGATTACAGTCGCTTGATGAATACCAGGCTGTCGCGTAGCGCGCAAACATTTGGAGCAATGTTGTTCAATTCAAATTGTTTTTAAATTCCGTCTATGAATTTATAATTCTTCAAACAAAGTTTGCCACATTTCTGTGTCTATTTTAATATTTAATTTATCTTTTTAAAAGTTGCATTTAAATTATACTTGATTTCTACTAACTACTTACAATTTAAATATATTTTTACAATTGTATATGATATTACATGTTTGCTCTTTGTATACATCTGATATGGCGGAAGAGCGGGCGGAAGAGCGTGGTTAGGCGGAAGAGCGGGCCTGATGGCCCGAGCCTCGCCATATCAATAAAAGCATTGTTATTATTATATAACAGGCTATTTTATATTTCATTCTAATTAGTTATTAAAATAATAAATAACACATTTTATTCAACTGTTAATTTTACGATAAAATTCTTTTGAAAATTAATGGGAAGGATGAGCTTGCTTCTTCAACAGTTGTTCAAATCTGGGTTCAATATTTGAAAGTGCGACTCTCAATTCTTTGTCAACGTTCAATTTCGATCTGTTTTTGGTTTTCATTACTGTCAATCCTACCCCCACGTAAGTAGGATGTTGGAAAATGAATCTAAACTCGTAGGGTCATGTTACCTATTTCTAGACACTCTTTCAGCAAGCTCCAGAATGGGTGGTGATGAATCGAACCTCGATATTTATTTGCAGTCAAAAGAAAAATCGATGAGAGGTCCCTGGTTTTCAGTGTCTAGTGTTGATGGGATTTCTGTACTTAAGGGATTTTTGATCCACCTACGATGAACAACCTGTTCTGGAAAGTACTTGTGAAAGCAAACAATGAGTCCACAAACACAGACTTCATTTCTTCACTCAACTGTCTTAACTTCACTCACTATTTTATAAAACCGTGTGCAAAGTAGGAAAACAGTAATGAGTATCTTTAGCTTCCAACTTCCACAGTCATAATTTCTTTCAGAACGATGAAATTTATCTGGAATTTGCAAAGCGATGGTTTCACTACCTTTCAGGAGCACATTTAAAGAATTGAGTTTTTCAATACATGACAAAGGTATGCCAGCTCAAAACAAAATCACTGTCAACGAACTTTCCTGGAAATCAAATGGTTTTCTTGAACAAGATAACAATGATGTTCATTTTGTAGTTAGTACAAGTTGGTTGGTTTTTCAAGAAATTTCCCCCTGAACGCCAGCAAGAGTTACAATAATAAAGCAGTGAAGTATGTTCAGCGCCCATATCATCGCACATTTGTTTGAAAAACCTGGACTTAAGTGTCCGTCTTAATAAAGTTAACTACTACAATCACTGATTGAAGAACTTCACGAAGGACAGGCCTGAGGGTTTTGATGCGAGTGCTTTCCTATGTGTAACACAGTGGGTCAAAATTACATGAGGATCTTTACGAATCAAAGTTAGCAATCCAGCATTACGGCTGCAAAAAGAGTTCACTATTTCAAACAGGGACTTCAGTTTTTGCTCTGAGTTATATGTCTATACAAAACAATACCTTCATTCATCAATTTTATTTTATTAATATACCCTCACGTAACAAATTGGATGCGCATCATTGTGGCTATCTATAGCTGCATCCAATTGAATGACGAAATCACTTTCTTTCAGTTTCTCAATGACCTGGTCATTAATCATCCATATCGAATATTCGACTGCTAATTGTATTGTCCTGATGTACACTTTCCAGTTGATTGGCAGCAGAGTCGCCTATCATAAAAGACCCTACGTCTAAAGCTGATAAAACGAGTTCTTCAGCAATAGTGTGAGGTTTTTAGCTCGTCGCTATGCAGTAGGCAATTTTGTAAGATGTAGGAAGGGCCTTTGTTAGTATTGTAGCGTGTTTAGTGAATCTTGTTAGCTGAGCAGTAGTTTCTTTCAGCTTATGAGAAAAGTATTCCCGGGGAATTTTTACCAAACTTCCATGATTTGACTGAAAATGATGTTTTATTTTATTAGAAAGCATTTTTTCGCTATCCAGTACTTTCAAACAAGTCACAGATGTGGTCGTTCTTCATTTCCTACAATCGTACACGTAAAACCGAAGTTCAAGTAAATCATACTCCCTGTATTTTCGTCTACTATTGACTTTAGAACTGCATGAACTATCTCGCTTTGTACTATGTTTTTTTAAATTTATCCATACGGACATAATATCATAGAAGACAAGAGATCTGCTTTCGACTTACCTAACCTCGCAACCGATTATTTCACATATGTGTCACGTGCTGGGACTCGACCTACGACCTCTGCGATTCTATGGCCTGCTTTCTGGGAAAGGAAGGAGGCGGCACTCGCTCTTGTCCATGGGTGTAAGACCCTGCGACGCCGAGCGCTCGCATGAGCATGGAAAAACCTTGATCTGCATAGGTAGAAATATTAAATATCCCCGACTGCGATGGGGGTGTACGTTGATGTTGAAGGAACCACAGGAAATTATTGGAAATAGACTTGCCAGGTTCGTGCCAATGTTCAAATTAGTTGTTACCTTACTACAGTGGATTAATACACTGGATTAAAAAAGCTATTTCCTTTAATCTTTAAAAATGCTCCTTCATCTTAATTGTTGTCTGAAGCCGCCGTTGAGCGCGTAGTTCCTCAGGCACACTGTGTAAATCACATTCCTCCGACCACTCACTGCATATGGAAGCACGTGCGCTCCATGCGGGTTGCGTGGCCGGGGGCGGCCAGGGACACCGGCGCGGCGGCGGGGCACGCGGAAGGCACTGCGTCCGAAAGTCTGCTGCCCGATCAGAACAGCGAAACCTTTGAAACCGGCGACCCTCCGAACCACGGCGGGATTAATAAAATCTGTCCTTTAAACTGTAAATACATCGACATTACGCAACCAGAGGAGGAAAAGGTACTCAACGGTCAGCGTGCGTTAAGATATTAACAATACGCCATCCCTTAAGAACAATCCAAGTACTTCAACAAAAATTTGTATTCAAAGAAAAGATATTGCTTATTTTTATTCATTCTTATCTCGGCTATCGCCTCTGTTCAGAAACTTCAATCCTGCCTGTTCTTTGCTCTAAATCGGCGTAATAAAGAGAGCCATTTCGTAATTCTCTGCTCTAATATCGGCGTAATAACCAAACAGAGGAACGATAAACCGTTCCTGAGAATTTCATCTATGACGATACGCGAACCACTGAAGAGCGCTGCCATTCTGGTGTTATCATGGGCTTCATAAAGTCACCCACTTCTTATGGATTTATAATTTTTTCTATAAAATATCTAAGAAAAATAATAAATTTATAATTAGTATTATATTAATATTATAATAGTTAAATAATGAATATTATATATAATATTAATACATTAATATAAATACCTATTTATTATAATTATGAACTATTACTATAACAACAATTTTCATAAAAAGCACAACACGAACATTTTTATATACGTTAAAAGTAAAATCTTCACAATGCTTGATGCCTACTCTCAATCAATAAAACAATGTGAAAGTCGTTATAATCGAAACACATCATTTAATGTACAGCTGTTGATATATTAGAAAATGAAATAATTCTGACTTACGTGCCCTGGTCAGATAATAATATTATAATAATATAATATCCAATTTTGGGATCTTTTTCGTTTTACGTATGCCGGTTCCCAAGATTAAGGAATGATCCTTTTTGTGAGGAAATTAGTAAGCAATAAAACCAAGAAAACATTTAAACATAATAAATTAAATCAAATACACTTGAAACAAAACCTTTAAATCTAGCGCGCACTGGGTTGGAACGGCTCCGACCGACTGTATGGACGGGATTTTTTATTCCCGTGGGGGTGCGCGCACTAGGCCGTCACGATGGGGCCGGGGTGATCCGCACCTTGCGCCCTTTGCAATAGTCCAAAGGAGAGATGATTCTGACATCACGACGCGCCGTGCAGTGCCGTTGCTGTCCATACCGATGACGTCATCGGCGAATCCGCGCACGCGACGGGCTCAGTTTGGGACGGATCGGGTCGGCTTTCGGTTTTGTGGTTAAGAGGAGCGACCATACATATTTCGGTTTAATTATGTTCATCCAGAATTACTCTGAGCTCAACAACTGCTCTGAGCCTCAATAAACCAAAGACTGGCCGTTTGAATAATAATAATAATAATAATAATAATAATAATAATAATAATAATAATAATAATAATATAAGAATAACCCAATTGAATAATAACAAGCTTTTACTCACACACCCTCCCTAGTTATTGGCCCGGGTGAAAATTTACTTAGTGGCGTCCCTGGTGATCTCTTTCCCTAACAAACCGTTACCGCGCCTAAGCCCACTACGGTTAATGATCATTGGATCTAACGTCAGCAAGTCTATTTTTACTTTCTCGCATTATTTTTTCTTACATTATTTTAAATATAATGACAGTCCCACGAAAACACATTTATTACAAATTTTGTGTAATTATTAAAAATGTCTGATAAAATTACGACCAACCAATACGAATGTCTAATCCATTTTGGTCTAACAGAAATACATAACATATTGTCGCCCACCTTATCATTATATCAGTATATTATTAACTCTGAAAGTAAATTACAATGTTGGGGGATAAGCTTAGTTTGCAAAGTCCATAACGTTCACAATTAGAAAAAGGTGTTGAAAATCATGAAATATTAACTTATGTATCTGGCGTGAAACTTATTGGGAAGAGCCTGGAATTTTAATCTGTAGCTCAATGACCGTGGGAAAACGTCGACATTTGTTTGTAATTAAAGTTGCATACTAACTAGTCTCTGTCATGCATCTCTAATATATTCATTTCAGAGTATGGTTTTTAATTCGGAAGTTGTAAGAGTTGTCGTTCAATACTTAAAACCTGTCTCCTTTACACGACCCATTGACGTTATAACTCCTTTTTATTGAAATTTATAGTATAATATGTTGTTTTGCTACGGAAACAGCCCTCTTGTTGGAAATTTAATTGATATTGTTGAAATGTATACTTTAGTTTTCAGGCATAATTCGCTAAACAATAATTGTAAATTACTTCATTATTAAGAAATGAAAACTTGATACTTATTAGACCTCCTTATACCTATTGTCCATACCTATTAGATCTTCAGTGTATACTTACAAGATCTCCTGTTCCATTGAACCTATTGAGATTAGATATTCTGTTCTTGTGCCTAATGAGACTATGCCCGAGACTATCTTCACTGATCTACAGTTCAGGGTAGATGCTTTGGATGCAATTTCTTTAGTACCTATCTATTTTTTAACAGTCGGATTCTAGAAATTTTTGAGTTCTTCACACACACTTCAATCATGTTTTCTGCAAAAAGTCTATGTATATGTTTTAATGACATTGCAATTAATTTCAAAATGTTCAATGAATACTAGTGGGAACCCGTCAAAATTTGACGGTGAGATCTAAGATACTAAATGTAAAATAATGTGCCTAGTCTAATGTTCACGAATCAAATTCTTAAAAAAGAATTTCTTCTTCCTACATTTGCAAACTTCTCTTATTTCATACTAATTTTTTGCTTATTTGATGATTATTTTTTGCTTCTTATGTGCTAATTTACGGTCATAATGATTAGATATTATGCTCACAAAATCAATTGTTTTATATTAACCCTTACACGATTGAATACCTGTGGACCATGATCAGGTGGCAATGTCATGCTTTCTGCCCCGCGCCGGCGCTCCCCGCCCTGCTCCGCCCTCGCTCGCGCGGCCAGATTCAAGTCGCGGGCGGGGCGGGGGCGGAGGCGGGGCAGGCGGAGGCGCGACGAGTGTCCGTTGCTTCCTCGGCGGCAGCAGCTGCCGTGCCCGAGCGCTCCCGAAGAAAGCCGAGCGCGGGCGAAGGGGCCGTGGGAAAAGCGAGCAGGTGTGATGCAGCTCGGCTCAGCAGGAGCGGCGGCGGCGGCGGCGACGGCTGCGGCGACGCCGTCGGCCTCTCCTTGCTCCACTCCCCGCCCCCCGCCCCGCCCCGCCCTGCCGAGGCGGACGCTCCACGCCACGCGCGCGTCTTGCGAAACCGACCGCGGGGTGGGGGTGGGGGGACAGGGGACCGTCCGCCGCCCGGCACGGGGGCGCCGCGTGCTGCATTGTCCGCCTGACGTCGCGCCGCGCCGCGCCGCGCCGGCTCCAGGCCCCGATCCCTTTGAATTAGGCACGCCGCATTCATGTTCAAAATTAAAACATCGATTTAATTGGCAGTTTTTGCACGACTTAGCGTTCGCCAATCAACCACAATTTCGATTTTCTGCTTATGCGCAGATGCACAAATATGATGTAATACTTGCGGCAGAACTTATTTTGACAGTAACCGCGTTTCTTAACTTATAATTAAGATTAACTGACAAAAAATTTTAAAAAATATAAGAACAATTAAAAAATTGCCTAAGAGCCTGAGTGCTTAATATCGTCTCAAGGTCTCAAATTACTCCATTCGCCGTAGAATGGTACGAGAAAAAAAGGGGGTAGCGACGATTATGTCGCACAAACCCATTAACATATTTCATTTTTAACTTTTACAAAATATTTGAAACATCGAAATTTCAAAGAACCCTTGATGTTTTGAAAACGTCGACATCGATGTCGCGTCCCCAATTTGAGTCGAATGGCAGGTTTGAGAGGGTTACGACGGTGGGAATTGGAACATTTTCTTTTGAGGGCAGGACGTTTTTTTTTTTAGTAGTAAGTCCGCCAGAAAAATAATTTACAAGAGTAGCAGCATCGGACAGAGTAGTCTGTTGGCGGCTGATTTTATTATTATTTACTTATTCACTTATTCACTATGTGTTATATATCAGGTAAATATCTGATATACTCTATAGAAACCTCTAGGATTCGAAATAACCTGTAAACCGGACTCGCGTGTCCGGAGGTGAACAAATGTCGTTAGTAGCGGCGGGTCAATAATTTTTCTAGTTAACTACTCATGAACAATCTAAGAGACATGAAGTCAGCGTTTTCATTATTTTTACTAACAGTGAATGTGATGCACATAATGGTCTCTGATTGTTACTTTGAAAGTTAACCCAATGCTCGATACAATTGGACCAACAAACATTTCATAATCACAAACTCTAGAGTTTCCTTTCCAAAGTCGTGATTCTGATTTCCGATCATTTCGAAGTGCGGAAACAATAAATGTTGCGCGTAAATTACGATAATTGTGACCCTTGTAGGAACGAGTTACTGCTTTTCCAAAAGGTAACATCCAATTGTCTAGGGTGGGGGCAGGTCCCCGGCTTTCCTCTCCCATCAATTCTCTCCTTGATAGAACTGATGGCCATTTTCCTAAAAGCAATTAAGTATAAGTGTGCAATGTAGTAAATAATCAGTGACACACCAGTGGCTCAGTTCCCCACCCCACCCCACCCCGAAGGCTATGTCACAAAATTACAATTTTATAGTTTGTAATACATATTACAAAATGCAATGTTAACAAAGTTGTTCACTGTTGCACTTCTCTTACCTACTGTCCCCATTCTTCTTTTTCTTCTTCTGTCTTCCTCCCACCCATCTCCTTTTTTTCTTCATTTTTTCTCTTCAGATCACCCTCCTTTAACCTCTTCATCTTTTCTTTATCCTACTCCGTCCTTCTTCCTTTTCTAAATGTATTGATGTAGTTTTATGTTATATCGGAATCTCTTCATCCTCTCGCTGTGCTTTTCCTACTCTCTTTTGTCCATAGCCACATTTTATTGCATTGTATAAAATTTATTGTTGTTAAAATTAGTTTAGCTTCAGCAAGTTTTGCATCGGACATCTCTTCGTCTTCTTTTCCTTTTCATCCTCTTCTATTCGTCTTCATTATTTTATTCGCTTCGTTTTCTTTCCTTCATAACCATTTACTTCCTCTTAACCTCTCTCTCCTTGAACTGCGAGTTTTTCATCTCCTCTTTTCCTTCTTCTTTCTTCTCTTTTGTATATTCTTGAAATATAAAATTGTTTGATTTTATTAGCGTGGGTTTGATCTTTAATTGCCTTTTCTTTTGGTGCTTGGCGACTAAATTCTTGTATTTGTTTTCTATTTTTTTCTAACAAAGTTAGACCACAAATTATTTTCGCGCAAAGATTGGATATTGTACGTTGGACAGACTCAAAGTTGTTAAATGTTTATCGCCGAAGGCCAAAGTTCCCAACTCGTCACCAATTCTCGACACGCGTAGCTTCAATTATGTCTTTCAGAATCTGATCGACTAGTAGCGATCAAACCATTCGGTAGTCAATGACCTTAACAGAGAAGTTTTTGACTTTGACTGTCACTTGTCAAACCTAACAATTGACTGGTAAAACCTAGGAGCACCTAGGAGGATATGGTCTTTGACCGGATAACTTACTGTGACTTACTGTGTACTCGTGTCGCCCAGGCGAAGAAGCAACACTATCTATAATCTACTATATCGATTGATGCAAACGAGTAATTCATTCGAACTGAATGAACAGAATACTACAAATTACCGTGATACTTACAGTACTTTTACATTTGATTAACTTTTAGGAATAAATACTTGTGAGATGGCGCAAATAATGTGCAATGACTACTACCTTTCGATCAAACACGAATCAAGATCGGTTCACTAGAAATCCGCCTTGAAAAAAGTCAAGTATTTTCCATGAGATAGATAGATAGATAGAGATAGATAGATAGATCGTTAAAAATAATTTTATTTTAAATAAATGTTTATTATTTTATTAAATTGAATTTTATAATGTATTATTATTTATATATTGAATTAATTATTTTGGCATGTATATTAGTAATAATAATAATAATAATAGTAATAATATTAATTCTATTATTTTTATAATATTGTTATTATTATTATTTTAATATTATTTCCTTTTGTGTGACTCCCTCCACAATGAAAATCCTGGATATAGCTTGGTGCTGAACCGAGGAACTCTCACTACCAAAAGAGATGGTGCAACCGGTTGTTAGTGAGTGGTTCGTCGTCCAGTGCCTGGCCCGGTTGTGACGCTGCCATTACTGCCGGCTCCTAACAAGTGAGTTAATGTGCTGCGTGCAGCTCGAGGTGCGTTGGACCAAGTGCAGGTGCTGGAAAAAGTTCTGTAACCTGTTTTAAAAGCCCTGATATAAACACTGTCAAAACCTAAACACGTGAACTCACTCTTCCGAGCGGATAGCTTGGACACTATTCAGATATAGAATTCACTGTTGATGTTTTAAAATGCTACAAATCTACACTTGTTATTGTGCGAGCAATCGAATGATCGCGGGGATTCCACTTTACTTATATTTGAAACTAGTATTATACCCGGTGTTGCCCGGACTTCCTTCATATCCTATCCTCGTTAAAGGCGAGAAATATTAATTTTATATAAATCATGATGTTTAAGAGAGTTATTTTTAATGTAATTGGTTAAAATTTTAATAAATTGCTATTATTTTCTTTCATTTTATATTACAGTTGTTTGATATTTATCTGCTCACCTTTCCTTAGAGTCTCAAAGTGTTTTCTTCAAAATCTTCATTTAAATGTCCATACATTTTGTAATATGAAAATTAAAAAAGAATATGAAAAGTGAAAAACTACAAAAATACATAGTAATTACAAATATACATAAGAAACACAATAATTTTCAATTTTATTCAAGTTACATGTATTGCCAATCAATGCAAATTTCAACAAAAAGAAAATTACATGTTATACAAATATTAAATCGCCACAAATCGAAATATATTGTCAACGAACGGCTTCAGTTCACCAGATTGCATGGATTGAAATCCAAAAGATCAAATAAAACCTGCTGCACATGCAGTTCTGTTTGATACCACCTGCGGAGGCGGCATCGGAGGTGGTGCGGAAGTACATGTATACCACCTGCGGAGATATCGTGTGAACGTCTTTAATTTATTTTGTTGATATACCAATCTTTACCAAAATTGTTTTTTACCAATCTTTACCAAAATTTGCAAGTATATTGCAACAATCTCAAAGAAGAGTCTCTAAAAATTCCATATCAATTCATACCATTCTTACCATTCACTTAAAAATGTTTTCAGCAAAAGTTAAATCAACACTATTCGAAATGATTCAAAATATATTAACCTAAATAATATTAACTTAATAAGAACTTATATTAACCTAATACTAACTTCGGTTAACCTAATATTAACTTACATGAACCTAAATTAACCTAATTTTAACCTATATTAACCTAATTAATATATACCTAAGTAATGTATTAACTCCAACACCAACAAACAGCTCGGTAAGAGCTCGGAGTTGGAACTGTATTTGATCGGAATCGCATGCATTGAACAAATACAATACATCAATGATAATGCACTGCACTTGACTGTGACGACTGCACGCACTCCACCTACAGTGTTTTACGAAAACTACTACCGTGTGAACATATTTACTTTATTTGTTTGTTAACAACTTGAAAGAAACAGTTAACAATGGTGTAACAAAATGTTCATTTAATGATTTAACGATTACAATTTAGAAATCTTAGAATATTATTACTTGATCTTAGGCACCGCTACTGGCCTACGGCAGAATGTAATAGGAACCAATCTACTCTTGGCGACAGGCGAAAAATAATGATCGTGGTGCATCTACCAACATATAAATTAAATTATTTATTTTCCTTATTTGTGTTGAATCAATCTTTACCACACTTTGCAAGGACACTGCGACAATCCTTAAGGAGCATCTGTAAAATTTTCGAATCTATTCATTCACTACTTTTTATGGTATCTCTATCATTTACATGTCGTTGAATTCACTTTTATTTAAACAGATTTCATATTTAATCTACACACTTTTTTCTTTTATATTCTTTGTACAGAGATATCTCTGTATCATATAATAACAGAGATGCAACCCGGATCTTTTTAGTTAGAGAGGCTAGGTGCAATGACCAGCCCACTTGTTTTCTCATTATGAATTTTTAATTTTCTACTGAGTTTTTTCTACATTTATGAAGAAGTGTCATCGGCCTCCGAGAGGGAGTGAAGCCTGGTGCGCCCAAACTAGGTGTGCTCCAGGTACTTTTAACGAAGATGAAGAACGGGAAGAGGAAGGCGATGATAAAGACGACTACAAAGTCTTAAGTATAATCCGTTGAAGAATACGTAGACCATGAACGGGAAGAGATAGCTGAAGACCAAAACGAGAAAGAAGACGACGAAGTATATAATGTCCTAGATTATATGAGGAAATTAATAAAGTGTAACAAAAGAAGGCGAAGAAGAAAAAAGAAGAAAAGGAAGACGACGAACACGACGAAGTCTAAAAAGACGACGATGAAGAAAAATCCAAGATTGTAAGAAGACAATAAAGACGTCTACGAAAACGAAGACGGTGAAGACGACCTCTCCCTCCCCCGTGTGGGTGCGCTCTGTCTGGCTAGATAGGAAAACTGGCTTTGAAGCATTTACTTCCGTAAGGATCCAAGTACCAACCCACATCTCACTCACAGAAAACATCAAGACAAGACATGCGTATAACATAGGAAAGTACACTCTCGCGAAAGGTTCTTGATTAATTGCTTACTTCGTTTCCAGACGAGTCAATGTCTACGGTCACTAGTCGCGTAAGTGTTAATACATGTTTTACCTTGGGAGTTGGTGGCGATCTTCCCCCGCTGGTTGGCGAGATCCTGTGCCAGCCTACGTCGGCTTGCCCGGATTTTCCCCAATCAGGTATTTCCCATCAGCAGCAGGGCACCGCCCCAGCCGGGATAACCTCTAAGCACCCGACTGGTCTCCCGACAAGTGGGTAAGTAAGGGGTGAAGATGGTCAAGGAAGTGGAAGAAAAGATCGTGCGCTGTCCGTGGCCCATTTGGTAGCGTACTGCTCCGGCACTCGTCTTGTGCTGATAGGAGAAACGACGGAAAACTACCGATCAGAGATGCCGGTCACTAGAATTCTCCTCCCGACAGCGACTGAATTCGACCTACTAGCTATCAAGTTGATAAAAATCCTGTCAGTCTGTGCTCGAATCCTAGGACCTCGCGGTCAGAGGCACTGCAGTCGAGACGTTTTTGCTCCGTGGGCTTCCAGTTCATCTCTGTCCCGCCGCTCCCGCAGCACCGCCCGGCAGGGCAGCCGGGCGGGTGCGGCGGCGCGCCCTGCGTCCATTTTTCCAATTAACTGCAATCAGTAGCGACTTCATTGCAGCTTCTAAAAATACCTCGCCCCGCTCGCAGGCGGCGAAACCGGCTCTGCAGGAGGCGGGAGGGGGCGCAGGGCACGGCCCTCTACACTGCCGTCGCTGACGAAATGATCAGGTGGTGCCTCGAAACCAGCAGCAGAGCGAATTTGAAATTTAAGCTATTAGTTCATTAGCATCTCACCTTCTTACTGATGGAGTCGGGGAAACAATGTTAACCTACATTTCACTCTTCTAAAGTAAATATTTTAGAATTTCGTCAGACGCTGTGCAAACATGCTCACGGATTTATAAAATGAGTATAGAAAACAGCAGGATGTGTTTAAGCAAATTCAGAAATATCTGGTTTTATAAAAAATAGTTTTTCCTCTGGCTGACCAAAAATATTTTCACTATGACTAATAGTATTTATTACTGTTGCTGTTGTTGCTGATATCGGCAACTACGCTTTTGCTTGTAATATACCCGAATAAATAAATACTTAATCAATTAATTCATCAATTAATGTTGAACTTTATGAATAAATGAGCATTGAATACTTTATTCATTCTGATAACTCTCTATTCATTTTAACATTTTCTTCTTTTCGTATACCCCTAATTTGATCATAAAAAGATTCTTCGTGATATTGTTTCATTTCCTTATCTATATTAACTGGCTTGGTATTCTATTTCAGTACATCGATTTTATGGGTCACTGCTGAACGATGAACCCCCACCGCTTCCCCCCTTTTTTTCGTAGTTTAATTGAATCTGAATAGCCTCTGACCTCTTGTCTTGAAATGTGTCGCCCTGAACCCCAACTGAATGCAAATGGATTCACCTTACTCAAACTCAAGACACTCTTTGAGGTATAGAACGATTTTCCTAAGGATGAGCCAAAGTGACAGTTCGTGAAAACAAGTGAACATCACATGTATTTCAGAGAAGTATCCATCCGCCGCGACAGCTATTCAGTCATGCCTCTTCGTAAAGTGCTAATGGCTCCTGTGAAAACATCCGTATGAAGAAGTCTAAGAGTTTTGCCGAGGTATATGCACGTACGTGAGTCCGGGAAATATTTAAATTTAATTACGTATGTGGAAAATCTCTTAACACGCTCTCACTAACAGTAAAAGAAAACTGCCACGAATGGAAATAGAAAGAAAAATGAGTTTAAGCCTGAAACACGTGCACCGGTACGCATCTTGCATTCAAGTCTCGGTTTTAAAATAAACATAATATTTATCACCCAAAAAGTAAATTTAATGTAATGTTTATAGAAAAAAAGAATTTTTACGGAAGAGCACATAACACTGCACCTCCTAATTTCATTTATTTCTCGCGGCGCACTATATTTTTGTCGGACGAGGACATCACAAAAGGAAACATCGAAGCCATTTACAAGTTAGCCAACTGCAAACGAACGAATGCGGGAATGGAGTCTTATGAGCTCAAGGGCACAACGATCACAGAACCTTCAGCTATGTTGCCAGAACTAGCTGTCACTTTGGCTCATCCTTAGGAAAATCGCTCTATATTGTAGTTCATAAATTGGGAACCCAGCACTTTTAAATGATGTCCCCGGTACCGCTGTAATACTTGACATCTTAGCATGACGCCTCTGGCGGATATTTTCACATTAAAAAGTTTTATTTTTGTTTGCGAGTTAATAATAAAAATAAATCTTAAACATATTGCAGTTGGCCGACTTGTCCTTTTTCTGTCACTGAAACCTGAAAAAGCATCAATTAAAATACTTCTTTAATCTTTTGTTCATTACAAAATTACGTTTAATTATCGTCAACCCATTGGATTAAGTTGTAATGATTCATACATGGAAAGTGAGAATAATAATTTGCAACAATGAAACGATTAAAAACACACGATTCTCTGTAATTCTGTCAGAATATCCTAGATGGAACAGACTAAAAATTGCCCCAAAGGATTTGTAATGTCAAGAGAAATCGTCTGAGCTATTAATTGATTACCTGTAGGTGCTGTGAGTCACCCAAAACACGTTTTAGTTGCTTAAAAAACGCTTTTTAGAGTAATTCCTTACAATTTTTTTGGATGGATCCTACAAAAAAGGAATCAGTTCTCCACGAGGAGATAGAGGCGTATCGAATGACATGTTATTTGCCTCCAATGGTGGAGCGAAAGTAATCTGACAGTGAGTGACGGACGGGCCTATGGTAATTAATGGGATGATTTGGCTGGGCCGAAGATATATCTCCCTCTTAATATCATAATGGCCCAAATTTTGCGAAGGCCATGGAACTGCATAGTGCTAACCTGAGTTGGCTACCTCTACACTGCGGTATTACTTCCCATAAAATATTCCTCTCTCAGTAATCGAGTAACCTGCGTCGTTCCGTCCGTCATTCACTCCCGGTTATACCACTTCCGGGACACCAATTGAGACAAGTGAGCTGTCATTCAATGAGTCTCGGTCTCCTAAGGAGGAATTGATTTTTTTTTGTCCATCCAGAAAATCCAAGAAATTTCTCTAAAACGTTTTTTTAAGCCACTAAAATGCGTATGGGGTGACATTTGGGCGCTATGCTAAGCTAATGTATAGAAGACGCTCGCGGTTGGATCTCTTCCGGACCCCTCTTCAGGGCAAGAGAGGAGTCATTGAATGCGTCTCAGCTAGTGATCGGAACACTTTTTTCCGTACCCTTCGAGAACGTTCTATCAAAATTTTAGAAAAATCTCATTTCTTTGATGATTTTAATCACCTAAAACGCGTTTTGAGGGTTTGAAGGCACTTGCAGTGCTAACCAAACGCTCATTCCACTCTTCTCGATAATACGAATCGATTCGTTTGATTGAACACTGATTGAAACATAACCCCAAGAACCTTCTCGTAGAGGGTTAATTAGAGAACCCAGCAGTTATAATTTAAAAACTGATGCCCGGAGAACCGCTGTAACACGCGCCCTCACTTGCTCAGTACTAAATTTACGTACTTCAAAGTTTAGAATTATGAACTGTACGTACTCAAGAACAAATTTAAACGATTTTTAGAAAAAAAATGCAGGAAATTAGTCAATAGGGTGAAAACGCATGGTGAAGTGAAGTGAATATATATCGTTTATTGATGCTATTCAATATCGGGGTTAGCAGTTCTTTAGCTTTGATAATACTGAGGAAAATACCTTCTGTTCTTATAGATTATTAATTTCCAAAGCGCGCAGAAATTAGAAGAAAACTGTGCACCCTCCATGCAAGTGGGAGGTGTTCATGGTCTCGTGAGATATAAAGGAACCCTGGAAAAATTTAAAAAAAGCAACAATCAACTAGTTTCAATTTTGTCTGAAAAATTCATATATTTAAATGTTAATGTCCCTATTGTCATACTGCAGGAACTGTATTCTGATTTTGTGAGGATTTGCTTAGCAGTATTTTTGCTGCCGCAGACCACTATCCAATAATAGCTGTGCTAGTATTGAGGAGAATCGGTGCACTAGAGACGTACCTCATCTCCCCTGCACTTCCTCCCCTTCCTCCGCGTCTACCTGAGGCCGTCGCGTGTTCATTTCCTTCCGCGAAATACGCGTCGCGCGTCGCTCGCGTGGCGTGCACGCTCTCTTCCCCCCTCCCCCTCCCCCTGCCCCGCGCTTATCTGTGCGTTTCCTCCCCCTCCCCCCGCGCGCCAAGGCGTCGTCTTCCGTGTGGCGGCTGCGGCAGATGGTCGTGTGTCTGCCACGCGCGTTCCCACGGTCTCCGCAACGCAGCGGCAGCCGCCGCCGCCGCCGCCGCCGCCGCCGGAGCCGAGCTGCGCCACGTTCCCACGCGTCGCCCGGGCACGCACCTGGCACGCGAGCTCCCCCTCCCTCCCAGGCGGGCGGCCGCCGCCCGCTCCCCGCTCCCTCCGTGCCCCGCGCCGCCCACGCCGCCGCCCGTGCCCAGCGCGCGCCTGCGAGCGCCCGCGCCTCGCAGTGGGAGAAGCGCCGCGCCGCGCGGACAAACGCCACTCACGGCCCTCCGCACAATAGCCCGTATGACCACGCTGTACAAATCTGAGGATTAGAGAGAGGAATTGTATGCCCTAAAAAATCTTTAAATACGCTTTCAAAAGTATGCATTTATGACCTAAAAATTCTCAAATATGCATTTTAATACGCAATTAAAATTAACAATATTTAATTTCCTGGAGTAAGTTTTCTTGGTAAAATTCAGGAGAAACGCACTCAGAATGAAAACATATATTTTTATACGAACGGAATATAATATACCTTTCTTCGCGGGAGAAATAATTAAAGTATATATTCACCTTAGTGTAGTGCATTGTATGTCATGTATTTCTTCTGCTTGGTTGAAAAAAGTATAAATTAAGAAATTTCCTACATTTGCCCAAATATTTTATCACACACAGAAAAGGAAAAAAAGATGCCAACTGTGACAACCCCTTTGTAATCGAAGATCGCTCATAAATAAATTGATCGTATGAAAAGTTGAAACGTTTTATAGATAAGTCTCTGTTTTAATGAAATGTGCAAAATATGTCCCTATAATTACACGAATATGCACCAACAGGAAAAATTAGCCAAATATGTACAAATATGCACTAACATATTAATCTTCATAGCATCCAATTCTAACCACATGTCAAGAAACTTCACATAGCAATGCCCTAAAGCAACGGACAAAAATATTCAAAATCATATAAATCTGCTCTCTACTAATGGTTGTTCTAATTTTCACCTTAAAATTTTGCATTAATGCAATTAGAACTTCGTGTTGTTTTTCATAACATCTTAAAAGTTGCAAGCATGTACTACATTTCAAAATTCTGAAATTTTTTTTTTTTAATTCTTATAGAATTATACAATGGTGTAATGACAATTAAAAAAAAGAAAAAAATCATGTAGATAATCCTTAGGGGAAGAGATCATGGAGCCCCCTCCCCTAACGAGGACGCCTATGACTCTTCGACGGCCCAATTCCTAAAGGCAACCCCAAATTTTAAGTATTGAGTTATTGTCGTTTTTAAGTTTAACATCGCTTAGAAAATGTCTGTTACTTACATTAAATTTAAAAGTTATTGTTAATAAGTAGTTATGCCATGAATTTCAAAATCAAGTAATAAAACTGACATTTTCAGAGCAAAAACTATAAAACGGCATTATCTCAAACTTAAAATTTTCAGTTGTCTTTTCAAAGAGGGCCACAGGTATATTCACAAATATACTTTTTGTTAATTTGCTATTAATGAAAGTCGATCAATATATCTCAATTGAGTAAGTTACAAATGAAAACAAGTAGAAATAAATTTTAAATAAAGCATAAATGAAAGTCTTGAGTACGAGGCATCAATTCGGTTGGTATGATACTTAAAAAAATTCAAGGACAAACTCGAATTTAAAAATGTACGATTCGATTAATGGTCGACAGATTATCGATTCGAATGAATTAAAAATTGTTATTTTTCTTCGTTGTAAATATTGAGAGATTCATTTTTATTACATAGATTTTGATTTTATAAAATATTTTTGAACAACTTTTTATGAAATCCATAACAGAAATTTTCTAACTACAAAATGAGAAGAGAAAATCACGGAAACTTATTGTTAGCAGAGGTTGAGAATTTAAAAGTTAAATGTTTCATTTTATTTATATTTATTCTTCTTACAAATTTATGATTAAAAGATTGAAGTTATGAAGAATTTGATGCCACGCTTAGGGAAAGCAATTGGGCTGCACGATAAAAAATCAAACAAAAAGAAACACTCTTTTTTTAAAAAATATTGGATACTAAGGTTTCAAGAATCAAACCTGAGATTAGTTGGTTTATCATTCTTTGAAATTTCTAATTCTCGTTGAATGGAATACTGTTTCCTACGCTTAGCGCCTCTCAGATCGGAGACAGGAGGTGCATAGCTCTTTTATAGAGCTCCAGCAAAGCGCTGTACTCAGACTGGGCCAGAATAGGGCTACATAACTTTCTTTCTTAGTCTTGTCTTTCTTTCTACATAACATAACATAACTTAACATAGGGCTACATAACTTAACATAGGGCTACATAACTTTCTTTCTACATAACTTTCTGCTTAGTCTTGTCTTTCGCCTTCTTTATTTTCTTCGTTCTTCGCCTTCAACGTCGTCACCGTCTTCATCTCCGTATTTTTCTTCATAGTCTTCATCGCCGTCTTTTTCATGTTCTTTGTGTTTATTCTTTCTTATTCTTTTTCTTCTTATCCACGTCTACCATTCTCAGTTCTTAGATTAGATTATTATTTGGAATAATTATGTTCATATTTACAAATTATTAAGAGTACTGCAATTACATTAATTTGTTTTGTAAGGCTTTTATTGCCACGGACTTTTATATTCTAGTCACCTTTAAGATTCATAAATAATTAAATTATTTTTTTTATTAATTTCTCTGGAGACGTTTCAATAGGTTAGACTCGATATTTCGTGTGGGTAAAAACAAAATAAAGTATAATTTTTTCTGTATTTCGACAACTTAACGATATAGATCACCGATGTCTAATGGTATCGACAAACGACATAAAAAGCTTAATTTTGTTTTTGAATAGGTCCAGTTCAGAATTCTAAAGTTTCAAGTAGAACGCACATTTATTATTCTTATACGAAATGGGACATTAGTTCGTGATACGGTAATTTAATTTATAATCACGTATTATTTTTATAAATCCGTTCTTCACATTCTTCTTTTTAATGAATTTTAAAGAAATGTCTTTAGATTTTATCCTTTACAATTCGGTTATCGAGTACTCAAGAATTGGAACCAAGGATACAGCCATTGTTTTTTGTTGTTGTTTTTTTTTACTTTTTATTTTGGTGTAAGTATGTAACACACATTTATGTTCTGTTTAAGGAAAACCAACAGGGACATTTCTCTGAATTTCGAATGCAACGGTTTGGTTGGAGAGCAGGTCTGACCACGAGGGTCTCGCTGCTCAAAAATGAAGGCAGTTCCAATTCCACAGTTGCCGTTAGAGCTCGCATCTTGGCCATAAACCGAAGGAAGTGATTTATGAAGTAGGTCAGAACGCTGACGACAGAATGGTGATAATGTTTATGGTCCCCCATTTTTCTTCATTAAGGCCTAACATTTCTCTTTGTTAACTTATCTTCGGTTTTTAAGAATTAACCAATGGGAGAAAATCCACTTCATCTTTCTTAGTGATGTAGATGAGGTGAAAAAGAGTAAGCTTGATATATTTCGCTACCCCATCATTCTCTTGCCGAATGAAATTGGTCGATGACGTGTTTCAGTCTGATCGATCCCCTTCTCCTCAACAATACTTTTGCATAGCAAAAAACGATAGTTTTCGCTATAAGCAATCGTTCATAAAACGTCACAGATAAAAACGTTTTTTCCGTTTATTGGACAAATAATTGCGTTATCACACATTCAGCCAATCTAGCGAGAGTATCATGAAAAGGTAGTTGTAAACTTAAGAGCCGATCATAGTTTTTCGCACAAATGTCAAATATCCATCACGTCAAAATAAAGTTCTTTCCAAAAATTAACTTTAATTCTCTTATAAATTTATAATGCAAAATAAAGAATATAGCTCATTTATAATGTTGCTTTACTGCATTCATACAAATTTGAAAACTCGCTACTAACGTCACTCGTTAAAATATGTACTCATGCAATTCAGATTAATATTATAACCGAGTTACATAATCTATTACTTTAGAATGCGTCAATACTTTGTTAAAATAAACTAGTGGTGCTGCAGAATGGCACAGACTTTCTCGTAGTAAAGTTTTCTACTTTCTTTGGTGTGGACTGCCTTAAGGATCTTGCCTCATCCTCAAGCCAGCTGCCATCTATCGCCATCGAAATTTCTTTCATATTTTCTCAATTTTTCGGTTTCCTAATAGTAGAACCGAAATATTAATTCAAGAATATTAAAGAAGAATAACACCTTGTCATAAATGGACATTTTCATTGAAAAATTTGGAGCCGTTTTTAAGAAAATAGCGTTTAAGCGTTACTGAAAATGCGGAAATTGAAGCTCTTTTTAACTGCAATCTTTGCTATCTTTGCAATCTTTTTAACTGCAAGTTTTCGAAAAAATTCAATTGAAGTAACTTGTACTTTAAATAGCAAATGCAATAATGTTTACAAATCACTACACTGCAAAAAAGAATTGGTTGCCGTACATTGAAAAACGGTTCTCCCACCCAGAATTAATAGTAAAATTTGGCCCAGCTATTTTTGTAGTTGACACACCGTAGGCACCGTGTGTGGCCGTCTGTGGTGCCCTGAATCACTGTGTGTCTCCTGATTCCCTTGTTCTCGTAGTCCCCTGAACAACAAAATGTTTGCAGTTCGTGGTTGACTCTCTCAGAACTTCGGTGAGAGGTTCCACAACCCATATTTTTAAGCTACAGTTCCTACATAAATGGTTATACCAAAAACGCAAAATTTTGCATCAACCCTTGTTTGCATGTACTGTTTACCTTGTGTTATATCCGTATCTGTAGTTTTAAATTGGTTTTGTAGTCAAGAATTTGTAAAATTTCGCAGAATTGCATAAATTCGTGCAAGAGCCAAACAATTTAATACCAGAAATATGAAAAGAAATTTTGAAAACTTCACACTAAAAGCACTTGCTCAATAGAGTTAGATAAATAAAAATTAAATCTGAAATGATTTCATTCATATTATTTTGCCAAATATTTTCTCTCCCAACTTTTAATAACAACAATTGCTCTCTCTTAAGACCCAAACCTACAAAAACCAACACAAAATTAAGCAAAACGCAATAATATAGAGTATTTTTAAATACGACTGTTGTTAATTCATGTCTTATATTAATTTATTTGGTCCCTTGTTTCACCAAGTCATTTGCAACTTGTACTGCACAACCGTACTTGCACAAATGCGCAACTTCTACCGCACGCATCAATGTGTATGTTAACATTTTTACATTTCATGAAACTAATTTATCAATTTTAACCTTTACATATTGAATGTTGTATGCCGCATGTTGCAAATGACTCAAGAGGAACAACGGTCGAAATAAATTAATACATTGAAAATAAATTACTGTAATCAGCTTAGCTTTGAAAACCACAAACAGGCATGAAAACCACAAACAGGAATATGAACAAATGTGAAAAAATTTGAAATAGACAAATTTGGGAAATTCATGTGAGAAATAAACAGATGGATGCAAAGAAATAAATTCTACATTGTATTTGAAATAATTATTTACATTATCTTTTTATAATTTTCACAATGAACATTTCACAGCAACAAGTAAGAGCTCATTCACAGCCCTAGGACAAAACAAATTTCAATTAATCCAAACTTAATTAGGTATTCTCAGTTCTAAGAGATCTTGAAATGTAGGATACCGGCTTTGCATCTGAGAATACTGCAAATTTTCTCATAGTAAAAACATACATGTGTGCACATGAACATTTTGAGAGGAGTTCATAGCCTCCCGTAATAAAAATATTACTTGCAGTGCTTACTCCTTTAGAACATAAAATATGATAAAAGAGATCAAATTAAAATCCATTGTATTTAAGTGTATTATTAATTGTCCCTATGGTTGGCCTGCCCCCATTAGCGCTGAACCCTTAGAAGTGGGAAAAGGTAAGGATGAAAAGAAAAAAGTAATTTTATTGAACTTGTAATTATTACTTGCAGGTCTCTTAGTGTTTAAATTCATATTAGATCAATCATCAAGTTTTGTGGTCCAAAAATGAGATAGGAAAATATGTAAGCATTTTTAAAGAAGAAATACTAATTACAAAAGAAAAAAAGCTTGTATAAGTCCTAACATTTTTAACGTTAATTCCAAACAATAATTAAAGTTTTAAAATCATAAAATTTCATTAAAAATTTAAAATATTGGATTTAAAACAATGCAATTACATTTTCTCATGAGAATGCTAGTTTCAAATCCAGCAATCTCTATTTATTTTTTCTGAAATGTTATTGGCACCACTGGTGGATCAGGACACATGGCAATCTGTTAGTCAAATGAATATCATAGTCACTGTCAAAACCATAAAACCAAACCAAAAGAACTCGAAAACATGCGTCTTGGTGGCATCTAAAAGTATTGTTTTTATCAATACTGTGGCCAATTGTCAGATGCACATACAAAACTATTTATACCATTGACCCATATTTGCCCGGTGTTCCATTTTTGGAACAAGCGACAATGGATTTGTCTTTGACTCCTCCTTATCGCGGAACGCACTGGGAGGCTTCGTTACATTACTAGAACTTAACATAGGGGTCGAATATCCTGATTGTGCCAAGAGTTGATTTTAGTTCTCGATTACACACAGAACGAAGAGTGTTTATTGAGCCGTCGTTTCACTGCTGGCACTAAGGTGAAAAAAATAGTATTATATTTTTACTATAAACGTTTTGTTCCTATGAGAATAGTTAAATGACATTGTATTTTTATCAGTATAGTAAAAAATCTTGAAACTATTACCATTTAGGTGAGCTGGAAACAATTTTTCTAAAATGTTCCAATATTGGAACACCAGGCACGATCGGTACCATTAATTATTATTTCAAAAATCATCTAATATATCTTTTCTTCTCTTAGATTATTAACAACAGAACAAATAATTGCGATTTTGGAGGACGATAATGATTACCTCAGGACATTTATATTTATTATGCCTACAGACAATGTATCAGTGTGGAGGACAGCGGGGATGAAGATTGGCACACTGAAAAACCTGGAACCCAACTTAGATCAGAAAGTGAGGCACTAATTGTGCGATTCAGTGAGACTGAAAGAATCACATCTGTGACAACTAGAGAATAATATTGGCTCTAAACACTATGATGAGTGCATTCATGAGAATATTCTCTCTATGCCTGTCTCTTTTCAACGTAAGAAAGAACAAAGAAAGTGGGGGAAATTGACATAAATCCTGAATTTACAATTTTCAACAATTTTACGAGTCGCATAAGTATAGTACCAAATGACCCAGTGTTGTTTTCAACAATTTTTTTATGATAACGTTTGGGACTTTCTTGCAAAAAATGTTCGTATTGTATGGTATCAGAAAGGTGATTACAAATTTATACTTTTTCCGAAGAAGTAAAATGTTTCGTTGAAATTCTGATTTATCAGCATACAATATTGTATCAGATAAATATTTTGGGAAACAGACTCAAGAGACTTATAATGAAGCTCTCAGTTCGCAATCAGAAGAAACAGGTTTGAATTGATAGAAAAAATATACTCATTGCGCATTCAATGACCTAAAACAAAATATATTTGCAAAACTAACACTTCGCAGTTCCTTACTGAATAAATGATATGCAAAATACTGTGTTTACGAAGCACACTTAGCTATAGATGAGAGCGTAGTACTGCATCATGGAAGGCATAAAGCAAAGCAGTTCATTCGCGGTAAAGTGTTTAGATATGGCTTTCCAGTGAACAAAAGAAAGTTCTCATTGTACAAAGTAACACAGTAGGAAAATATAACATATTCATGGGAGATCTTGATAGAATGAACGAAAATTTGAAGTGCTATAGAATTGAAATCAGATCGAAAAAGTGGTGATAGCGCCCTGTATTTATGTTCTGCATTGATACTGCTACCCACAATGTCTGGCAGCTATTTAGAAAGATAGAGCAAGGTCAAAAAAGGGATCATCTATCTTTCAAATCTATTGTTCAAAATTATCTTCAAAAGTATAAAAGTTTACTCTCATCAGGTGGAAGACCTAAAACTAGCAAATTATTGATATTTCGCATATTAACTTCTGTGGGATTCGATAGTACAAGACACTGGATTTCAATAACCACAAAGCAAGGAAGATGTACGACGTGTAAATAGAACACAAACAATCAATTTCAAAAATGTAACACATGCATGCATGAAAACCATTTCATACTCCATTCTAATTATAATTGTGATTTTTACTGTAATCTACATTTTTATGATTTTACTTATTAAAATTATAATTTTTCATACATTGATTTTCAAATAAGACAACTATGTAAGTTATACCTTTGCATCATTGCTTCCCAAATACATTCCTTGTTTCAAATACTAATAGACACAAGTCAAAAGAAGAATTTCTACTTTTTGAATTGTGCACTCGTTATACTCTACCGATTTTAAACTGTTGGAAAAATAATTGAACTAAATATTGTTTGTTTGATTTTGTAATTTTGATCAGATCACTTCTCGTTCACTTGCAACCCTTTCTTCGACCCACCCATCCCAGCTTCCTAAATAAAATAAACTATAGAATACATGAAAATTAATTATTTAAACAATCTATTAAACACACTCTGATTATGAAATGAGAAGTTTGGTTCAAAATGAAATGTACATTTTATAAAACATAGTCGCTATCATTTATTTTACAATGGAAGACAGGAAAATGAGACAAATACTAACCTCAAAGACAGAAGGCTGAATATAAAACACCATGGGAATGTCCCTATTATACAGTGTAGGGAACAAAGGAAAGGATAGAAAAACGTACGTGTTCTTATTTCAATTACAACTTGACGTGATCTTTCTAAAATATTCCAGTTTCGAAATCGGAACATTTAACTAAAGTATACTCACCATATTAAACATTATACAGTAATAGTATATCTCAATGTATAAATCGATTGCCACATCTGGAAGACACGTAGCCATAGGTTTATGGTTGTGAGTGAGATGGTCATTTCTTTCAGTGTAATAATATGTATATTAACAACGTAAGAGATATAAAAAAACACATTTGTATAATTTTTTAAAAAGCCAAAGAATACACCAAAATGAACTTTATGCCATATTGAACAGTGCAATTAGCATTATCCGTTTAAAGAGTTCGAAGAAACAATTTGGAGCCATTTTTGAGAAAATTGCGTTTGAGTGTTTCTGAAATTGCGGAATTTTGAGCTCATTTTCACAAAAAACTATTGAGTTTTCGAAAAACTTTAATTGACATTATTTAAATCATACGTACTCCTAAATGCAGCAATATGAACAAATCGCCCCTAATGCGACCTGAGAGACAAGTAAAAAAATTAAATTTTTGTAATATTTGAAAACAAAAACAAAGAATATAGCAATAAGATGTTTATGGCATCTTATAGATTACATTTAGAACTATATCTGTTTAAAAGCTGAAAGAAAGAATTTGGAGTCGTTTTTGAGAAAATCTTTTTTTTGTCTTTTTTTTTAAATTGCACATATTGCGACCCACCCGTCCGACTAGCTCAGAATGGGGGTTTTCTGGGTGGACGCAAACAAAAAAAAAATTTATAAGAAGAATGGCGGGGTTCAGGGTCGTGCAGAACGTTGTGGATTGGATGCAATTACTTAAAAAACACACAAGGAGAATCACTTTTCACACACTCAAATATATTCTATAAAAGTTTTGGCTGTTATTACAATTACACGAACCAATCAGAAGATAATTTAAATACACACTGATCATAAAATGCTGAAAAGAAAAAAAAACACAACACACACTAGTCACTATATACAAGGTTTCTTACTCTCTCTCTCTCTCTGAACATTCAATTACAGTTACTACTTTCTTCAATCATGAGAAAGGTTTAGAAATGTTTACTTTTTACAAATTAACAAATTCTACTTAAAAATCAAGTCTGACAATTCTGAATTGATCTTGTCCGTAATAAATTACTCTCTCTCTTTCAACAAAACAATTCTGAGAATATCTGTAACTGATTACTCCTTCATTTTCTAGTTTTACCAGTTATAACTGTACATTTCCAATTTTCTTTTGAAAGAAAAGATTGATTCTTTACTCGCGTGCTAGGGGTGGAAAGAAATTGTAATTATACTTTTCTTATCGTTAAGTATGACAAATACGTCTCCCCCCTCTTTTCTACGCCAAGACTGCAACCTAAACTTTCCTTCCAATATCTAGAAACTGTTCGCTAGGCACGACCTTACGTTTTCACTTCTCGGGTGCGACGCGAAGCTCCCAGCGGCGCGGCCTTGAAATAACCAACCTCGGTCTGAGGACGCCGTCCCCTCCACAGAACTGCTCGCTCTTCCGTCGAAGTCTCGTTGTTCACCAGCACGTGCCCACCGTCTCGTATTCAGTTGAAACTCTTTTCGTATGCTCAGATAGAATTGTATTGGCGACGAATTCTTTTAAATTGAGCACTACAGATTTACAAGAGCCACTATTACGACGATAAACGAAATTAACGAGAGAAAAAAATAAACTGAAAATAAAAGAAACGAATTCATTGGTTAGTTCATGCCTATTCATTACTTCTCTTATCACTTCTCAAATTGCAAAATTAAAATGTTTCACTTCGTCTCTTTGAGAATACGTTTATATCAATTGTAAGGAGATAATTACCTCTTCTAGTCTTCTTGAAGAGTTTTTCATAGAATGCCTTCCTGTAGTCCGTTGCAGCACAAGTTCCCGTCTTGTGGTCGGCACGTCCGAACTGGTCCGCTGTTGTCTAGAGAAAGAACGACTTTTTCTCCGTCAACTACAGGGCTCGCCCGATCTAACGTGGCGATCTCCATTGATCTCTTTAGGTAATTGTTACCTTCTCATATCATTCCGCGTTGGCGCGCGTTCAAACAGCTGGTCTCTTGTTCAGGACATTAATGTGACCCGCTTTCCGAGGCTTCGGGGGAAACGGATGGTCACAATATTTCATACAATATTTCGCAGAAACTACTAAAAGTTTCAAAACAATTTTCATCACCTTAATGAAATAACTAATTATGAACAGTAAATTTTATTTGAAAGAAAAAATCTCCATCTTCAATATTGTAGTTGAAAGAAGTGCCGTCAAAAATCGTACTTTTACAATTTACGAAAATTCAGAGTTAACCGTGAAAATCGGACCTATTCCACCTTTATAAGTGTATTTAACACTATTCTTACAAGAAATTTAAAGAAAAAATTTGGAGCCATTTTTGAGAAAATTTAGAAAATGTCCCTAGGGTTTCATATAAAGTCCTCCCCCCCAAAAAAATTAATGAATGTTTTTCGAAATTGCAGCGCTTTTACTCACGCAAAACGACAGGTGTTTCTTCAATTTAGAAAAAAATCCTACGCATGGTTTAGGCGCTAGGTTTTTGCATTTACACCAGACAGACGGACGGACGGACGTTTTGACGTCAATTGACTTTTTAGTATCAGTGATTTTGGCTACACCACGTGTTCTAACACACATTTTCCCCTTTAATTTTGCAACTGAATTTCTCCATTTTTTCGTTATCAGAACCCAGCAATTAATTTTTTTCTGCCGAAAATCCGCCGTTTTTTAGGGCAGCATTACATAACTTTCTCTATTCTATGAATATTACACCATATATACGAAGGTATACGAGAAAGTAAAAAGAAACTGTAGAGAGGTAAATCATGTACGTGGATTAAGTATTTGTTACAATACTACGTTACCTGCAACATAATTCAGCCTGTAAGAAAACCGCCGAATAGAAGGCAATAAGCTAATAAACCTTAAACTGTGAGTGATGGAAATTTTTTTCATCTTGGACGAGTAAAACAGTAGATGGTCACCAAAATTGTCAACAGTGAAAAGAAAATACAACGTGAAATAATTAATTTAATCCTAAATGCCTCCTCACTTCGCAATGAAATATTTATGTTATGTGTCAATAAATTTGGAGAATGGAGTTAAGTGTCCCCTTTCCAATTCTTTCTCCACTTTTTCAAAATTCATTATTAACGTCATGTCTCTCCCTTATATACTATTTAATTCTTTTGCCTGTCAAATTTAAAAAAGAAAAAAATTCTGTTCTTCCTGTACTTTCCCTACGTTTTTCACTCGCTTTCCCTGCCAGACTCCTTTTAACCGTCATTTCCTACTTTGACACACTTTGCTACGACGTCTGATTCAATTAATCATCTTTCCCTTATGTATTATTTAATTCAATTGCCAGTCGAATTTGAAAATAAAATCTGTCATTTCCTTTCTTTCTCTTCCTTGTTTCTTCGCATATCTGTGTTCTTCTCTTCTCTCCTTCTCCTCCACCCGGCCGCGAATGCTCAGTGACAACATTCGTTGCCGCTGATGAATTTCAGGTCAGACCGGGAGGTCCCAGGGTGCCAATTCCCTCGGTAATGTATTTTCGACACTAAATAACTGGTTCGATTCAAAGCGTAGCAGAATGCTAGTGGTCGGCTGCTCGCACGTGCCCTCCCCCCCCCCACAGAGTCTAGTCTGACCTGACTGGGGTGGTGCCCCGCTGGGGGAGATACCTGAACGGAAAAATCCGCTGGTCGACATGTAGGTCGGCATCGCTTCTCACGTTTAACGGAAAGAAACACCGCCCAACTTGCATGTTGTAAGATTCTTTACACTTTCACGAGTTATGGCTTAATAGTTAATGCTCGCGGAAACACTAAACAATCAATAAACATATTTCTTCCCTTTCTTTTTCTTCTTTATACTCTCCCATTCCCATAACTTCTTCCTCATTCTTTCTTTCTCTTCCTTCTTCTGCCATCCTTGCTTCTTCCCGCTTTCTTCCTTCCTCTTCCTTCCCGTGCCATTCTGCCTTCCTCTGCATGCTTCCTCCCTCGTTCCTCCTTCCTTCCTTCCTTCTTCTTCTTCCTCCTCCCCAGCCGCCCGCCGCCCGCTTTCGCCGCCTGGTGAGGCGCAGGGGCAGAACCGGCCCGCGGTGCAGGTGCGCGGGGCTTCTCGCGCCAGACCTGGCGTTTCCTGCGCTGGTTTCCCGCCGCCCGGGGCCGGGTGGGTTTGATTGTGGCGGCTGGCGATTTTTATGTGCGAGGATGCCGAGTTAATCGGGCGAAAAGTCGATCTCGAGGAATTGATGGAAATTCAGGTTTCGGTGGCCAACCGCATTTTCAAAAAGCTTTCTTGAAAACTGAGCTACGTCTATCAGTGTGTTAGTGTGTCTGCCGAGGTGTCAGAAATTCAGAATCAATTATGTCCATCAATCTGCCAGTCTGCTTCAGTCTATCCCTTCATTTCTGTTTGTATATTTATTTGATTGCCTGGGCCATTATCGGAAACTGCCAATTGAAAATCTAAATGACTGGAGGTGAAAGTAATAGATCAGGAAGGCTACTTGAAAACGACCCTTCCAGAAGAAATCAGAGGCTGGCCATGTTTTTAAAATTCATACGTAAGCGCAAAGGAATCATGAAGAAATCCCGTCGTTAAGAGCCACTTGTAAAACGTTGTGAAAGACAAGAAAAGAAAAGAAAAAAAAGAAAAAAGAAGAAAAAAAGAAAAAAGAAAAAAAAAGAAAAAAGAAAAAAAAGAAAAAAAGAAAAAAAGAAAAAAAGAAAAAAAGGAAATGCAATACATCGATATTTCGCGTCAGTTTATAGAGATAAAAGGAAGGTCGTCCCTCTGTAAACGAAACTGAAGAAGAAGAATTTGTATTCAGAGAAAGAACTGCCTAAATTGAAATAAATCAACCGGACCGGACGGAACAATGGAGGTTCAAATCAGGAGCGGAAGGTATAAAATCGAATCTTTTGCGGTTTTCCGAGGTATCAATGAACTTTTCACGTTTTCATCGGTATTAGGGAGGAGAATACTCGTTCATGCAATTTTTATAGACTTTACCAAAACGTTAGACGTCGTTCCCCATGATAAATCCATACAAAAATGAGAGAGAGAGACAGAGAGTGGATTAATTTTCTTTTGCAAATAGCATAATACAACATAGAACATAAATTGTCCCCTTGTCACCCCTGACACGCATACCTATAGTTACATGACTTGCGCTACCACACTACCAGGAAACTACTCGGGCTTAGAGCTTATTCCTACTGGGGCGGTGCCATACTGGAGGAGTTCTGAAAGTTTCGGGGTTGACCAAGATTACGCTCAACAATACGGAAACCTTCCAAGCAATGGGTAGACTTACCTTTCGTTGTGATGCTATAAGTTTGCAACCATTGTCTAGCTCAGTGTTGAGGAGAGAGACCGGAGTAGGATGCAGGGCCTGAAATTTCTTGGGTTTGGCGACACGACACGACAATGCGACCGTGTACTACAGAATGCGAAGCCTGCTGTGAACAACTGAAGCTTCAAAGAGTTAGACCAACTGTCTCACTGTCTGGATTTCGCATTCAGCGACTTCTCCTCAAAATGAAAAAAGTCTTCCGAGGAAGAAACATTTCTGATCGCAGTGAAGAGAAAGGAGCAGTTTTTGCCCATTTTGCGAACAAACCTTCAAAATATTTTTGTAAGGAATAGATATGTTATTACGCAGATGTGAAAAGCGAAAAAAGTGATATATTTTTCCTTTGCATCACAAATATTATTTAATGAGACCAGATACTTGTGGAACCTACTCCGTCCCTGGAGGAGGGAAACCCGGCGCATTCGGAAGCGTCGGATCTCACGTTCCAGCTGGGAACACCGCCACTTGCCGAGCCACATGAACTGTTGGAATTATGAAACTAATCAGTCTCTCCGGTGCGAGTGCAAGTGAGTGTTTTCCGTTTCCATCCTTAAGATTCCATTAGACCTGTAAGTTCAGGGCATGTTATATCCTGAGATGTGGCAGTGTTCTTCCCCGTTGAAATAGGTTATCTGACGCCAACCTGCACGTAGGCTTGCAGAGTTTTCCCTATCTAGGGAAAAAAGGGGGGAAAGGGAAAATTTGGGGAAAATTCTAAAAAACCAAGTTTCTTTGTGTGCAGGGGAGGGAGGGGATTGAAGTCACGAACACTATATAACTTCTCTGCCTTCTCGGTATAGTGTGAATCTCTGCTTGATTCATGATATCGAGTAATGGATTAAATCTAATTTTGCAATGAAACATACAAAAAACATTTAATAACTATTTCCAACTATTCTTTTTCACGAACCTATATAGTACCCCAGGACAGACGAGCTAACCATTCGTATTAAGCTTACAATTTTTTTTTTAATATCCAATGTACAAAACATATTTTGAATATGAAAATACTCGCCAGATGCGGTACGCTAAGCCAGCTATCAGGGAATCTAAACATGTCACGATACTAATAAAAATTTAGTAAACATTTTTAAAATTTTAAATGTTTTGAATACATTACTATTATTTAACTGTTACATACTTAATCGCAGTTCGTTGCGTACACAATTTAATTTACGTCTACCTAACATTTATTAACATTTGATTTGATTTGATTTTTTTGATTAAAAATAATTATATGACATATGGGGGAGAAGAATTTTTGCGCATGTTTTATTGAGTACCAGAATCCCATCCCAACATTTTAACGATAAATAGTTGAAAGTTAAAATAATAATAATAATAATAATAATAATAATAATAATAATAATAATAATAATAATAATAATAATAATAATAATTAGAAAAGCGGGAGTTTATCAACATTGGAAAAACTAAACATTTTCGTTCCCGAATTATAGAAAAACTATTTGCAACGATAAACGACTGCAGATTTTATTTTTCTGCATTGCTAACAATATAGCAACTCACCCTTAGCTCTACTGCTACCAGTAAAAGCAAAAGAAGACCTCAACAAAACGTGCGCATTGTGAAGCTACATTTATCTATATATTTTAAAAAATGAGGTGTTCTGCCGTGGCTGCGTTTAGAGCTTCTACTGAACCGATTGTAGAATTTTTCCTTTAAATGAAAGAATGCGATCCCTAGATGTGTTATCAGATATATTGTTTCTGTTGATTCACCAACATTTACGGTGTAAATTAATTAATTAAATCATTCTTTAATTGTACCCTTATCAATAGTCAATTATTTTCTTCTAAAGTGTGGCTGTTTCAAAATCGACTATATGAAACGATAGATGTGAGTTCAAGCTGCTTCTTGGTGGCTCTGCTTGATGTTTTGTTTTGATTGTTGAGATTTGTTTACAATTCGTAAAGGTTTTGTTTTAGTGTAATAATTGCATTGTGGCGATGACAGTTTGCATGTATTGGCTTTTGTGGTGTATTTTGTAGAGAACATTCGGACAGTGGGTTTTACTCGGTTGTACTGGAGTAGTGAAGTTCACAGGCTATGTCGAATTCCGAATCGTTGCCCACGCGCCCCAAAAGACGCAAACGTACATTAACTGGACGCAGGGAAAGAGAAAGTCAGCGTAGGTATCGTGGTAGTGAGGTCATTCCATTTTCTGTTGGGTCGTTCTCTATGAATTGTCAGTTTTGTTCTGCTTTGTACTTCCCACGCGAGAGAAATTCTGCAAACGAGTTTATTTTGTGTTGCTTAAATGGGAGTAAATGGGAGTTGCTTAAATGAATAAGTTTACCTTCGAGCAATATGCCAGAAGTAATCAAATTTGTTTATAGATGATGACACGTCAAAAAACTTTAGAAATATCCATCAGTATAATAGTGCCCTTTTTTCTGTCATTTGGTGTATTATTGCAATATGTGGGTCATATTGCATTGACATCTGGTCATGGGCCATACGTGTTCAAAATTTTAGGAACTCCACATCACAGAATATCTTCATTATACCCTAATGATCCAAACAATGCAACATATTGTGAACATTAGGCTGGGCACAGTATTTTACATTTATCTCAGATCTCTCTGTCAAAGTTTGACGGGTTCTCACTAGTTTTACATTTATTTTATTAACATTGTTTTTGACGTGTCAATATGTTACAACTCAGTCTCCTATGTTATAAAGTCTGCGAAACTTTCGGGTTCCCGGAAATTTCTCGTAGAAGAGCAGCACATTCATGAAAACCTATCATCGAGTAAGGCAAACCTTACGGTTAATTGTTCACACAAAACTTGTCATTTTGACGTTGTCGTGGAGCAATGGATGACTATCTAAATTAATAGAAACATATCAAACAGGTTATTATTCCTATTTGTCACTACCCGTAGACCTACGAACCTTCCACCGCGTTGACAACGCATCCCAAAACTAGTTTGTTTTTGTAATCTCGTTGATTTAAATTTCATCTTTGTGTTTTCCAAATTTCAAGATTCTTCAGGTGTTTTTATTAAAACATCAATCATTGAAACATCAATATATTAAAACAGATTTTTTAATCCTTCTAAAAATATACAAGTGATGATAGTACCAGTTTCATTGTACAAGAAAGAGTGTGGTTATCGATGAGAAAGAAAAGCAGTAAAATACAAACTTCCGAAATGCGATTTCTAAGAGCAGTAAAAGTGTGTAGCTACCTAGACCAGTTTAGAAACGAAAGCGTTCGAAAAGACCTCAATATTTTCTCCATATTAGACAAAATTAAAAAAAAACGTTTAGCGTGGACACAACACCTACAAAGGATACAAGATATTAGGCTCCCGAAAGTAACGTACCATTATCGATCAGCTGGATAAAGATTCTGGTCGAATAAGGTGGCGATGGGCTGAAGCCGGAACAGGCCTTCTGTCCTAAACTGTTGAAGGAAAACGTTTTTTTACTATCGATGTTTTGTGCTCGCTGTTTTTACATTTTCCATGTTTGAGAATGAAAAATCCCCATAATCACAATTTTCTAAAAGTTGAAATACGAAACAGAAACTGATGGTATCACTGTCACTTCGTGTGTTCGAACCAAACGCACGATGTTTGTCCTTTCATCTAATGTCCTTTATTAAGATTATTTTTTACCTTTGTTTTCAGTTAAAAAATAATTACAAAGTGAAAAATACGGCCACTCTAACTTTATTTTCTTGCATCCAATTTCAATGTTAAAGTTTAGTAAACTACATTTAAAACATGTATGTTTAAAATATCGATAGTTTTTGGACGATGTATCATTAACATCCATGGTTTAATTTTGAACATGGACGTTTAATAACATGGATGTTTTGCTTTCGATGCCGCATCACTAGTTCGCGGCGGGTGCCTTTGCTTCTCAGGTTCCCTCGCTCCATCAACATCAGGTCCGGTATGTATGTTCCCATACTCCATTATGCATTCAAGTATTTATGCAGTAAAGCTTTCGAAAATATGCACTCAAATGTGCACTTTTAAGAAATATACTATTAATACAGAGAAAAGAGAAATCACAGGTGATTAGATTGAAGAGCAGGCTCTATGGCCTGAGCCTCGCCATTAATAAAGACATTATTATTATTATTATTATTATTATTATTATTATTATTATTATTATTATTATTATTATTATTATTATTATTATTATTATATTATTATTATTATTGTTGTTGTTGTTATTATTATTGCTATTATTAGTATTATTATTATCATTTTCTGTTTCGCATCCGATTTCGGTAAACAATTTTATGAAACCCTACTGTCATATTTTGGATAGGAGACAGTACAATACACTAGTTCAAGTGGATCAGCGCTACGTACGAACTTTCAAGGCGGACTCAATGGCACGTTATTTACTCTATAGATTCATGATTTCAAAGTGATATACCATGCATTTATTCAAGTACAGAAAGTTGATATTAGCAACAATGAACTTCGTAAATACAAATCCTCTTTACAGATTCGAACATTAAATTAACAGATTAAAATAAATGGAAATGAATATGTATAATGGTAAACGTTTCAAGAAAAAATGCATAAGATTGAGCAATTGGCGTAAATATGATGCTGAATAAAAAAACTGGCAAAATATGCATGAGGATGCACCAAAAATCATGCTTTAATGATCAGAAATTGGGTATTTCATACACACATCAAGTGAGCTTACTTTCTGTCCGCAGGGAAGAAAATACGCATTTGCATTGAAATCCAGTCCGTAATCATCATACACTACATCATCATCGCTGTCGTTAACTCATTAATCTCTCATGGACCTATCCCAGACCACCAATGAGTAACATTTTAATGGGCAGGGAGCGGTTTCCGCGTTCGCTTAGCCACGCCAACGGCCCTCCCCGTCCCAATAGGTGCGCGCCCACCTTGCACCAACTGCCCCCTCTCTCCCCACCCCACCCCCTGCACGGGCGAAAAGCGCGCGGGACCGTACTCCCTGGCTGGCGCGCGCGGGAAGCGGTTCGCGGCCCGCCCACCAGGTGTCGGGCCGTTCGCCGCCAGGTATAAGACTCGCCCCGTGGCCGGCAGCGCGCCACACACTTCGCTCTCCACCGCTCGAGTCATGTGCGTGGGAGCCCGGCGCGTCGGGCCGCTGGCCACGGCCTCCTCGGCGCAGCTGCCGCAGGGGGCGTTGCCGCTGCGGGCGCCGCGCCTGCCCAGGGCCGTGGTGGGGTCGGCGCGCGTGGACTTGGGCGCGCTGTGGGGCCGCTTGCAGCCGCTGGTGGCCTGCCGGGTGTCGTGGGCCCCGCGGGAGGCCGACGGCGACGACGACAACGCCGCCAACGAGAACAGACTCAACGAGCAGCGCGAGCGGGAGCGGCGGGCGGCGGCGGCGGCGGCGGCGGCGACGACGGCGGCGGCGCTGTGAGACACATCGCCGCCCATTTCTCTTCGATACCATCCTTCGTAATACCTCCTTGTCCCTATCCGCAAATAACTCGAAGTCAGCTGAGTTTTTCACACCATCTGCCATCATTTCGCCTATTTATCTCCTCCTTCGAATCACCATAGAATTAAGAAATCACGCAGACTCCACTTCCTTGAAATCACTGTTTCCGTGTTACCTTTCCCAATCTCAACATGTCATCCACATGAGAACTGTCAGTAGACAGTCACTCCTTGCCCATTACTGCCTCTCAACTATCACATCACCTCATCCTAATCTGTCATTAAGAATTCATTTCTCCTATGCACCCAAGTTCTTGCTGCCGACCCAAATCGATAAAGCAACGATCAAAAGTCCCTCAGCTACCCACAAGCACGCCAAATGGTTCATTACCATCTCCAAGCGTGGCGTGCTTTCGGAGGAGGAAAATAAACGCATGAAAAGAGTCGCCGGACCTGATCCTGGAGCTGCCTTCCGGGCCTTGACGCCGGGACGCCGCTCGGCGCGTGCGCCGCCTGGGTGGGCCGGGGCCGCCGGCCGCCGCCTGCTCTCCCGTACCTGATTCGCGAGCGCTCCACGCCAGCCTCGTGTGGACCGGTTGCTGCCGTCGCCACATCGCTTCGCATCTCATTAAAATAAGTATGAAAGACTGTCAGGCGCGCGAAGACAACCAATTGCAGCTTTTAACTGTCTGAATCTCGCAGTGGCGGATCCAAGAGGCCATGTCCCCCACGCCACTTCCCCGAGCCCACATTTTTCTGTTGTGATTTTACCCAATTTAACATTGAAAGCGATCACCGCATATTGGTCGCATGGCGTAAAAAAGTAGTATTCCCATATGAATGGACCTTTGGTTTAGGCAAACTATTTTTATTTGTTCTCATTATTTCAAAAATTTAAAAGGACTCCGAATGCAAATTGTCCCCAACCCTGGAAATACGTTCTGAATCACGACTCTGGAATCGCCCTTGTTTTTAGAGCTGCAATTGGAACTTTTTCGTGCTAATGAATCTGCGGATTCTAAATGTCAAATCAGATTTTATGTTTTTGCACTAACTAAAAGTGTCAATTTTCAATCCACGGTAATTGGTTCCACTAAAGATCGCGACAGGGCGCCGCCTGGTCCACAACACATAAGAGCGTCTCGTGTTTTTTCTGTGATAGCGCACTTGTTACGCCCCACATAATTTTTTAGTTTATTTTATTTTTAATATTATTTGCATTTTTAATTTTAATGGTATTTGCTGTTTTCGGATTTCTAACACTAGAATGTCCTTCGAGCAGTGGAAATCTGAACAAAATGCTTTGTGTTCTTTTAGTTAATTTAAAATCAGCTTTTGCTTGATCTTGACTTCCATAATACTTGTATTTCATAAAAATCATATTATTCGAGTTTCCCTTATTTCTTCTATGTAATATGTAGGTATAAAATATAATTCCCATAATGATATGTAAATACATTGCAAAGTTTTAAGTAAGATCTACTATGATGCCTGATATTAATACTCACGTATTGCATTTTATCTATGCTTGGTCGGTCATGAAAGACCTTCTAGGCTTAAGACTGGTAAAGCAAGCTTTAATAAAAAATAAGGTGTAAATTATTCTAAGTAATAAAGCATATATTCTGCCTCAAGTGTTGCGTTTTCTGTTGCCTGTATTCCCGCCAAAGCGACCACGTGTTCCCCCTCCTAAGCCCCCCCCCCCTGCCCCACGCCCCAACTACAAGGAAGACTCTGACAAAAGCCCCGCTGCACAGGTACCTGTCGACCAGTTCTCCGACCGGTCTCCGTGGATGGCAGGGTTTCTTAAAAAAGGCTTCCCGCTTTGACCATCTCGGACACTGTTTAAGGTTGACGATGCCTGAGCTATTCCGGCTCAGATTGCATAGAGGGCGGTTTCGCGCCTTACAATTTAGACGTGCCCATCTTTCATTCCGTTGAATAGAATCTTTCTTTTTACCCGTCTACTCAAAGCAAAAAATTAGTCATACTTTGAGAGAGAGTTTGTAAGTAAGGTGGTTTATTTATTCCACTCTGCAGTTTGTATAATTCAACAGATTTTTACAAGTGAAATATCAGTGCATGGCTCTTGATTTTCGGAATGATACTGGACATGTCAATTCAATTAAAAATCGCTTATGAAGTTTTATTTTGTTATTTATTTGCAATGGCTCGATTTGTCTCCTTGTCAACATTATCTCAAAACAAAGAAAAGTCATGTTTCACTTGAGCCTGCTTACAGTATGTCGACATTTCATTTAAATTCTGTCGTTATAGTTGACAAAGTGTTAAAGAATAAAATTATATAAAGTTTTTCCAACGATACTACTGTAAGAGTCGAAGAGAGCTACTTTTCAAGATAAATTAATAATGAGGCACTAACATTTTTTATTTGTACTCGAATTATATTCTATGTTCCTTCGTTGTTCTCTTTGTTCGTGTATGCATCTTCCCGAACTTCGCAATTTTGTAGCCTCCTCCTTCATCTCTTCCACGATAACTACTCTGAGAATATTGCGACTTGTTAATTGAAGGAATGTTCTTGCAATTTCCGAGTAATTATAAATCAAACATTTCTTTCAGATAAAAACAAACAAACAATTAAACGAAGAAAATGTGACTTGGAGAAGGAGATCATTATATTTTTGCTTTCAGGAAAATGTTTCTACAATAACTAGGATTTCCGTCAGACTTCCACATCCATTGATTCATATTCATATAGAGCCTGGAATTTATGAAATTTCGCCCTCTTTTCCAACCTTCTACTCTAGTGCAACTCGAATACTCTTTTTCTCCCATTCAACGGTGATAACCACAGTGTTCCCGAATAGGGATGGCGAAAAACATCCATATTTTTAAAACCTCCATATTTTTTTAGCAGAAACATCGATATTTTTTTAGAGCGATACATTTGTTCAGAAATATTGATGTTTTTAAAAAAATGTCTCGTAATATAAATAGAAAGTTCAGTATCTAATTGTTTTGTGGATTGCTTGCAACCAATAGCCATTCACAACTGTCACTGTTGCCGATCCCCTGACGGCATGAAACCGTTTGCTATTTGCAAACTTTCTTCAGAGTTATTACCTTTTTTGACTAGCTTTTTTATTAATTTGAGTTTTTAGAACATTGATTAGCTAATTCAAATGTCACTCAAATTTTATACTGAATATACATTAAACTAGGATTGACAGGTTATGTATCAAATTAAAACCAGCACATTTTACTTCCATATGTTTCATCATGTTTAAAACATGGATGTTTTTATCGATGTTTTCGTCGACATCGAAAACCTTTTGTTGATGTATCAAAGTATCGATGTATAAATGTTTTTCTACAATTTACCATCACTATTCCTGACACTTTTAGTGTATCAACTAATAGCAAACCTATATTTCAAAGTGAATCGGGGGTAAGGCGCTAGTAATACTAAAATGGATAGCGGCCCACGCACGTGAAATTTCTAGTAATATTTTCAATTTATATGATTGCATTTCCATCCTCAGACAAGATTACCAGAATAAGGTTATATTGTAGATTCAAAACAAAAAAACACACAAACAAATTATAAATAAAAAGGAAAACACTATGTGTTACAATGAATTCAAATTTCGACCATCAATCTGAGTTAATCATGGAAGTATTGATTATTATTATTCGGTATTATCGGACTATTCGGTACTAGTTGAACCCCTGCGATTACAGCGCACAAAAGGACGTTACAACAGGAAACTATTATTATCTGCACGTTTTCTGGAACTCTCATTTCGCTGGATGCAAGGAGAGCGAGAGGACTGGTTATTTCGACGACAGGACTATTATATCAAACGTGTGGAACGTTTTTCGAGTCAAAATAGTTTCTAATGCACGGGAGAAAACATTTCTAATCATGAGATTTTGTCAACAACGGTCGTCACTAAAATTTATTCTTAATTTAATTAAAGTTAATAAAGGAGTGGGGGAAGGTATTTCGGAGCTCAAGAACACTTGAGCATATAATACATAGGCAATTTACTGAAAATCGCAAATAGCGAAACTGTTGTTTCTTGACGGTCAAAATTGTCATGTCATTCTCAAAAATGAATGAAATGAGGGAGATTTACAGATTCCGGAACAATAAAATATTCACTCTGAACATGTAGTTATATATATTGTATATCTAAAAGAGAAAATTGAAATATTTTATATTTACCACGATCTATTCATATACGTTGTAACGGACTTAGTAGGATATTCTGCTGTCGACCTTAACTTAAAATTGTAATGCAACACGTACGATTACTAAGACTTTTTCGTGAAGTGGCCCTGGTATAAGACAATTGGTTTTTACGCACTCACTAATCTTTGTATTTAAAAAGCCAATCTTCGAAATTAATCTCACTTTATTCCCTTCTCCAACTAAAACATCACGATGCATGAAGTTCTTGCATCATGTGTAATCTCACACTCACACTCATGACGGAATATCAATAGTTTTCGATTGCAACGCCCTAACCAAAACGACCGAGACCAACCACAATAGTAAAAATGTTAATGAGCAAATGACAGCATATACGCGTTCATTCTATCAATTATAATATATTATTAATTTTTTTATAAAACCCGTCAATAAGAGGAAGGAATAACAGATCTTGGGTCCTTACCTTTCCTTTTGAAGTATTTAAAAATATATTATTCATCATTCAACTATTTATAATTAATAGGTTAGAAAGAGATTCTGGAGCTCAAGAAAAGCCCCATATGTCACATACAGATTTTACTGTTTTTGACCCAATAAATCAAAAATCAAAACCGTAAGTCTCGAAATTTTGTTGAAATTTTGTTGAAGTTCAAGTTCCCTTCAGAAAGGAAATACCCTTATGGCCAAGTGTACCAAAATTTGTTAAAATTTAACTCACGTTAAGTGTTAACTGAACGGTATCAGATATCTGATGCACCAAAGTTTAATGCTCTTTAAATATTCCTTAGCTGTCGTTAACTTTAATCGGACATTTTTGGCCCGTTTGTAGTTTTAACAGGAGTTAGTAGTGGATTTACAATGGCCTTTCAGAACAGTTTGCGACGATCGTGAATTCGACGAAATTTGTATTACGATTATTTGTTTCATCAAAAAAACCAAAGGACAATTGTGATGGATAGAGGTGAACTTTTCAATGACTACAGCGAAAGGAAGTTTCAAGAAAGGTTTCGTTTAACCAAAAGTACGGTGTTGCATTTGGTTGAGATATTGAGTGAGAGGTTAGAGTTCCCTACCGTTAGAAATTTTCCAGTTTCTCCTATGAACAGTCTTAACTGCTTAAAGATATTACGCCACAGGTGCATTGAACATTTTAAATGGCGACGTGGGAATTATGTACAGCGAATTGTGCATCAAGTTAGTGCAGCAATAGCATCTTTCGGTGCACAGTATATTAAATTCCCCGCAACAACTGCAGAACAAAGGTCTGTAATGGATGGATTTTACAATATTCACGGTTTTCGTGGAGTGTTGGGTACTATTGACTGTACTCGTATTCGAATAAAATTACCAGGTCGTAATTATGCAGAGACATTTCGAAATAGAAAAAATTATTTTTCTATTAATTGTCAAACTATATTTGACCACTATTTACTGATAAGAGAAAACAACATGTAAACATGTTTATTGAATCAGCTACTCGACATTTACTTTACAATTGTTTTACTAGAGAGCGCATAAATAAAAAAATTACCTGGTGCCTTATAGAATTCTTTTTCAATTTCCGCCCATGCTGCATTCTTTTGTTGGACGGAGATTCCATCCGTTCATTTATTTTCTACAATACTGGGGTATTGTTTCACCAGCTCTAGTGAAATATTTAATTCATACTTCGAAAATTGGCTGATACTCTGCCTCTTTCTTGGAGGATCCATTTTTCACGAAAATACAATCGACAATCGGTATGTACTCCTCGTGGATCGCGTGGCTCCAATGCTTTGTAAGTCAATTCTGGTTAAACCAACACCACCTAGATACAAGACCTGCACAATGTAGTTTTTCAAAGCCAATATGGCGGCTAGAGAAGACAGACTTGTTTTTGTTGACGCGATCCATTTGTGTACTTTGAGTAGCACATGTAGGTTTTGAGTTGTGGTTACGTAGATGTTGTGTGTTGTTGATAATAGTGTGAATCATGGTGAGTAAAGGCTGTGTTCCTGGGAGAGGGAATCTATATATTTAAAAAAATAAGGTATTCTGCAATGGCTTCGTTTAGAGCTTCTACTGAACCGATTGTTGTATTTTTTCTTTTAAATGAAAGAATATGATCCCTAGATGTGTTATCAGATACTGTTTGTGTTGATTCACCAACATTTACGGTGTAAATTAATTCATTAAATAATTCTTTAATAGTAATCAATAGTCAATTGTTTTCTTCCAAAGGGTGGCTGTTTCAAAATCGATTTACACGAGTCCATATGAGTTCACGCTGCTTGATGTTTTGTTTTGATTGTTAAGATTTGTTTACAATTCGTCAAGGTTTTGTTTTAGTTTAATAATTGCATTGTGGTGTTGACAGTTTGCATGTATTTGCTTCTGTGGTGTATTTTGAAGAGAACAGAGTGGGTTTTGCTCGGTTGTACTTTAGTGAAGTTGTTTTCAGGTTATGTCGAATTCGGAATCGTTGTCCACCCGCCCCAAAAGACGAAAACGTACATTAACTGGACGCAGGGAAAGAGAAAGTCAACGTAGGTGTCGTGATAGTGAGATCATTTGGTTTTCTATTGGGTCATTGTCTATGAAATGTCAGTTTTGTTCTGCTTTGTACTTTCCATGTGAGAGAAATTCTGCAAACGATTTACTCTGTGTTGCTTAAATGGGAAAATAAGTTTACCTTCGAGTAATATGCCAGAAGAAATCAAACAGTTGGTAAGAGGAGATGATGACACAACAAAAATTTTAGAAATAATATCCTTCAGTATAATAGTGCTATATCTTTTGTGCCGATATTGCATTGCCACCTGGTCATGGGCCATACGTGTTCAAAATTTTTGGAACTCATCACCGAATATCTTCGTTATACCTTCAAGATCCAAACAATGCAATATATTGTGAACATTAGTCTGGGTACAGTATTTTACAATTATCTCAGATCTCACCGTCAAATTTTGACGGGTTCTCACTAGTTATGATAAAAAGTGAAATGTGTTAGTTGATAAGTTTATTGTTTACTTTCAGTTTTGTGAAATGACTTGCGAACGTGAGAAATGGAGAACAATTCAGTGTTCTATTGTGATAATAGACTAATAATCAGTCTTCCTTTAAAACATACAGGACTGATTTGTGGAGCTATGCTTTCTTTGTGGCCCAATTATCCCGCGTACTTGAGTCGCTCAAGTATTTCATACAGAGAAAATTCTCAAGAAAACAAATTGCGTTTGAAAAAGAGCATCTCGCTTGCTGCTATTGAAGAAAGTGCGAAATAAAACATTGCAAGATTTAATGAAATATCTTTCAGTAATTTTGGTGGACTAAAAAGCAAACTGGAGTTCCGTATTTTGGACGATTATTAGATTAATAAGGAAGATAGAATTCTTTTTCAACATTTTGATTGTAATTCTGCCCTTAAAATTATAAATTCACTTGTGAAGGACAAGGAATTGAATCTGTGTTTATTGTTGTAAAAATGTATTAAAACTTGAAGACACTACAATATTTAGAGAGGTTTGTTATGTGTGTTGTTTAGAAAAGTTACGTTAGAACTATGTTTTAATACAAACAGTAGTAACAGTCCTCTTGATGTTTTTGCTTTAATTTCAGAGCTCTTACTTCAAATCGATATCACAAATTCAGAATTTGACAATCCCGTTGCTTTTATTGCTGGAACAAATAAAATCTTACTAAAGAAGTGGATATCCGTAGTTCATGGTTTTTCATATTGTCTTGTATGCCATATTCTTATTACCATATTCTTATAAATATTTCGAGCATTTAGGTTTCTTAATATTTGGTCATTCTAGTGTAATTAGGAGATTGGTTCTTCATTTGGTTTAGAACCTCAAATGGAACAACCGGAAAACAATTTTTAAAGTACACGAGAAACAATTACTTCCATACATGAAGTGATAGTGATAAATTAGTGACTCATAATGGATGAAATACATTTAAATGAATGAATTTTAAAGCAGATAACATTGTGAGTACTGAATATTGTTACGTTTCTAGATGGTGAATTAAAAGTCTGGTATTATTTTAACAAAAACGTTTATTTTTGTTTCTTAACACAATCACTGAAAACACTTGATTATTTATTTACACTACACTTATCTTGATTATTTATTTACACTATACTTCTCTTGATTATTTATTTATACTGATCACTTCTCTTACACACTCGCACAGTCCTAAGCACTGGCCACAGTTCACTGCGCTGATCACAGTCCGATGCACTGGTCACAGTCCACTGCACTAACCACAGTTCGATGCACTGACCACGGTTCACGTTACGGATCACAGTACGATGCACTGACCACGGTTCACGTCACTGAGCACAATCACTGCACTGCTATTCACCGCGATGCACACACTTCACAGTTCAGCTTCCACTGCGGACTTAAGACTCACTCGCGGTCACCGGCCGCCGCGTATTTATACTCGGCAGGTGCCGTCGAGAACTTTCCGGATCCCACAAACGTTCTGGAATAATCTAGTGCAGGGACCGCCGGCAGATGACGCAACCCGAGCTCACAGGCAGTTCGTGGTGGTGCCGGCCGGTGACGCAATATTCGTTACAATATTATAATCAAATAGTTGCATCAAGTGCTCATATTTTCATGATATGAACCATAATTTCAGATCTGAAAGAGATAGTACATATAGTTTCTGTAAATAAAATGTGTGCACAGATCTTGCAAAATATATTGAAAAAAATATATTGGAACAGGTAGGATTTTATCTACTGTGCGTTAAAAGTGATAATAGTATTAATGGAAAGTGTATGCTTTTTTGCCTGAAAAACAACTTAAATTTATGTACAATCTTCCAGATGAAGAAAGAAAACATCTTTTCTTCTTATTTGATAATGTGATTTATTATATAATTTCGGCTCGTAACTATAATTTTACTTCGCATTTCTGTTAGTATGGCCCACTTTAGGCGGCCATCTTGAATGACTGCTAAGGCCTTGTTTATCTAGGTGGTATTGGTTAAACTCACGTGAGAAATGTCAAAGAGTATCTATAACCGACAATCGAGTTCGTAAGAAAGTGCGTTCAGTAATGGGAAGCATAATTTTAAAGTTTGTTAGCTACATCCCTCTAGTTAATAACAGTTACCGATGGTGCAGCTGTTTTCCGTGTTACTAGTAATTAAAATTTTACGTTCGTTTCTTAACAAGACATTTTAACTTAGGTCGATGCACTTGGTCATTATTGTTTTAAATATGTATATTGTTAGTACCAGTGCTATATTACTAGTGCCATTGTAGTGCTAAATATTGCTAGTGTTATATTGCAGCTATTGCTGTTAAAAACTATTTATCATTACTAACTAGAGGTGCTACAGAATGGCATAGACTTTCTCGTACCAATTTTTTCTAGTTTCCTTGGTATGGTCTGGCTTTAAGGTCGTGCTCCATTCTCTGGCCAGCTGCCATCTATCGTCACCCAAAGTTCATTTTTTGACAATTTCTCAACTTTTTTCTTTCCTAGTAGTACAACTGAATCATTAATTCAAGAATATTAAAAAAGAGTTAAAACTCGTCCTAAATAGAAGTTTTCATTGAAAAATACGTAGTCGTTTTTGAGAAAATGGCGATTAAGCTTTACTGTAAATAAGAAATTTATGTTCTTTTTCACAGGAATCTATTGAGTTTTTGGAAAACTTCATTTGAAGTCGTTTGAAGCGCTTCCACTCACAAATGTAATAATGCATACAAATCGATGGAAATGTCCATATTAACGGCGTGAGAGGTATTTCAAGAAAATTACATTTGTTTAACTTTTGAAAAACATATGAATACACCAAAACGAACTTCGTCATAACTAGGGCCCGGATTTTAATGACAAGTCAAATATTTTATCTGAACATTCGGGAAACTTTTAAAACAATTTATGCACGAATCCAGGTATTGTCGATTAGAAAAACGTATTTTTATTGTGTATATAAAGTCATATTTACACTGTTTTTAGTAAAAGGTCATATTTTGACCACATTTTGTCCAAAACACATATTTGTCAAATTTTTAAGGACCGTTTTTAGTAAAATGTCATATCTTGGCCAAAGTTTGCCCAAAATGCATACATATGTCATATTTTTAAGGACACAAGAATAAAAGGCTTGAAAATCTGTCTCGCGTGACAAAGTATCAGGTGATATTGTCATAATTAAACTAAAAAAATTATACGACAAAGAATTATTTGAAACGTAAGTGAATTTGAATGGAGTTGGGTCGAGCTCTCGGTCATGTGGCTGAAAATCTGTACAACAAATTGCTGAGTGTTCTTCAGCGAAATCCTGGATATTCTACAATGTGCAAAATTAGCGACATAATTTCTGGAAAAGTCGCAATATTTGAAGATAATAAACCAAAGCTGCTCTGCAGTGACATCGCCGCCTTCAAATACGCTCCCGTGACGACATGCGATGTGAAGAGGACCTTTTCCAGATCAGATACAAAACTATCCTCTATGATAACCGTAGGTCTTTTAAGATGGAAAACCTGAAAATACACCTTGTGATCCAATGCAACTCTCTAGACACTGAAAGGAAATTAGAAAACATTAAACAAGAAGTATGCAGTAATAAAGCGAGACATTTTGTTTGATGGGTTTTATTGTAGTGTACTTGATTTGATTTACAGACACAAGCAATTTTTTTTTAAATGCTAGTCAGTTCCACAGACTGCAAACCGTATGTACCGTACTCACAATCTGTTCTTGAGTGAATTTTGTATTAGTTATACCTAACAAATCAACAGGAATTAAAAAAAATAACTTGTATTAAGTCATTTTTATGGTCATATTTAGGTCAGTTATATTTCAGTTTTAGGTCATAAATGCTTGCATATTTCTCTGATTTTTAGATCATTAAAATCCGGGCTCTAGTCATAACAGACAGTGCAATTAGCACTATCTATTGGAAAAATCTGAAGAAAAAAATTGGAGCCATTTTTGAGAAAATGGCGTTTGAGCGTTTCTGAAAATGTCGAATTTTGTGCTCATTTTTACACGAAACTGTTGAGTTTTCGAGAAACTTTATTTGACATTAATTAAAGCACAAGTACTCAGAAATATAATGTGAAGAACTCGCCTTTAATGTAAGTTTTACAGACGTGAGAGACAAGTCAAAAGATTTCATTTTTGAAATTTTTGAAAAAAAAACAAAAGAATACAGCAATATGGCGTGTATGTCACGGCATAGGGTTCGTTTGACAATAACCTTACCAAAAATTTAAAGAAAAAATGGAGTGTTTTTTGAGAAAATCTTGTTTTTGTTATTTTTTAAAATTGCAAATATTGCATGCATTATTGCACTAAAATTTCCCAAAAAACTATACGACCTAATTGAAAGAACTATTTATGCATAATAAAGTTCATTTGAAGGAAAAATCCATGTCTTCAATTTTGTAGTTGTAGGAAGACACCGAAAAAAAATTCAAACATTTGCAATTTTCGAAAATTCAGAGTGAACCGTGATATTCTGACCTATGCCACCTTTATAAGTGTATTTTGCTCTTATCTTACAAGAAATTTAAAACCAAATTTGGAGACGTTTTTGAGAAAATTTTGTAAATATCCATGAGGCTTCCTGTAAAGTACGCTCGAAATATTAAAGAATGTTTTTCAAAATTTCAAACTTCACCTAGAGCCAGATAGACAGGGGATTCTTTAATTTGGAGAAGATCGTATGAATGGTTTAGGTGCGAGGACTGTTCACAGACGGACGGACGGTCGTTTTGTTTCCAATTGGTTTTTCGGCAACAAGGACCCACAAAATTGTGGCTACCCCACGTGTTAGAGATTTTTTTCTCTTGATTTAGCAACTGGTTTTATGCACTTTTTCGCCATCAGAGGCCGGCAATGAATTTTTTCCCGCCGAAAATCCGCCGTTTTTTTTTTTGCGCAGTATTACATAACTTTCTCTATACTCCCTATATACGTACGTATACGAGAAAGTAAAACGAGATTTCAAGTAAATAAAGGAATCCTCCGATCCTCCGGTTTCTTCGGCCCATCATTCCATCGTTGTACCATCATCGTAATCACGGTCGTCTACTCATTACATCATTATTAATAGGCCTTAATGACACCAGATGAAGAAACACTAAACTTAACTAAATAAATACGTACAATTACAAATTCATTCAATTCAATTACATTACTCATGAAATTATGAATCCAATAGTACGTAGATTTTAATTTGGCGTTGAGATTTTGAAACAAAACCAGTCAGCTAATAGGGTTTTCATCATTGGCGATGCTTCATCTTGTTACTGCCACGTCAGGGGGCCGGACCCTCGTGTTGGCGGGGGGGAGGTGCATTCCTTCGTCTGGGGCGCCAGGTGCGTAAGCTGCGTAACTGGATGCGTCACGCACCGCCCCGAGCCCTTCGCCCGGATTGCTCCGCAGCGGCCAGGCCTCAAGGGCGGAAGTGCTCGCGCCGCCTCCGCTGCCTCAGAGCCAGCATTGCCGCTGTCTCTGCAGCGGTCCTAGGTTCGATACCCGACGGTGCGGGTTTCGTTACATAGCTAGGCCGAATTCTGCTGCAGTCAGGAGGAGAATTCTAGCGGCCGGCTGCTCTGATCGGTCGTTTTCCGTGGTTTCTCAGGTCAACACCAGGCGATTGCCGGAGCAGTACCTTAGCAAACGGGCCACTGTCCGCGCGCGATTTTTTTCTTCCTCTTCCTTGACATATCCTCACTCCTTACTTACACACATTTACACGCACTTACACACATTTACACATTCACCACACGTGTCGGGAGACCAGTCGGGAGCTTAGCACTTGCCTCGGCTGGGGCGGTGCCACGATGAGAGAGAGACACCTAATTGACAGGGACATCCCCCGCAAGCCGACGTGTTGCTTGGCGCCGGAATTCACCATCCGGGGGGACGGAATCACCTCCACCCCCTATACAAACGCAGCTAATGACCGTAGCAGTTGATGTACCCGGAACCACTAAAATGGATCAATGCGATTTAACAGTCTTTCTTTTACTCATCAATTACTCGATTCTTCCCCTCCTGCATTTTTGAAGGTCCACTCTGCAAAAATTACTAATTCTCACCCAAGCCCACTTCATAGTGAACACTTGAAATGAGTGCTCCTTAAGTAAGTAATTATTTTTAACAAGTAGTCCTTATCCTCAAAGAGTGAACAACAAGTGACCACTTTTTCGTGTCCATCCGCTCCTTTTTCGTAGTCCTCAATCTGACTCTTTATCGACATTGATTGTGTTATCACGCAGAGCTCACTTATTCCATGGAAAACGGCAATTATTTCGCGGAGTATTTTGAATCCTACACGCAACACATCATTCGTAGTACATAAAGGTACATCAAAAACATAAATAACCCATTAAAAGTGTACAATTACGGACGAGTTTGAAAGGGCAAGTTGGACGCCCTTTGTTAGAAAAGTATTAAATATGTACACTCCGTGACTGCACATCCATGAAACATCAAATGTAAATGACACACTGCAATTTTCCCGATCCCTTAAGAAGCGCTCATTCCAAAAGCATACACTTCCGCGGTCGGAATCGATAGATCGATAGATAGGTTGTCCGAGAGACGCCGCATCCTAGGCACACTTACCGTTTCTACCGTCATACTTCACGGCGAAATGTAAAAAGTACATAATTAATGTTAGAACAATCATAGAACAAAATAAAGAAGTTTGTTTGGATTACAGATCGAAGAGGTAAGGCAGATCAAAGAGGAAATTATGTCGAGGAGAGATATTTATTAGCTATTATCGAGGAGGTTTAGAGCTAGATGACTGAGACGTATTTCCAGACATTTGTGAATTATTTCTTGAATTTTTGGCGTATTGAGATCTGGGTTGTAGAACAAGTTTCAAAATGAACCAAGGCGTGGATGAAATGATTTTGAAGTTCTAATATTCAGCACACAACTCTTATGAAACCAATGAAATAATTCCCGGAGGTATTCTTCTGCGACTGCATGCGACTTTTACCCAGGAGGAATGATATTTTTCACATATTGTTACCCACATCTTTGTGTGATTTTTAAAAACAAAATCAGAAAAATAATTATTGCTGACATTTAAAAAAGTCTTAAAATTGACAGAATTACGTCCCTCATGCCATCGCGCTCGAAGCTTTTCTTTCTTCATCATGAATAAAGCTCTACATTAATGACTTGTTTCAAAAATTTTTTGTGATAAGAAAAATGTTTCACTAATCGATTTATTTATTAAATGTGTGTATTTTGCAAGATTGGAATCTAATAAAAAAAACAGATGACTTGATTTTTCTGATCATGAATCTCTTTCAAATTTCAACAATTTCGATTCGTATGACTCGCCCCTCTGTAAAATTTCAACCAGACTCGACATCGTACCCATTCATCAGCCCCCGATACTCTGGAATCTGCCCAGAGCACTTAACCTGTTGAGCCAATCCAGGACGCGTCAACAGGTGGCAAGAACAATCACAGCCCTTACCCTCCCCGACCTCCCTTCCCTTCCCGCCACCCCCGCACCGATTGAGTGAGAAAGAGGTCCCGCCCGCCCCGCCCAGCCGCTCCGCGCCGCTCGCGCACCTGCCGGGCCAGGAAGGGGCTAAGCGCTCGTTAAGTGCTCCCTCGCGACATTCACTCTCGCCCAAACCAATGGAGCTCCTGAGCGAAGGCACGTTCTTACTGTCAGCTACCAAGAGAAACCAGAGCAGAAATATGATTCAGCGATTGATTGATTATTTCGTGCTCTTTTCGCCAACTAGTATGGTCACTAGCCCCGTAAGTGTCATGTTCTTATCGCTGGAATAGACTGTATTCTTTCCCCAGCTAGGCGGTGAGATCCGGTGCTGACCTACACGTCGTCTTGCAGAGGTTTTCCCGTACCAGGCATCTCCTACTAGTGGGGTACTGACCCAGGCAGGACAAGTTCTAAACTCTCGACTGGTAGATGAAGGAACTGCTAATGAAGATGAAGGAAAAATCGCTGTCCGTAGCTCGTTTGTTGGAGTACTACTTCGGCATTCGCTTTGTGATGATCGAAGAAACCAAGTAAATCTACCTAACAGAGTAACCGCCCACTAGAATTCTCCTCTACGATGCTGCTGAATTCGACCTAACTTTGAAGGTAATGTTGAAAAACCTGCCACCGTCGAGATGCCACCTCGTCAGTCGGTATAAAAATAAGAACTTTTACCAAACTATCCGCATAAGCAAGTGTCTGAGTGACAAAGATAATGTCAAGCTCGCACTATCCACTATGAGGCAGGCGCGGGAGCATGTAAGAAACTGCTTTTCGTGAGTCATCTCCGTGTGCTCCGTGAGGTGTTCTCCCCATGTGATAATGTAAATATAGCGCCTCATCGCAGCCGACGCGTGCCGTTTTCCCCTTCCACGTATCTCCCCGAGCATGATACCAGCCCAGCAGGGCCATGCCGAAAGCTCCCGATATGTGCAGTAGTGTAGCGCACGCAAATGTAACCTCATGGTATGGTGTTGTAAACGCCATGTACATGTATGCGTAGAGGAAGTGTGTGACTGTAAGGGAAAGATCAGAACACAAAGAAAAGGAAGAAAACGTCACGCCCGGTCCATGACAATTTTATAGAATAGTGTTCCGGCATTTGCCTGGCATTGATCGGAGAATCTGCCGATCAGACCAGCCGACCGCTAGAATCCTCCTTCAGACAGTTGAATGAGACCTACCTCTAAAGCCAGTGTCGAAAATCCGCCACCGTTAAGTGTCAAACCCTACGACTTCCCGGTCAGCGAGGCTGCTGCGGCAACGCATGTTTCTTGGCCATCGTCATTTCGATTAGCCATATCAGTTGGCCATAAGACAGCGATTTTCAGGACGGGTTAGTGAATGTCGCCCGCGAAATGCCCCCAGCCAGGAGACGGGATGTGGGGGTGGTAGGGGAGTTCCACATGTTCGCGTGGAGATTGACCACACGCCGTAAATATTTGTAATAGCCGCCACGCTGTCCCTCACGTGCAGGGAGATGCCGAAGCGATAATGCCAGAGCCATGTGCGCAGGAAGAACTTGTTTCCGTGCACTAGAATCCTGGGGGTCGCCGCGAAGGATTTCAACCTTTGCTTTTTATCTGATGGGCTACCGGGTGTTTTGTTGAGTTTTTTTACGTCGGGGCTGCCGGGCGTTGATGTCGCCGTTTCCTCACCGTCAGACGTTATTAAGTCACGGCGCGCCCGGATTTTCAAGCTGTTGCCTGTTATTAGCGACTAGCTTAGTGTAGCGTCTCCTACGATTCAAACAATTTTAAAAGTATTTTAATGTTTATTAATTTGAGGTATACGAAATTAGGATACGAAAAATTGCTAATTCCCGAACAGCAGAACGTGACTTGTCGAATGACATCTTGCTTGCCCTGGACGGTGCACGGAAAGGGGCCTAACCGTGAGTGACAGAAGGTCGCAGGTTACATGAGTATTGTGTTGAATTACGTCGGCGATTATTTTAACACCAATTACTGCTAAATCATCTTGGGCGAGAGGCCCGCACAACTCCTTCGCGACTGATACATCCTGACTTTTTAATCCTCAATTTCTTTACCAATAGCTAGGCGGCCAATCGATGGCAAAAATGTATTTTTTAGGGTGATTGTGCACCGAGCGTTGTCGTGTGTTGCAGCAAGCGCAATTTTGCTTAACTAATCTAAAACGGGTTAAAATCTCACTAAAGCGGGGACTTCAACGCCCAGTTAAGCGAGTAACTCTACGCCGGAAGGCAAAGAGAAGACAAAATCGTGAGATCCTATGAAAATTCAAATGGTTAAATTGCGTACGAATGATAATAATTAATTTCTTTTTACGCAATTTACCGAGCTTTGCAGAAATATCATGTTAATGCAAAGCAAAGAATCTTTTAAAGAAAAGGATTTCATTCCATTTTTTCTAGCATATATTCACAGACTCGTTGCATATCATTGGTTGGCCGACAGTCAGGCGGGACTCAAGGATCCCTGGCCTGAACAATCAGTCCAAAAATTTGGTCATCTCCCAGGGCTTGGGTTCGAATTCCTCTTCTGACAGCTCTTCTGTATCAGATTATCACACTTCCATCAAATATTTAGGACTACATTACACATGGACATCAAAATAATTTGGAATTAACACATATACACCAAAATAGTACACACTAAAAACAAAGTGCATCAACTAAATCACTAATCATTAGGAACAAATATATCTCATTCAACACTACAATAATATTATACGGAACAATAATAATACCGACACTCCTCTACGCCTGCTCAATATGAATTAATCCTTCAAAAAACAAACCTCTACAAAAATTCATCCTGATTAGTATCATATCACCCATTACATAATAAATTTACTCTCGCACCCATCATTTATCACATTCTTTACCTGTCCCATAACTTCTCCCATATTCATCACATCCCGTCTTCATTCAATATGTTTTTAAAACTCATTAATTCCACTCGCTTCACAAATAATTATCCATTTCATGCATTTAGTAAAATATTTTCAGATCGGTAAGAGAACATCTGAGGTGCCATCATGATTTCTTCAAGTTTTGTATTAGGGTAATATTAGGTTAAGTTGTAATTGTTAAACCATGTGTACATATGTGTAGTTTTGTGTAACTGATATACAACAAAATCAAATTTTAAAAAAATTAAAAAATCAGCAGAATATCTCCTCGTCTTATTTGGAAGACCTCAAGTCATTTCTGGATGTTACTTATTTTTCAAATTGTTATTCCCAAGACACAAATTAACACTCTTCGCTTGAAAATAGAAGCATAAATATTTTTATTATTTTTGGACGTAAAAGAACGACGACTTACTTTTCATGATTGAAAGTGATATGACAACAGTCGACATGTACTCGCTAATTGCGAGAAACTCAAACTTTAAAAAAAATGCAAGTCCAAAGACATTCAATCAAGATCACGTATGCATTTGAGAACACGAAAATAATTTCTCCTAAAATGAATCGTAGAATGTTGGTCCAGTTGATATTGAATCCACAACTTCCCGAACTCAAAACGATGTTACATTTCATCACGCATCGGGGAAAAAGCCTAAGGTTATTACCAAATCAGGAATGATATCACTACGTTAATTTGTTATTTAATTTTCATTGATGATACTTTTTCACTAAAAAACTTCAAAGTCTAGAAGAACAATGAAGAAAGTGATTTCTCTGAAAGCGAAACGTATAGAACGAATGTTACCGCGTCGATTTTTTTTTCTCCTAAAATTGCAACCGCTCCTTCCCGACCAAAAGGAGTTGTCACTGAGCTCACTTTCCAAAAACCTCCGAATCCGAGGTGTTTCAACCCTAGTAACATCGAAAAGGAGATTCTCTAAGACGGTTACGCCAGGGAAATCGTTGACAAAGTGTAAAAAAATATTTACTCCCTAAAAAGTGTTGCCTCGTACTCTAAAAAGTGTTGCCTCGGAGTTTATTAATTACACTGTACAAAAGTCATGAAGACCACCCAATGTCGTGTCACATCTCCTTTTTCCCGGTGAAGCGCAGAAACTCGACGTGGTATTGACTCAACCAGTCGTTGGAAGTTTCCTGTAGAAATACTGAGCTATTTGCCTCTGAGCCGTCATAACAATCGCCTTGTACAAACAGGTTGTACAATATACTAGTACGTGCATTTCATGTACATGAAACGCACAAGGAAGTAGATTGCGACAGCGGGCAGCGCTTGCTAACGGGGCGCCTTGCTGAACAAAGGAAAAGAGTGTACATTTGGAAGGGGAAAACCTGTGCTCGAGCAGGGTTGCGGGAGGTACCCCAGCGGAGCGAGCGTGACGTGGGTGGCCACGGGGGCAGGCTTGTGGACCCCGTCGGCATACTGGCTGTGGAAACGCGGTGGTGCAAACGTCTAGACGCAGTTACGTCAGCCGGGCCAGAATGTATATAAGCGGACCCCGGACAAAACTCCTTCTTCTGATTCTTGGGCTCGTCCGTAGGACGTCGTGTGAGTTGTGCGCGGCGCGTGACACTTCGATGTGTAGGCTACGGAGGCAGGGAGCTGAAGCCGGCGTGCATGCGTCGCATCATTCTTTCCCTCCTACGTCTGTGGCGTCATTGCCGGGGCAAGAATTCACACCTCTACAACCGTCCACAATTGCAAAAGTGTTGCTGGTGCAGGATTTTGTGCACGAACTGACCTATCGATTATGTCTCAAAAATATATGATGTGATTCATATCGGGTGATCTGGATGGCCAAAACATTTGCTCGAGTGGTCCAGAATGTTCATCAATTCAATCGCGAACAATTGTGGCCCGGTGGCAGGGCGCATTGTCATCCATAAATATTCCATCGTTGTTTGGGACCATGAAGTCTGCGAATGGTTACAAATGGACTCCAAGTAATTGATCATAACCATTTCCAGTCAACAATCGACTCAGTTGGACCAGAGGATCCAGTCAGTTCCATGCACTGACAACTTTACGTAAACGCCACTGTTCTCGGTCATTAAGTGAAGGCCGTCGTCCACTCTGTTGTCCGTGGTGAATGATTATGCCATAAATTAGGTATTCTAGGCTACCAATATTATCAGCTAGGAAACGCCTAAATTCTTCATGACAACAGTAATACATGGAGGACATCATAGACTTCAAAATCTGGTGGTCGAACTATAAGAAAATAATCAAGTATCTTGCTCGTCCTGTCAATCCTCATTGTAAGTCGGGAGTGACTGTTTCCAAGTATAGCAATTAAAGTATGATAGAGAATATTCTGGTTAGCTCGTGTCACGTGAGTACATGTGATACGTGTACTCACGTATGTACGTGTGAACATGTTAGCACACGTGAGTACTTCGATCAAGTACGAATCAAATACTTAAATCGTTCTTATCAAATACTCATTCATGTTTCCCAAAGGGAAGACACGTCTCGATTTGCCTTTCAAGAAAGTTTATGGCTCAGCAGTTATTTCAACCAACACAAAGAAAATAACTGATGTTTTAAAAAAGTGAATTATATCCCATACAATTATATATTGTCATATCCACAGACTCAAGTGGAAATCGATGATGAATAGACGATGATATTAATAATTTAGAAGGTGTATTTTGCATGTCAGTGTAGCACAATTGGTTAATTCACGTCATTGTGTATTTATTCTATGATGATATTGTATAATAAGGCCAAAATTAAAGAAATATTTTTTTAAATATTTCATAATTGTTTTATAAAGAAAATAAGCCCAAAGTATAAAAACAGTTCTGTGTATCACATAAATGAAAATTTGAAGATACAGAGTAGCTCAAGCTATGAATAACGACTAATTCATGTGTAGAATGTCGGAGAAACCAATTGTGGATGTTATTAGGTTTATTTTTTTTCTCAGAACTATGGAACAAGGACGTACTTCCCCTTTCAAGTCACTAATTCAATTTTCATAAATTATTGAATATTGAATTATTCACTTCATAGTAGAACAACTTAACACATGTCTTCTTTTACGAAGTCCCAACGCAGAAACAACGATGACAATAATTCAAAGAATATGAAAATGAATAGGGAGTTCCCTAAGTTGTCTAAAGATGAAATCAGAATTATGTTATTGAACCCGATACCGAAAACGCTTTGTTGACCTGCACCTCAACCCGATCCCAAGCAAGAGGTGTCACCAACGGTGCCCGTACTGTGAGGGCGGAATTATGCATTGAGCGGCGGTAATCCAGCCTGGTCCCTGGGCACAAAGCGGCGTCGAAGATCGCATTGTGCGAGAGGGCAGGTCGGTGATGGCTTCATAATTCCAGGCGAATGTGAACTTGGATGTTATTTTTCTAAAGGCATGCCAAGGACGAAGCTTATATTCCTGTAATTAAGTGTCTCTTTGCACTAAAATTTAATCAGAAGTAAAACAGAAAAATGTTGTGTCAAAATTCAACTGTTTTTCAACAACTTTCAACTGTTAAAAAAAATTCGTTTACGCAACCACGAATCGTTCTGATATATGAATAGCTCACTAACCATTTTCGATATTTATAAAGTGACACTCATAATTTTCAAAAAAGATATTGAACATTGTGAAACTTTGTTCTTCAAAAGGTAGGTTTACACTTTTTGCGCCATGATGCAAGAATAATGTTGTCAATAATTAATTTGAAAAAGAATTGGGAGCTCTCTTAAGTTGCCTGAAGATGAAATCGGCATTCCATGATTGAACCCAACGCCGAAAACGATTTCTCTACCTGAAACTGAACCCGATACTTCCCGACCCCAAGAAGAGGTGTCGCCGAACGGTGACCGCTCTGTGTGGGAGGAATTATGCGTTGAGCGGCGGTAATCCAGTCTGCCCTCGGCCAAAGGGCCGCGCCGTCGAAGGCCCTTTGTGCGAAGGGGCGGGGCGGGGCGAGCGCTTTCTAATTCCTGGCGGAGGTGAGCTTGCACGTTCCGGCCTCCAAAGGGCCGTAGGGCGCGGGCGGGGTCGAAGGGCGCCGGGCCGTGCAGCTGCCGCCGCTGCCCCGGGCGAGGGTGAATCACCGGCTGTGAATGCGCGCGGCGTTTTGTTGGCGTCACGTGGGCGGCGGAGGTGGCGCCGCACCAAAACACGGATCAGGGCAGGCGAATTCGGATACAGTTACGTGCAATCGATGCGATATTTCGATGGCTGAGAACCAGACTGTTCCAAGTCCATTTTACTAAATTTTTCATGAGAGCGATTCAAAATTTTTTCATGAAATGTGCAAGTAAGGAATGGGCTTGAATGAAACGGTTTATTTACAATCTTAGAGCGTGGAATAATTACAATTTGGTTTGATGCACACATGTAGCCCGTGACATAGAACCCAATGCAACAGAAACCTAAATTTGCTACAAGTGGACTTAAAAGTCTGGTTCTTACCCATCGATTTACGCATTGATTAGTACACATCGGATTATTGATTAGTACACATCGGATTATTGATTAGTACACATCGGATGCACAGTAGGCACAGAGCCACCGCCCCCGGTCACTTTTTGTCATCTATATCATTTTATGGTCAAGTATCACGGCATTACTCAGTAATAGAGTTAACTAAGATATGTCGTTCGGTTTGGATGCTCTTTTTCTTTTCTCTGCTTTATTTCATATGGACTATGTATTTGGTCATATGGACTACGTATTGGTACCAACAACGGACTGAAATTTTGATGTCAATGTTATGGAACCTCGAGTATCGATGTGGATCCTTATTTACATACACTTTCTCATACAAAACAAATGTATCTTATTTGTTATTTAAATATTTCTCATTATTCTTTTAATAAATTATATGTTGTAATTTACTTGTACTTATTTTACGAAACTTTTGACGCATTAACATAGGAGAAATTTTCTTTCAACTTTGTTATACTTCAAAACCATAATGAAGGGCTAAAATCGGATGACGAAAAAGAAAAAAGGAAGGACACTCTTGAAATGTTTTCACTAATGAAACAATATTGAAACATAACAATATAACACTTTTAATAACCAATAATCTAGTTTATTTTTCAGTGATATTGCAGTTTGGTATACATATCTCGGTATTATCCACATATCAGCATCAATACCAGTACTGGGAATATCGAAAGAACCGATATTGAGACTTAGCAATGTCGCTTCTTTGAACGTCATTAGGATTGGCGATAATGAAAAGGTGTTTGAAAATACTGGTGCTTTTCTTTCAATACACAAGTTCATTTAATGTTGAAAAATTTGTTTTGACGTACTGCAGTCTATCGAAATTATGTTCGTTTGAAGGTGTTCCACTATTATAATTAAATCCCACAACGTTTATTATTTTCATTACATAGCGTATCTTTTGAATTTATGCAGCCTTGGAGTAAAGTAAAAATAATGAGACGAATAAGAACATGTACGATATTAAATAAGTTTTGGAATAGTTTAAATAGTCATCTACTAGAAACAAATTAAATGAAAGTAAAAAAACACGAATTCTGACCTAAATTTTACTGTACTTCTAGTCATCTACTATCGCAACCTACTAACTAACGAAAGAATTAAATCATTGCTATCAATTCTGAATTTTTTCTGTAACAATTGTTTTTCTAAAATATCATTGAAATCTGTGTAATGAAGTCCAGGGGATGTTAAGGAGACACATTATTATAATTACTGGTATTTTTCACAATCATCTGTGTCCAGTTTGAAGTGTCTTCTGTTTTAGATTGTTCTTATTTTTTTTGTTCTTTTGTCTTGTTCCCTCGTTCGATACTTTATAGTTCTCCTGACGAAATGTTCATGTGATCTGCTTCATCGTTAATTTGCAATCCTCAAATTGCAATTTAGGAACGAAAAAACTGATCAGTGCAAGTCGTCCAGAAAGGGATTCTGGGAATATCCGAGTCTCCGTGTCCATTCTAATGACGCGTGAAGGAAAGCGAAGGCACAACAACCGGTTCTCGCCGGCAGTAGCCAGGGCCTCTGAAAAGCCACACAAGACAGCACATAATTGTGCTCTGCGCCTTATTTAAGAGGAAGAAGGAATGCAGTTGGGCCCTCAAGGAAGGGCACTCGGCGGCGAAGAGGGGGTTCTAAGGGCGGGGGCGGGGACCAAAGCTTGCCTCTGAGGGCGCAGGGGCTGGAACACACGATGGGGAGAGGTCTACCAGACCGTACCCTCGAACACGTGGTCGAAATGCGATTTTTCACTCCACAATACTATACTATTCAGATGTAACCAGAGAAACAAGACCGTTGTGTGACCGGAATGAATGCCACGGAAATCTAAAGTGGTCTTTTATAATTCATTATTCCCCTATTTCATTAGTGTTTTCTTATGTTTTGAGCGTGACAGTCGTTGCATATGTTTTATTTCTAAAGGTTTGTAAAAAGCATGGCCAATGTCAACTTTTTCGGCACTGAGCACTGAGAAAATTTGGGATTAGCAAACTCAACAGTAGATACTTTTTCAAAAAATGCAGTATATTGTTATGGGAAAATTGTTTTATATTCGATAATTTCTAATTACTCCCGAATCGCCCACGAAGAATAGCTTTGTCACACAGTCTATATTTATTTTGCCTGAAATGGAGAGGTTATTCAAACCATAACTACAAAAATTCTTCATTTTTTGCAAATTTGATTTTTCCCCTTTCCTTCTAGATTTATTTTATCGAAATTCTACTAATTTTTTTTCTCGCGTCGGATACATAAACCACTCGAGAGAAGAACACAGAAAACGCGTGTTTTTTTCCTGAAATACATTGTATATTCATTTAGAATTATTTCAAATCACTTCTTATCGTGAAATATACAAATATTCAAATACTAAAACTGATTTATAATAAACTAAACATAATATTAAATATTATAAAGAGGGGAATAATGTATATTTCCTGGGAAGGGGGTAGCTACATATTCTACCGCAGCTCCCCCTCCCCTCGCCGATCCACCACGGTTCCTATATTCCAATTTACCACTTTACCCTACGCTCCTTTTCGTTTCGTAAACTTCGCGAAAAGACAAGTGCAGTAAACTGAAATAACGATGCCGATAATGCACTTCTCCGCTCCCTTCCTTTCGTCTGGTAAACTTGACCGATAATCTTTTCCGCCTGGGACGCATTTGGGAGAAAACTGCCAAAGCAGAAGCGGCCTGCTCGTTCCCCAGACAAAAGAAAGAGTAGTCAAAGACCTGTTGCAGGTGGCCTAGGCAGGTTCAGTGGGCACGGCGTCCAATCCGTGAGACCGAAGTTGTTTTCTTGTTCCAAGGAACGAACGAAAGAAGAAACTATCTGTCTGCACAGTTTAACAAAAAAATGTATAAAGGAATATCACAAAAGAAACTAAACACTGAAAACTCTGTGAAATAAAGTTGCTTATAACTTAAAACTCCGTACAACGTACGTATTATTTGATTTTGGTAGATACTTTATATCTAACCCGTACACTTGGCTGCTATCTTGCTTTTTGGGTGTACTATTTTCTTAAAAACTAACTTTAAAAAATAAGTATCGCGCTTTCCAAACTCTTTCTTTAAAATCGTGGCTTCCGAAGTTTTGATAAGTCACTGTTTTTCTCATTTTCGCTGGCAAAGATACCAAGAGGGAAAGAACGTGCGAAATCAACGTTGGGGTCGGATCTTACATTCCAGCAAAGGAGGCTCACATCTACCTCCGGGATATATCTTGCACTATGCTTACAGAACTTTGCTGTAAAAGTAAACGCGCCCGGAAACACAAAATAATCAATATCGATATGATCCTAAAACCCTGATATATTTCGCAGAAAATTTATAGTAGCTATACATTTTAAAATGAATAGGTCTGAACGCCACACACTTTTTTAAAGAGCCTTAGTGACTTTCATATAATTTTAATTCAAGAATACAAATCACTTAATGATGCATTTTAAGGTCGGTAGTAGATGATACAGTCAGACGAAAGTGTTTTCTTCGTTGCATTCATGCATTTATCTGAACACTTGAGCATCGTCTCTCTGCTAGTGCAAAAAATTGCACCTTTAGCTCGCAATGCATGCTCTAAAAGATCCGTTCTCACTAGTGTGTGTCTAAAAAAGAAAACCATTTTCAGGAGCGCGTTAGGGCGTTTCGCGCGCCAGTGCGCTTGGCGCGGGCACTGTGCGGTCCTGGGGCGTGGGCGTGGGCGGGGGCGTGGGCGGGGCGGCCTTTGAGGGCGCACGTGCGCGCGAGAGCCTTTCCAACCCGCAAGGCGCGCCGCGCCGCCTCTCGGCCTTTGTTCCCGCGTGGCGCGCGCTGTTTGCGGATCGGCGCGGCGCCAACTCGGGCCGCCCGCGGACAGGCAGGCAGCGATGGCTCCGGGGCAACACGGGGCGGCTGGGCGCTGAGGTTAACCGGGACGTCCTGAGGTTCCGGTCCTGACGGTGAAGCAGATTCGTCTGGGACGAATTCATGCACTGAACGGAGGAGAATTCAACTCGCTTATTGATCTGATCGGTAGTTTCTATTCAATTCAAACCAATTACGCCTTATTTTCAGTGGCGAGTCTCAGGCCACCAGACCTGCTCTTCCGCCGGACCATGCAAATCCCGTTAGCAGAGAAAGCTCTCACTGGGGTGGCGAAACAGACGATTTGAATTTTGCTCACTGGCTTCTTTTCGGCTTTTTTAAGTAAATCCACACCATGAGACAGTCGGCTTTACACTCCCTCCAAAGAAAGGCGTACGAAGGACTTTTTTTTTAAATATGCGGCTTCGGTTGGGTTTGTTCCTTGGGTACACCCGCCCATACACTAACCGGTACACCATCAAAGACGACAGTTTCCCGTCGTTCCTCCCATCATGCGTTTTGCGATCCACTTAAATACACACATATGCTTAAACACATAAAAGCACTACACTACGAATTCAGAGACCTGCCGGGAGCTTAGAGCTTGTCTCGGGTGGGGTGTAGGTTTGCGCCGGATCTCACATCCCACGGCAGAGGAACAAAGCCACCTCCAGAGATGTACGTCCGGAACACTAACGGAACTACTGACTTCAGTAGCGGTGCGGTATGCACACAGGCAGTCCTAGATCCAATGGACAGCAATACTTCAGGAATCATGTACGAGAAATTTGAAGGAACTAAAGAAAATATTTGAATTCAATGTACAAATGATAAAATTAATTAATTTTCGCATTACTTTCAATGTTTATTTGAATTGATAAAGAATGTGGAAATAAAACGTCTAAAAATTATTTTCATGAAGTTAGTAACTAATATTCTACTCTGTTTTCTAGAAATAATTTGTATTTTAAACGGAGAACGGTTTAAAAGAGTACATGTTAGAAATCCGATATTTTTTAAACATTTTAAAGATGTCTAATTAAAATAATCGGGTAACATTACGTTTTCCGTTCCTTTAGATCCTCCCGGTTCCCCAGTCGGAGAGAGTGAGGTGTTATTCAACACGTGTCGGTCTAGAGAGGATTGACCATCTGTTGGTTATCCTTCCAGCATATTATGAGAGCTTTTACAAAACTATTTTGGGGCACCGAAAATCTAGGGCGGAAGGTTAAGGCTTTTTCTATCGTCTTCAATAGAAAATTCGATTCATCTCGACTGTCAATCGGTACTATCCTTATATTTGGATTTATCTAACGTGGAATCTGAGGGTTGTATCTCCAAGATGCATTACGTCGATTAGACTTTTTGCGAATTTCTTGGTCCTGCCCCAAGATGTCACATGATCGCGACAGTATCAAGCAGTGCAGCAGATAAAGCGACTAGCTGCACGACTGAGAAAAACGCGAAAGGCCGTGCCATAGTCCATCTTGGAGATACTAACCTCACATGCCTCGTTAGAAAAACCCAAGTATAGTTCCATGTTTCTAAATTATTTTTAAATGATTTTAGAAAAATCGTATTTTTGAGATTTCCAAGGTTCTTACAGCGGCAAAAACCTGTGAAAATAACTTGAATCAATACTTAATTCTTCACATTGACGATAATTAAATCCAGTTTTGTAATGGAACAATTTATCTAAAAAAATGTTTCTGTCGATATTTTTTCTATGCTTGAGAATGAACGAGTCAGGTAACTGTGTTATGCATGATATTTATTCATATAATGAATTTGCATGGTACATCTAAAAAAATAATAAAAGTACCTGCCAGAAGGGAGCTAAAAGTAGTAATACAATTATTTTGAAGAAATTCACAATTGCTTTAATTTTTTAATCCTGTACATTATGAAGAGAGAGAGACTTGGCCCTAATGCCCCCTTCCCCGTCTCAATCGCCGAAGTGACAACATGGCAGGGTTATGTCATTGAGATCAAACGCAGACCTTACTGTTACAAGTGGGATTGTTCATTTAAAACCGAAAAAATGATGTCACCATCCTATCTATGTTGAACAGAAAAGGGAGGAGTGAGCTTTTGATTGCTGTAAAAATATTTCACCGAGTGTTCGCTAATTGATTCTCGCCCATTTTCTTTTTACTTAAAACCAATTTTTAATTTATATTTCTGGGGCTAGTACTTTTAGGTAAATACATATTTTCCCCCTTAATCCTGAGCGTTGTAATTTTAGTGGTAATTCAAGTAGTTTCCAATTGTCTCTATGTACCAAAATGAACTTAAAAATAAATATCTTGATTAAGTTGCATATTATACTATATTATATATTTCCCTAAATTTTATATAGAAAAATAAAATTAACATTTTAATTCTTTCAAGTTCAATACTTGGAGATTTGGATAGATGGTGAAAGACGAGCCAGTTAGGAATGCAGTGGTTGGTCTCACATCACAAGTTACTGTGATGTTACCCGACTGAATGAAGTGAGTCTGCTTCAGTACATGTTGAAACGTCTGAGGGCCATGTCTAACACGACTTTCGATTCAAGCAAAGACACTCCGAACGATAACATGCACTTATAATACGAGTAGCTCCCATTAAAGTGTACCGTCAAAATGTGCATTGTGATAATGAGGATAACGTCACGTCTTACTTCGACACTTCTCTCGATCTTCGTTATTGATTTTCATATGGGTCATAAATAAATATTTTCATCGTTTTAACAATTTTTCTCCTTTTTATGCACAGAAACAATACATATTTCCCGGATTTTAGCACCTAAAAGTCCGAGCCCTGTACTATACTATCACTATTTGTTGCTGCCTATAAAACGTGAAAATAAACGCATGCTGTCATTTAATCAAATTTTGTGTATCTACCCTCTTATAATAATACAGTCAAAACATAATTAAAAATCAAAACTACCTGGCGTTTATAATAAGCGATTTTCGAAAACAATAATTAACCCAATATAATAGATTGTTTTTCGCAAAATTGGAAACACTTAACAGGAAAACTGTCTCCCGCAGAGCGTCATCGTGTGATACGAGCGGTTCTAGTTGCGCGTTGTCACTCTCTAGACTAACGCTCGCAGTCTTGTTTTCGAACAGCAGTAGCCAAATAGGAGGGAGAGAAACCCCTCCCCCAGCGCCAGAGAGCACGTGAGGGTTAACGTCCACCTCGTTCCTTTTGTGCCGAATTGCTATTTTTCCGAGCTTTTCCGCCGCCCTCCGTGAGCAGATTCGCAGGTTATTGTCCTTTCACCATGACTGGCGACCCGACCGAACTTTTGACCAAACAACGTCCAGTGCCACCCTTCCCTCCAAGGCCGGAGTCTCTTTTGAGCCCGAATTGCCCCTGCCCGATCCGCCACCAGCCCCCTTCGGTCTCGGCTCCTCTCAACACCTGCACGCACGCCCCCGACGCGACGGTCGGCGTCGCTCGTTTAGGAATGCGCGCGGAATATCTATACATCCATACATCGATATTTTCCTGCCGATATATCCGGTAATCAAGCGAAAATTTCAACATATATATTACTATATCGTTATCGGGTATCGATAATTGTTGGGATTTGACTTGTCATTTGACATGTAAAATAGGCCGATTATTTCTTTAGTAATAAATAGAACTAATATAAACCAAATAATTTCTCTTATTTCAAATATTGCTATGAAAGTCGATAAGTTGAAGATAACTTTCAATGGAAATACTATTGATTGTTCCTGCCCCTTCGGCTTAGTTAGAAAGAGTAGCATCAACAATATATATAGTCACACCAGACAACCGTAGCTGGTAGACTGGCAAACGTAAGTCGAACAAAAGTGTTGTTTTAATACCCTTAATACAATATGCTGGGGTTTAATTGATTTAAAATTTACACGAATTAAAAACCATTTACATTAAACAATACGTTATCAAATATGATTATACATCTTTAATCTAAAAATAATTTATTTGTGTATCACTTTAGTTGTTTTTATTAATATTTGAAATAATCATTGGTTTTCGAAGAAAACTGCTTTTCTCATTTTTTATATTATTTTATTTTTAATGGCTATTTATTCGACGATTTATTAACATCGAAATTTTCTGGTCGGTGATTGGAGTACTCTAATCAAAATATCGATGTACCGATTACCGATATATTTTCACATATAGATACTCTCTTTTGAACCAGGACTGCCCGTGGTTGCCCCTCCCCTTTCTCCTCCCGCCCCCCCCTTTGGCCGCCGCCCCCTCTGAACACCTGCACACAACGCCCCCTGTAACCTGTAGCACCGCAGCGGTCTCGCACCGCTGCGATTGTGGACGGTTTCACTGTTAACTGCTCGCCCCGCACCACGAACTCACGGAGCCCCCACATTGCAATGGGTGCGACTTCGAGCACTGTTGCCAGATGGTTTCTATGCTCAGCCTCTCGCTAGTGATGTTGAAACTTTTAAAGGTCCCATAAATATTGTTACTGACACCGTTGCCAGATCCATTTCGCGGACAAAAAAGAATGTGAAAGAGCCTCAAAATCGACACGGGGATGTGCAACTTCTTTCGACAATAACCCTATTAACAAATGATTTAACAGGTTTCAAATATTTTTAAAATAGTTGAAAATGCATTAAAATCAGCGAATTAGTCACTGTCGTCAGATGGATTCGGCGATAAGCGATTAGAAATATGGTTCATAATTTAATTGAATTAAAGCTTGAATAAATATTATGATTATTATTATTATTATTATTATTATTATTATTATTATTATTATTATTATTATTAATCGTTAAAATTGACTTCTTTTAAAATTGATTCCAATTTTTTTTAAACAAACTGCTGAAAACTTTATTTCATATTCAATAATGTCACTGACAGAGATACATATCACACTCCCGATAGAAGACTGAAACCGCTTAAAACGTCAGTTTTTCAGAAAAAGTGTAAATATTAGAAGCAAACAATCCAGCAATTTTATTTTTCGCAGTTGATTCTTACTTAATATATGCTTAAATAATGATAATGCTTAAATATATTTAAGCAAGAACACTCGCTACTTGCTAAAGAACACTCGCTACTCGCTACTTGTAAAATGGATTCGGTCGATAGGTGTTAATTTTGGAAGAAATAAACGACCTGAAATTCTGGTGCAGTTTAGGAGATCTAAGGAAACATTGATCTCAGGCGACCCCGCCTTCAGATTATTACACGTGTTTTTAAGCTGCTCAATTTGCTTCATGTTGTGAATTCTGGCACGCTCACAGTACGCAAGTTCTGGACCTGGAATTCCGGTCACGAGAAGTTGATTTTACTTGATTTGAGAGGGTTGTGACAATTTTTTGCCGAAAGTCCCTTTCCCCTTGAATGACCATCATGATTTGTAATAACATCTCACCCGTTCAAATGTTCATGCCCACTATCATGATTTGAATGTCCATTCTGCGATGGTGTTTCATGTGGCTTTAGCCGTCGGAATCGTAGGACGCCGTCCCCCAAGGCACAATTGTGGCCCGCCGCGACGCAAAAGTTTGAAATTGGTATACATTTGGATGTATTTTCTTAATGCACTAAATAAAAGCTAGAGTCTATAACTCATACATTACCAACTTTCGCCGGGATATGGGGTGTAAAAAAGAAATGTGGGAACAACTTGTAAACGTGTAAGCGATATGTGTCAATAAAAAAACAACCAAAAAAGGTCCTCTATCATTAGGGATTCAGAAACTCGTTTGAAACTCTTGTTATCCGAAGATTCAGTTTGTATATCAATATTAATTAAAATATCTAGAGAGAGGAAAACTGTCTCGTCTTTTCACAGGAGGAGGGGTGGATTGTTTTTCTAATTCTCTCATTACAATTAATCTGATGAATCAAGTCATAACGATGTATGTTATACAGGAAAGACAGTAGAGTAATTCACAGTGTGTCACCTTTATAAAGATCTACAAACACCAAAAACACGTTTCTTCCAGAACATGCTAGAAGAATCGGGTAAAAATAGCGCAAATCGAGTCTTAATAAGGGAAATCGAATGTGCCATTCATCACCTCCGTAGGAGCCTAAAAACAAAAATCGCGTTTTAATACTACATAAATCCCCCAAAACACGAGAATTCAGCGAGAATTCTATTAGATTGTTGTAGAAGGTTCAAGCAAAAATGGTCATTTCCACTCCAGTAAACCAAGACTCGTCAGGATACATCTCACCTGCATCAAATGGTGGACAGGAAGTGATCTAAGTGAGATTAACGTTCAAACACGCTGATCTACTACACAGACTGCTATGATGATTGATGATCTACTGCACAGGTTGCCAGATTGCTATGTGTAGGATTAAATTTGAAGTGAAAGATGGCAACATCGTTTGCATGCAATCAATTAAATGATATTCACTGCAGAATATTTAGTATTATTAACTGTGTTATTGACGTAAGTTATATTTTATTATTTAAAATAGTTGAGTTTCTGAAATATATGATGGGGATTTTTTCTTTTCCTAATTATCGGTTATCACATTACAATACTTAATATATTTATCTTATGCAACAAAGATGACGTGAGTTGCTGATAAAAAAATAAAAATATTTGGAGCCATTTTTAAGAAAATTTTGAAAATTTTAAGGCTTTATGTAAAGAACAACCAAAAATTAAAACATCCATTTCGAATTTAAAGGGTCGCGACATGAGTTAGATCGGTCGGGGAATGTCCATTTTGATGGAAACCCTACCTACGGTTTAGCTGCTATAGCAACCGCAGCTTTCTTCACAGTCGGACCGACGATCGTTTTGCCATAAACAGTTACTAAAATACCGCAAACGTAGATTCTGTTAAAACATACTCGTCAGAGTAAGTAATTCACTATATACAGGAATAAGAATGTTCCACTTTTTAGGTATTATGGACCCACAATATGATTTTTTTCTACTGACAAATTGCCATTTTCGCTGCAACATTACAATACTTTCTCTATACTACGTAAGTTGTGTGCGAAAAAGTAATACGCCCTTCCCAAATCACCCCTACATACTTTCATTTTTCAAATTAAAGCGAAAACGGAGGCTCAGGGCATCAGCTGATGACACTGTAGTGCCTCTGACTGGCTGGTCCTACAGTTCGAATCCCGATGGTGGCAGCATTTTCAACACTAGCTAGATAGCCAGGTTCAATTCAATTGCTGTCAGGGGGAGAATTCTAGTGACCGGCTGCTCTGATCGGCAGTTTTCCGTAGTTTCTCCCATCAATTCCAATCGAATGCCGGAGTATTATCCTAACAAACTGCCACGGATCGCGCGCGATCTTTCCTTCCTCTTCCTTGTTCTTTTCTTACTTACTTACTTACTTACTTACTTACTTACTTACCTACATCTACCTACTTATCCCTCACTTACACCCCTTACACTCACATGTACTACTCTACTACTTATGTCGGGAGCTTAGCTCGTCCCGGCTAGGGCGGTGCCACGCCGGTAGAAGATACCTAGTTAGGGAAAATCCCTGCGAGCCGACGGAGGTCGGCGCCGGATATCGCTATCAGGTGGGGGAAGATCACTGCCACATCCCGCGATACAAGCAAACACTACACTTACGGGTCTAATGACCTTGGTAGTTGACACGCCAGGAATCATTAATCAATCTCATAAGCAAATAAAGTGTAAACTATTGAACTTATAGGGGAAATGACTAATCTTTGAAAACTACATCACTGTGTCACTGACGGAGGGACAGGATGTTCTGAGGGAGGCACCATCAGTAGTGTGAAATTCCCTTAGCCAAGTACCCTATCGCGCCTTACCATCGCATTCGAATGACACCGCTCTCTGCAACTTCATTGCAACCCGATTGAACCCCGGTTGTAAGCATCTCCTAACGACTGCAATGACGTGCGCAATGAAGTAATTGATTGTGCTACAGCAGCAGATACTTTCTCTTTTTATTGGAAACAGCTGAGTATTGTGCAATCTAGCAACTTCTATCCTACAAACACTTCAGCCGTTACTAGAAAAATTCCTAATGAAAAGAAGCGCGAGAGGTTCGAAAAAGTGCTTACCTAACTTTAATATTTTGAAAATTCAAAAGTTTGAATAAAAATGGCTTTCTGTTATTTAGTCCAGTGTTATCAGTTTAGTATTCAATATATTCAAGTAGTAATTAAATGACCATCAAAGTCGAACAACCGTACTACTAGTACCAGATACTTAAGTCATAAACATAATTAGAAGAAGTTTACAACAGGAAGCCTAGGCACTTGCGGTTGACGTATCAAAGCGCCATTGTCATAGAATAATTCGTGCGCTCGATACATGTTAGACATGTTTTCCAACAGTACTTTCTTAAAAGACCTGAACGGACTAAATGCAAATTGAATAATGAAAAACTATACTTCTTCTTCTACATTATTATTATTATTATTATTATTATTATTATTATTATTATTATTATTATTATTTATTGCATTAGTATAATTTACAATGTAAGCACGTATTGAAAAATTAATTGCTGGTAATTTCCGCCATTGTCCTTTCCTTGCTTAAAGCACTGCATGCCGTATCGCGCCTTAGCATCGGCATCGTATGACACCGCCCCCTGCGGCCTGCCCCTCCCCCGCGGCGGTGGCGATTGTTTGTGAGCGGGCGAGCGCAGGTGGCCGAGGCTGCTCCTCTTCGTCCTTTTGAGGGTGGGGGTGGGGGTGGGGGCGGGGCAGGGGAGGCGGAAGACGACTCCGTGGGGGCCGTGCGGGGTTGAGTGGCGGAGGGAGGGCGACCGAGGCGAGCCGGCCCGCGTTCCCACGCTGCGCTCCCGGGCGCCAGTCGCCACCTGCCTTCGTCGTCGCCGCCGCCGCCGCCGCCGCCCGCACGCACACGTGGGCACACGTGGCCCCGCTCGCCGCCGCGGGGCTCGACGAGACGCCAGATGCGGCGGGGGCCGGGGCGGGGGCAGGGGCAGGGGTAGGGGCAGGGAAGAAAACGGGGCGTGGTGCAAATGAACCCTCATCAACGGAACCGAATTCTTCCGCACTGGGTGAGTCAGGCCAAAGAAACCCCTCGGTCTAGGCGTGAGCTCTTTTTTGCTTTCCAGATAACACAAAGTAGGAATGGCTTCAATGGCTCATTAAAACTATGGTGTGACCCAAATACACCATCACTTGAAGTATATTCGTTTAGATGATGAGAACATTTAATTCTATTACAAATTAAATCGTATTTTCACTAATTTTTAATCGAAACTTTAGTCATTTAAAACTCAGTTGAATTCGTTTAAAAACATATACTAAATCAACATATAAATTGTAAAATCAGTATAAATGAACAGTTCTTCTACGGAAGCATCATGTCGACTGGGCTCTACTCGAACAGCCCCCTCCTCCCCCTAGAACAAATCTTGGTTGCCCCACAGCATTCAAAACTCAGTTATGACTTACAATTACTTGTTTATACTATTGCCTATCGCAACCCTATGACCGACAATTATATATAATACAGACACAAAAAGTTTATTGCGTTGTGGTTTTATTATTGTAATTGTACATAATGTGAAATGACAGTTAATGGGGTTGCTAATAATCACAAGTTTATTGATTTTTCGTGTTTCGAGGCGCGTCAACTGCTTTGGTCATTAGTAACGTAAGTGTAGTGCATGTTGTTTTTCTCGAGAGATGGTGATGATCTTCCCCCGCTGGATGGCGAGTTCCGGCGCCGACCTACCGTCGGCTAGTGGGTTTTCCCCCAACCAGGACTCTCCCACCAGCGGGGCACCGCCCCAACCGGGACAAGCTCTAAGCTCCCGACCGGTCTCCCGGAATATGTGGTAGTGTAAGTGTAAGTGTGTGAGTGTGTGGAGAGAGAATAGGACAAGGAAGAGGAAGGAAAGACCGCGCGCGGTCCGTGGCCCGTTGGTAGAGTACTGCTCCGGTATTCGCCTAGTGTTGATCGGAGAAACCACGGAAAACTACCAATGACAACAGCCGGCCCCTACAATTCTCCTCCAGTCAGCGACTGAATTCGATTTAGCTGAAACGTTAGAGTCGAAAATCCTGCCGCCGTCAGGACTCGAACCTAGGACCTCCCGGTCACAGGCGCTGCAGTGACATCAGTTGATGCACTGAGCTATCTTGATTTTTTACTTTGTTTTGTCAGTTAAATCTCGATTAAAAATATTAATAAACGACACCACTTATCCATTAAATCTCCTTTGCGTGAATTTCAATGGTGATTAACTAATTTTTAAAATGATCGATGTTTATAAACAGTGACGTTTTGTTGGCGTCATGTTATTTTACAATGACGGTCAAATTCGAAAACCAAGAATATTTAATTTATGACTTATTGTATAACTTTTGTAAAACAATTGTTACTGATAGAACTTCTACGAAGCCTTTTAGTTACTTCCCCTTAATTCATTAATGTGAGAGCGTAGGCTTCCGCGGCCGGAGTCATGATTAACTTGGCTATCAGGGCTTCAGAGCGTAGTACTCAGTACTACGCCCTGAAGAAGGTCGCAGAATGGCGACCGAAACGTCGGCACCTGTGCCCTGGACGCGGCGTCTCCCGGATAGCCAAGTTAATCATTCATTAATGTGTTCTTGCTTTCCGGCAACCAGTCAGATTGGAAGATTTCTGGAATATATCGATCTGTCAGCGTCGTGAAAGTGCCTCATCTATGATCTTTTTGCCATTGTATTTGAGGATAAATGTGAATTGCAAAGTATTACATTAGCTGACTCCAAACAGGGGAAATGTACTTACAAATGAATTTGACCACTAGCAGCGAATCACAAAAATACTGTGAAGTTTTGTTGTTGAAGGTATTGTAGACATATTATAATTTTTTACATTGATATTGTATAATAGTAATCCTGGATCAAGTACATATTATTGAGATCAAACAATATTTTTCAATTAGGTTATATAATTATATTTAATTTTCATTGGGAAAATTGTCTTCGTAAATGCCACTAGTGCTTCGGAAATACCCAAATAAATTCACACGTCGCTCCTTAGCGTATGGTTTTATCGGTAATTTGTATAGTAATTGTCGAACGGATTGCATTAAGTATTATTTTTGTCCACCTTGAAACTAAATATCGTATTTTTACAAAGAAAATTCCGTTTTCCACATGCTGTTCAATGAAATTCGTCATGTGCTTGTGCATTTGCCACTCTCCTCGCTTTCGCTCGCTCGAAGATACGCTCACACGTTTGACAGCTCGGCGATGCCGTGTCGCTGAAGGCGCGCGCGGGGCGGAGCCTCTGGAGCGCTTGCAACGGGAAATACGGCGCCTTAAGCGTCTTAGAGATGAGCAATTCGGGTTTCGAATTGGGCTCAGTTCCGCGCAACAACTGACGCGGCTATGCACTGAGGTCGGTCTCTCTCTCGAAAGACGGCAGAACTTGCCGGTGGTTTTTCTTGACATTCGATTCTGTATGGCACGAGGGGCGCTCGTGTGTCTTGCGGACATTGGAATCAGCGACTGCTACGTCAGACTAATCGCTAGCTTCTTGGAAGATAGACGATTTAAGGTTCGCGTCAATGGCGTAGAATCGTCCTTAAGACGAGCCGTGGCAGGCGTGCCACAGGGAAGCGTGCTCTCCCCTACTCTATTCGGCCTGTACGTCAACGACGCGCCGCTATCAGTTGACAGAAACACCTGCATTCGACATTGCGGGCTCCTAATGTTCGCGGATGACTTTGCTTACTACGCGAAGTCGGCGGACAAAAGGAAATCGGTGAGATATCTGAACGATTGCCTCGCTGAGCTTCCCGAATGGCTGAGCCATAAAAAGCTCGCCCTCAACCTAGACAAGTGCGTAGCCGTCAACTTCACCCGACAGAGGGCCGACCCCGATGAAGTCGTGAGGCTAGCCGGCGCGCAACTACCCTGGCAAAAGACGGCGAAGTATCTTGGTGTGAAGCTCGATAGCGGTCTCCACTGGCACGCCCACGCCAGATACCTTAGCCAGAAAATAACTGCCCGAACCACTCACCTACGCCGACTTCTTCGAGCCCCCGAACTCCATCCAGCTCTCAAACGCCGCGTATTCACCGCCTGCGTATGGTCCATTTGGACGTACGCCTGCGAGGTATTCGCGGCGGCACCTCCCTCCACCCTCCGTCCGATTTGCTCGGCGGAAAACCGTGCAGCGCGTCTCGCGGCGCTACCGCACCTCCCTCCACCCCCACCAAACAGATACTCTAGAAACACCGACGTGTTTGGAGTCCTGGGTGTAAAAAAACAATTCATGCCGGAGCTTCAAAGGCGCTCGGCTACGGCGCGGCGCTTGCAAAGGCGCTGGGGCCGAAGGCGCCGCGCATCCTGCGCGACACCGGCCGAGAGGCGAACAGCGACGCACATCGGTCCTATCTACGGAAAGGACCGAAACACGTCGCCTTCACCTTCCGTGCGCTGCCTCACGACACGCTTGCTACCTTGTGCGAGCAAGCGGAGGCAGCCGAACGCGGAGGGGAAGACTCGCCATCGGCCGAGGCACGCGTGGGCAACGCGACGACGCGCCACTCCTGCCACACCTCCCAATGGGCCTGAGCGCCACGGACACTGAGCCAAGTCAGTGCCGTGGCGAACAGAAGAACAGAAGTCAGTGCAGTGCTGTGGGAATGAATGGTTATGTATATAATGAATGAATGAATGATGCGTGAAAAATAAATTAACAAAAAGAACCACACAGAAAACCATAATAAAACATTTAGAATTAAGAGAAAAAATAACAATAACATTTTTCCTGTAAATTAAGTATGCCAAAGTGCTACAACATAATTATTAAATTAGATTTAAGTTAGAATTAAGTTTTTTTTTGCCTCTCCCTTAGCTGCTTAAGCCGCAAGGCAACAGCGTAATTTGTACGGCAGTAATTAAATAAATAAATTCCCGCCTCCTCAGGGTTACTGTGGAGGGGAAACAGAAAAGGGAGGCCTCTCCTCCCCGAAGAAGCAGCCGCGCCGCGCCGTCTGCTGCCCACGCGAACAGGATTTCCATCCGAACCTCAAGCTGGGGCGCAGGGCGGTGCTTCTTCGCTCGCGCTTCCTTGCCCCTCCCCGTCACATCTCGCCCACTCTGCTTCTTTCGATTCCGACCCCGTTGCGCCAGCACCTCAATCCTTCAGTCCACATCTTTGCCCAAACCCGCAGACTCGTTTCCGTCCCTGTCATTTCGTCCCGTCCACCCATCCCACGCATTCATCACGGTCTTCGTACGCTCGGTTTCCTCCCGTTCCCCATCAACATCCATTCACCATGATCCTCAACGCCCTCAACCCTCTCGTCTCCTCATCTTCCCGACCCTTCATCCCCGCCCCATCAAATCATCTCCATGAAGTCCGCTTCCTCTGCCTCTGTCCCACCGACTCCTCGTCTGCCATCCCTCGTCCTCTGACTTCCAGAACCACCTAACAACCCGAATCCAGACTCCGTTCCCCGTTTTCGTCTCCCCAACACTCCATCCCCACAACCATCGCCTATCCCCGTCTGTGTCACCCCGCTCCCAACGCCCACGCCCCTGATGCCCCAACTCTCGAACCACCCATCCCTTCGACCCTCCCTCTGCGCTGACACCGCCCTTAACTCCCCCCATCGTCAACCCCCTAACCTCAGCGACGCTATTTCTAGCGGAATGCGCGACCCCGCGCCGTCCTCCCCCTCCCCCCGCCCGAGCCCAACTTCCACCGCCGCGCGCGCAGCGGAGAGGAGTCCGCGCACGCGACGGCGGGCGCGGCGGGGCGGGGCGGGGCGGGGCGGGGCGGGGCGGGGGCAGCCCTCACGTGCGCGCCATATGCACCCGTGCAGGCGCTGCGCTGGTCGCACGCTCGCACCGAGCGCCCCCCCCTTCTGCGCCCCCCGCCCCGCTCCGCCCTTAGCTGCAGCGCACGACCCCCGGCTGCACGCGAGGCCAGCGGAGGGGGCGACGCAGCGGGTCTCCCGCCAATGGAAGAGTTAACAGTTGCATAATAATGCCATTCCCGTACCCGGAGAACATCAGCGACGAACCGTAGGGTAAATGGCAAGATAATTGAAAGAAAATTGTGATTGATTGATTGATTTTTTCGTGTTTCCGGGCGCGTCAACTACTTCGGTCACTAGTCCCGTTAGTGTAGAGCATCTTTTTTTCTCGGGAGATGGCGGTGATCTTCCCCCGCTGAATGGCGAGATCCGGCGCCGACCTACCGTCGGCTAGTGGGGTTTCCCCCTAACCAGGACTGTCCCACCAGCGGGGCACCGCCCCAGCCGGGACAAGCTCTAAGCTCCCGACCGGTCTCCCGAAATGTGTGGTAGTGTAGTGCATGTTAGTGTAAGTGTGTGTGTAAGAGGAGAGGATAGGACAAGGAAGAGGAAGGACAGATCGCGCGCGGTCCGTGGCCCGTTTGGTAGGGTTTCCGGCAACTCCGGCATTCGCCTGGTGTTGATCGGAGAAACCACGGAAAACTACCGAACAGAGCAGCCGCCCGCTAGAATTCTCCTCCAGACAAGAAAATTGTGTATATGTAAGAATTTATGCTCCATGTATTTTGCTATCACAATCATTTTCTGCGAGTTTGTGGAGTAGTATGTCAAGTGCATGTATCACATATTTTGAACATTTGCCCTCCTTTCCGCGGGCGCTGCTGGCCACGGCGTTGTTTGAAGAATTAGTTCAACATTCATTAATATCGCCACGAATGCACATCAGTTCTCTTCAACGACAGGTCCTAAAATAAGATTGCAGCGGGATTACGGTCTGTAAGAGAACGCCGGAGTTTCCATGAAGCGATTAACGATGACGCGTGGCGACGGCTTCGATTTGAAAACTCCCGAAAGTTGAAACTATCACTTACCGGTCACAAAGGTTCCAAATCATTAAAAAAAATCCTACAAGATGAAACGATGTCTTTTTACCAAAACAAAGAAAACTAGTGGTGCTACAGAATGGCTCAGACTTTCTCGAACTAGTTTCCTAATCTGTTTCATCTATTTCACCTGTTAACACCTCCATTTTTTAGCATTATTTTGACTTAGGGGCACCAGATAACTGGACCCAAATCAATCTTTTGAAATTTCAGAGAGAATTGAACTCTTTTCCCTTGTGGAGAATTTAGGCATAAAATTTTCCATAGTTTTTGAAAAAAATTGGTTCAAACATTTCAGAAAATTTGCCTATTCAGTTCAATTGTACTTAACGATTATGGAGAACTTAGGGACATTTCAGAAAACCATCATTAGAGGTACTTTGAAGCTCATGTGTTAAGAGACGCATTGAACAATGAAATACATCTGTAATGTATTTTTTAACGACGGAAGAGAGAAGTAAAAAAAAATTACATTTCTTTAATTTTTGAAAAAACAAACAAATAGAGTAACATGGCATTTATATCATCGTGTAGGGTATATTTATCACTAACTCTAACAAAAATTTCAAGAAAAAACTTGGAGCCGTTTTTGAGAAAATCTTGTTTTTATATTTTTTAAATTGCAAATATTGCACGCTCTATTGCAGAAAAAGTACTAAAATTTTCAAAAAAGTCTACATGACCTTAATGTAAGAACTATTTATGCACAACAAATTTCATTTTAAGGAAAAATTATATCTTTAAAAATTGTAGGAAAACGCCGAAAAATCCAAACATTTGCAATTTTCGAAAATTCAGAGTTAACCGTGAAATTCTGACCTATGCCACCTTTATAAGTGTATTTTACACTATTCTTACGAGAAATTTAAAGAAAAAATTTGGAGCCGTTTTTGAAAAAATTTTGAAAATGTCTGGAGGGCTTCATGTGAAGTACCCCCTACTAAAGCCCTTTAGAAATATAAAATTGACGTATACAAATAAAAACATCAATAAACACATTTTTCCTCCAAAAATCGTACTTTGGCAATTGTGGAATACATACAAATAATTAAGATGGGAATGATAAGTAAATATCCAAAATTTAGAAGGGATCTATAAAAATGAAAAAAAAGGTTAAATGTAAAATTTATGTACCTATTAATTAAACAATAATTAACTATGTTAAAGCCAAAGCAAACGCGTGAGCCAAAGCCCGGCATAACTTCGTGGGGTACAAATGGTTTCAAAAGTTTTCCGAAACACCCACTTTCTGTCCTTGGGTAGCACAGACAGCCAAGCTGATGAGACCAATTGAAGTCGAAACAGAATCTGGAAAAGATGACGTAGGCATAAAGACAAAGAATATGTTTGCCTTTTTCACAAAACCACTTCACGAGCAAACGCTCTCGGTGGATTCGGCTGTCCCAAAGACGAAGTTTGTCAAGGGACTTTGCCATTTTCCAAAACCAAAAAGCGAAGCTTTTGTGTCTGGAGATGTGAGGCAAAATGGGATAAGATGTAGACCCAGTTTTCCATTTTGTTTTCGAACTATTCGGTTCTCTTCAGCAAGGCGAAGAAACCTTGGAACTAAATTATTGAAGCTTCGAAAGATGTTAAAGCCAAAGCAAAGGCGTGAGCCAAAGCCCGGCATGACTTCGTGGGGTACGAATGATTTCCAAAGGTTTTCAGAAAAAAGAATTAACTTTTCATATTTTAATAATTCACTTATGGCTTCTTGAGAATGATATTATAATTAATGAAATTTACAATCTGTAATACTACTAATTTTAATGTTAAAAGTTAAACATAAGCACAAATTAATATAATTTTACATTATATTGTTTGACATAAGGAATTGTCACTTGTCATAATTACACGCACAATCACTGATGGAAAAGAAATACGTTTCAATTTAATGAAAACATTTGGAAAGTCAGGAAAGGTATTAGTTTCATAATAATAATAATAATAATAATAATAATAATAATAATAATAATAATAATAATAATAATAATAATAATAATAATAATAATAATAATAATAATAATAATAATAATAATCTCTTCCGATCGGAAGAGATTTACAGACAACTGGAAGCAGCCGATGAGAGAGAGCAGCGAGGTGAGCCTCCGAGTGAGGATTCTGTTTAATTTCTGGTCTAAAATCTGGGATGCACCTCATCAACACAATGAGCAAGCTTATTGGATCCGCCAAGAAATAGAAGCTTGCCGAGATATAGATGAAATGCAATCAGTTACGATTACTGAAGCTGATATTACAGCAGCCACCAGAAAGACACAGAACTGGAAGGCACCTGGTTCTGCTGGCATTCATAATGTATGATGGAAATACTTTCCTGCTCTCCACCCTCACCTAGCTAATTTCTTTAACGCTGCTCTGCAAGATCCAGTCCCTTTACCTACATACTTGTTGGCGGGGAAAACAATTATGTTGGCTAAACAAAGTGACAAAAGTAAACCAGAGAACTTTCGGCCAATCACATGTCTGTCAACACTATACAAAATATTGACATCAGTTATAGCTTCCAAAATTAATGATCATCTGATAAATCAAAGCCTTTTACCTCCTGAGCAAATTGGATGTCAAAAGGGGACGCGAGGATGCAGAGAGCTTTTAGTTATAGATAGTGTGATCACACAGCAAGTTCGCAAACATGATCGGGGCGTGGGTGTCCAATTTCACTGGGTAAGCTCTGTAAATAGCAAGGGTGCGATTTGGAGCCTGTTTTGGAAGACAAAACGTAAATTTATTCAGTTCTCTGCGTTTTAAATTAAATCATTATATGAAAAAGACATATTATTATTATTATTATTATTATTATTATTATTATTATTATTATCATCTGGAATAACGCCAGTCCTACCCATAATTCCCACAATTTTCAGTAAACCAAAAATCAATTATCAACCTCTGCCTTTTGAACGCTTCACACGTCGTAAATAATCGTAAGTTATCTTTCGGAACGTAATGAACGCTGCATCCCGTATAAGAGACACTATTATTCCTGCTTATTTGGCACCGCTCACGACTCTTAAGAAGCTTCCTTCGCACTGCCCTCTCTCTCACTACATAGCATCTGATCAATTGCTATTTTTTATCTTTATTTATCTATATTTATATTTCATCTAAAACAATTGCAACATGCTGGGCCATGGAAATGTTTTCTTTAATAGATTTACGCAAGAAATTACTAATTGCAAAAATTAAATCATTTTGAATTCTGTAAGAAGTGCCTTTTAAATGTTTTGGCAAATTTTAAGTGTTGTTGTAAGGTCGTAACATACTTAGTCAACAAATTTAGAAGTTCGATCAACGCAGCCTATGCTAACCAACACATTTTTACGATGCCTTCCGAAAGGTAATTCCTGCATTGAGAAAACAATTGTCGCGTCAATTAGGCATTTTAATACGACTCTATTCGTTCTGTGTAATTATGTTGCGTTACATCTGTTCAATTTAAGTTTCAATGCTGACACTGGAAAACTGGTCAGCTGAATAAGTGGACACAAATGACTCTGTTATCGATAATTTTTGTGATTGTTTTTGGGAGACTGTGCAAATTGTTATAGCATTCTTTATTCCTCACATTACGAATATGGGAAAACACTGATCATGGCCCAGCAAAATAAATTATTAGTTTTCTGTTTCCTATTAACCAATTGGTGTTTTCATGTTTTGAGGTGGTAATGTAGCGGAAATGTTTCCTTTCCTTTTCTTTGCGCAAAGAACTGACCGAAGACAGGTTCTGGAACAGGCCTCCCTAAACGAATAATTCACTTTTCTCCACAAAAGTACAACTGTATATATATTTTTAATATCCTCAATTATAAAAGTATTTTCTGCCAGAGCACAGTATTATACCGTTATGTAGCACAAAAAGACAGCGCACACAAAAATAAAAGTCATTCAAAAATAATATGCACACTGTGAATAACACGCACAGATCAAATTAATCCACAAGAAAAAGACCGTGGCATTACGTGGCTGGCGGCGCTTACACCAGTGTGTCGACTCGTACGCATGCGAACACATCTGCAAGCTCAATACAGAGCCAGCCTGGGCGGCGTGCCGCGGCAGTGGGCCCGGGTGGCGGCGCTTACCAGCGGGCTGCATACAACCAAATGGAGCTTCTAGAAAGTAAAGAGCGCATGCGCGAACTGCCCAATGTATTTAGATGGAGAACAACGTCATGCTCAGTTCGGGCCAGGTTGCGGCGCCTACTATCTCCGTCTCTTTCAACAGCTTTCTGTCTTCGTCAGCAACAGCGGTGTATGCTCAATGAAGGGCCGCGTGCCTACGCGAGCCAATGTACACTTACTTGGCAAAATTTTAAAAACCGAGCTTAATTCTCTATGGCGTAAGTGGTGATTTCAAAATATAATAATTACATTTAACTGTCTTTTCTCCAGGGTAGGCGCAGCATACCTAGCTTACCTGGAATGCACGCCACTGTACATGATATATCTGTAGGATGGGTGGACTACAAAAAGGCATTTCACTCTGTTCCTTATTCATGGCTTTTACGCGCCCTTGAAATTTATAAGATGAATCCAGTTTTATTGAATTTTCTCTCTGTATGCATGCCCGAGTGGAAGACCTTTATTCACATTAGGCAAGGTGGTATTTCCTATCAGACCAGGGAAGTCAGAATTCGGCGAGGTATGTTTCAGAGCGACAGTTTGAGCCCTCTATGGTTTTGCATCGCCCTCATCCCGCTGAGTAGAATGATAAGAGAATCCGGATATGGATATTGTATAAAGAGAAATCCGGATGTTCGCATATCGCATCAGTTCTATGTGGATGACCTTAAACTCTACGCATGTAATAAAGACCAACTACATAGTGAGTTTATGCTTGTCCAACAATTCAGCAAAGATATCTGCATGGAATTTGGCTTAGATAAATGTGCGATATTAAATGTCAAACGTGGTAAAGTTCAAGATCAGGAAGGAGGATTACAACTCTCTAGTGACATCATTATTCAAAGCCTTGGCAAAGAAGGCACATACAAAAATCTAGGAATGATGCAGCTATTGGAAATTTCTGACACAAATGCCAGAAATACGATTCAAAAGAATGTAATCTCCAGAGTAAATAAAATATGTGAGACGCATATCAACTCGAGAAGCAAAATTACTGCAATTAACACATAGGCTATTCCTGTTGCAACATGTACCTTCGAAGTGATAAAATGGACCGACACCTCTTTGCAAACTTTCGACAGAAATCTGAGAACGACGCTAACTAAACATCGACTTCACCATCCGCATAGTTCGATACAAAGGTGATACCTATCTCGAAATAAAGCAGGCAGAGGACTGCTAAATTTAGAGGTACTATGTCGTCAGCAGGAGGAGAAACTCCGTAATTTTTTCCTTTCACGTGACACTCCACTTCACAAGGCAATTTGTTTTCAGGATAAAAACATCAGCCCATTAAGTTTAGCCCAAGAAAGTAGAAGCTTTTCCTATCTAACAGCTCAGGACCGAGTTGATGTCTGGAAGACGAAAGAGCTACACGGCCGGTTTATAACAACGCTGACTGCTGATGATATTGATCTGAAATGGTCCACGGAATGGCTACGAACAGCGGGGCTTTATGGTGAAACAGAGGGATTCCTCTTCTCCATACAAGACCAAGTAGTGAAAACAAGAGCTTATCAAAAGTATGTCTTGGGCCAACAGATCTATAGCAGGTGCCGATTGTGTAAAATCAACAGAGTCAATCCAGCATATAAGTAACGGATGTCCATCTTTGGCACAAACTGAATATTTACAGCGACATAATAATGTAGCCAAAGTAATTCACCAGGCACTGGCAAAGAATTATCAACTTGTAGAACAGGAGCAACCCTATTACAAATGTAAGCCTCAGCAAGTTATCAGTAATCATTTGGCACAAATATTATTGGACATATAACAGACAGGGCGGTTGAAGCTAACAGACCAGATATTGTCTTATTTGATAAAACAACAAGAATATCAATACCGGTAGCGGTAGCTCAGTGCATCAACTGATGTCACTGCAGCGCCTCTAACCGGGAGGTCCTAGGTTCGAGTCCTGACGGCGCACAGTGTGTAATTTTGGCAATCTAGGTGGACTTAATTCAGAAACTACAAAAGTATGGATTGTTTACTGTTCTAGCTAACATATATTGAAAATAAATGATAATTCTCATACATGGAACAAGTTTTGTTAAAATATTTTGACTACAACTATTTTTTTTTCAATAATAAAAAATCGCGCATTTCACGACTTGACACAGAAAAACGCCAATAAAACTTAAAATAATGTATATACAGTAAATAAATGTAACTAATTATTTTCAATATTAATTTTTAATATTTCAAGAAGAAAATAAAAATATAGATCAGCCACTATGGAAACAAATTAAAGAATTAGAGTAAAAGAGATTTATTACATGCTAGTACTATGTTCAGTCGCCATCCGATGAATCCTCGGATGAGGTGATGCCATGTACTTCTTCAGGGTCTTGTTGATCAATGTCTAGCAAATTAACAATTTCTTGATTGTATTTCTTCTTTTTTGGTTTTGGAGATCCCTGTAGACTTGCAATGTATGGATCCGATGTAATGAGAAGCCTGTTCATGAGATCAGTGTTTGTGTCTTTTCTTGATGTTTTCCTTGTAAATAGTTCCCTGAACTTCCTGTTGTCTTTATTTCTTGCTTCCAGAGCTTCTTCAGATAGCTGTCCAACAGGTAGAATGCAACTATCAACTATGTCGCTTCCGTGGAAGAGAATCTTATGTAGAGTTACAGGCATGCGATACCACTGGTAATGTTGGAGATATAGGTCTCGTGTGTCATAAATAAATTTTTGAAAAGTATTGAAGTTGATTTTTTCACCACTGTTTAGGCATTCCAATATGATCCCAAAACGTTTTATTATGTCCAGATTTATTCCAGTTATTTCCGAAGATATCTCGGGATTTCTGAAGAACTTTCGGGCAGTATTTCCATCATTAGTATTGCCACTTTGTGGTTTAGGCATATCGACCAACAGTCCTAACTCCTGCCGAAATTTATCTTGGATTTTTTCTTTCTTTGAGCTACTTTTTCTTTATTTTCAGTTCCTCTTACATGACTTGTTTGAATTTCCAGACGATACGAAATGTGCAGGAGACATTCAAATAGCCTTATCCAGGAATGAAGAGGAGATATTCCGAAGCAGAGATATTCTTTCTTCACTTTTTTGTGCGTAGAGCTTCAAAATTGTTCATTTCATTTCGGTTTCGCTCCGCATAAGTAGCAAGTCTGTGTGGAAGAACACGATGAAACGGCATTGCAGACTTTGCCATCCACCATGCAAAAAATCATTCTTGGTGTAATGGAAATTTCTGAATGGAGAAATTGTATAGTAGTGGGAGTTAATAACCTTATCTGTTGTTCTACTTTGCTTACTTCAGTGTTAATTACACTTGACGTTTCTTTTGCAAAAATTAATTTTATAGGGCGACAATACTTAGTTGAAGACGGTGTGGAATTTTTCCAAATTACATTTTCGCCACCAACAGTCTGCATTTGAATTGGCACCATAGACACACAAAACAAATTTTCGTCTGTGTAATTTTCTTTACTGAACTTTTGTCTGTATTTGTTTTGCTCTGAACCATCGCAGCCCCATTTTATAATAATTTCAAAAATAGCATTAGATTGTAGTTGAAATTTCTCTCTGATATCCTGGATTTCGCACAAACGACGAATTGTATGGTCAATAACTGACTGTAGAGGTATCTCAGCCGATATTTCTGTCACTTTCACTCCTCCTGGATAGCACATGACTTTTGCTTCATTAACTCTGTAATACGGTGGATATAATTTACAATTTGTTTTTTTCGGCTTGCTCTCGTATTCGTAAATATTGCTGAGTAGACAAATTCGTACTCACCATTAGAGCGAGTGCTTGTTCTGGAGAGAGTAAAGATGGTTCCTGATGCAACGATCTTCGAACTTTCTTAATTTTTGTGCCTCTATTAGGAGAAGCAAGTACAAGTTCCTTCACTATGTTCGAAGAATCTCTTTTTCCTTCATTCCTTAATTTTATTCCGGTAGCTGTTCCCAATTCTTCTGTGGACAAACATAAGAGCTGTTTTACCCTCCGTCCTTTAGCTCTAGGGCCACACGAACTAAATGGCTTAACTGAACGGCCAACGCTTCTAGTAGTATCATCTAATTGTGATGTACTTGGAGCAATTGTCGATAAATTGATTGAAAATTTGATGTCTTCCTGCAGCCACGATGAGTAATTTTCTAGAAAACGCTGTTTATGCCTCGCACATTTTTTCCATTTTGTGGTGATAAACTGACAAAAAATTTTAATTTCAATTTTTATGGGCATGATTGAAGTGTCGGTAATAGTTTCCTCACCTAATTCGTGTAAAACATACGATAGCACGGCGTCATACCTTGCTTCCGTGGAGCTTTCACACCATACATGAAATAGCGTCCTCCGTGAAATCAAGCGCTCCACTGCGAAAAAAAATTAAAAACTCGTAAGTGCGCAGGTATGCGCAGCTGATCTTTCATGATTCACATAGCCAAATGAATAAGGTTTAATACCTACATAGTCACAAACGTCAACTCCTGTAAACTCTGTATTAAAAGTCTAGATACATTTGTAAAATGGCGCGAAAGTAGAACTAAAATTACTTACTTTTTCAAAAGACCCCCACGAGCAATCGCAGACACTTTTTGCTTATCTTTAGGCACTAATAAAAAGAAGAAACACCGAAAAACACAATTATTTAATCACTACCTCTCTGTGAGTAGAAGGCGATGAGCACTGGTCTCCAACACGAGATGTACTGAAATGCGATTGATAGAGCCGCGCGGTGTCAGCGCGAGATGGTGCAAGTTTGAACTTGTTCTACTGCCGCCTCAAGCGATGCAGAAGAAAAACAATACCCAATTCATACACTATGGACATTCTAAAATCAAACAAATACCCAACTTAATTCATTTGAGTACTTTGAAAAATTGAATTATGTCCACCTAGATGGCCGAAATTACACACCGTGCGGCGGCAGGATTTTCGACACTAGCTTTCCAGCTAGGTCGAATTCAGTCGCTGTCTGGAGGAGAAGTCTAGCGGCCGGCTGCTCAGATCGGTAGTTTTCCATGGTTTCTCCGATCAACACCAGACGAATGCCGGAGCAGTACCCTACCAAACGGGCCACGGACCGCGCGCGATCTGTCCTTCCTCTTCCTTGTCCTATCCTCTCCCCTTACACACACACACTAACATGCACTACACTACCACATATTCCGGGAGATCGGTCGGGAGCTTAGAGCTTGTCCCGACTGGGGCAGTGCCCCGTTGGTGGGAGAGTCCTGGTTAGGGGGAAACCCCACTAGCCGACGGTAGGTCGGCGCCGGATCTCGCCATCCAGCGGGGGAAGATCACCGCCATCTCCCGAGAAAAAAACATGCACTACACTAACGGGACTATTGACCTAAGCAGTTGACGCGCCCGGAAACACGAAAAAATCAATCAATCAATCAAGAAGATCAATGATAATCGATGTTGCAGTTCCCACAGACGACAAACTGGTATCAACTATTGCTGAAAAGAAATGAAAACACCAACCTCTCGCTGTGGAGTTGAGGGACATGTACAGGTTACGGAGCGTTGACATAGTGCCTGTGATAGTGTCAGCAAATGGCGTGGTAACCAAGGATTGGTTGAAAACTGGACAAAGGCTGCGATTAAAAGAAAAACACCTCAGAACAATGCAAAAAAACCGCTTTACTGGGCACAGCAAATATAGTCAGGAAATTTTTGAGTCTCGATTAGGGAAGAAAGCGTACTTAGAATATGAAGACATCACTTGAATCCATCAAAATCTAAAAGACTACAAGTTTTGAGAACTGTACTAACACAAAACCATAAGTATAAGTATTTCTTCACCGAAGCTCCATGACTTCGTACTGACAAATTGTGTCTTGAGATTGTCCTCCGACACTTTTTGTAGTGAAAAAAAAAACAACAAATAATAGTGATAATAATAATAATAATAATAATAATAATGTAAATATTATTGAAGTATGTACAATTTAGAATATTTAACATGATTTATTGTCTTAATATAATTAATTGATAATCATTAGTATATCCGAAAAAGTTGACACATTAAATTGAGACTTTTAAAAAGTTAATTATAACTTTTATTAGGTTTATCCCTTTAAATTGTCAAAAATTTTCATTTTAACAATTAAATAACTTATTTTTATTTTCAGAAAGGATTGGGCAAGGCAAGGTTATAACAATAAAGAAAAGTTATAACCACAATATAAGAACTTCTGAAATACTGTGGTTCCTGCCAGCTGATAAAGCTACAACGGAAGCATTGCTTCAATATTTTAAAATGGGAATGAGTATTGCATAATCATGCAAATATCACAAGACCCTTCTTGAATTAGATGAAGATATTTGTGAAGAAATTTGTGCCAGTGGTCGTACAAATTCAACAGAAAGAACTGTGCGCTAGTAGCATGATCATAACTAGGGCCTAGGTCAGGCCAAGTCTTATAGTCACTCTGTATCATATTTACACTATCGTATTTTTTGCTGTTTTTTTGGTTTGTTTTTGCTAGTGTTCACAGTGTAATGTAATTCATTAATTTCAATAGCATGAAATACATGATCAATCGCTTATAGTTGCATTTTTGTGTATATGTGCAGATTTTAAAGATATCAGGCACTAAAACCGTTATGAAAAATACCCTCAATAAATGTGTTCAATTTCATTTAGATGCTATTGAAAAATTTTAAAAATGAGTTCTTGGAAAACATTATTGAGAAATTTGAACACCCTTGATATTATAACCTATTTGCTCTCCTGAAATAAATCACATTACTTTCAATAAGATTACAATATACTCTAATAATATTGTGACTGTCTATTCAGCCGCGCCGAATATTTAGATTAATAAGAAAAAGGACGCTTAATTTTCTTATGTAAAGATGGACGAACAATTGAAACAATTGAAATTAGTGGAATTTTATTTTCGTTAATTTAATTGCATTCTCAAGAGCGAGGCTCAAAATGGTCTACGGGAATATCAACAAATAAAAAAGGGCATATTCTAATTAAATAAATTTCAAAATTAAATAAAGTTCGTAATGGAAAAAATACATTTCCATATCAAAAAAAGTCAGTCAGATCTCGAAAAGTAACGAACAAAAACTGCTGATATTTATTGAAATAAAGGAAACAAGTGTTATGGAATGGTTAAAAACGTGTGGTATTGAAAGTTTTGAATACATTTTTAGCGTTCTTCAGCCCTTCTCAGGGAAGGTATTTCTAAAGTGACGCCAGAACGCTGGTGTAGGGCATACTGTTGAAGAGGAACAGAGAATATGGGAGGTAGATGGCTTCAGTGACAGTGTCGTGAACACGATAGTCATCGCCGAAGGTTCCTCTTCCAATATCGAATCATCTGCTTCAGACATGGAAGGAATTTAACCTCTTCCTGAAGCAGACTGATCGTAAGTAAATTGTTTGCATGAGATTAAAAGATGAATATTAGTTAATACGGTCGAAATAATGTGAATTGGATATTAACATTCACTTGTTCACTTATGTATCGTATAGACTTTTTAAAAATTTAACTCTGCACACTGAATGTTAAGAATGATTTAATTAGTTTTACTATTACGTAGTTTTGGTTAATGTTTGTAAACATGCGTTTGCGGAGCCATTAGACATGTTAATATTCGTCTGGTGATCTGCAGATGACGGGTTCTCCTTTTGAGCGACCACGGACTATACTGAGCGCGCGTGGCCAAAAGTAGTGCGTGCAGAGACGGCGATTGAGATCGGAGCAAGGCGGATGAATACCTCGGGTTTGTTTACATCAGCTTTTTTCTAAGAGCGAACGAAGAATACACTACCACATATTACGGGGGACCGGTCGGGAGCTTAGAGCTTGTCCTGGCTGGGGCGGTGCCCAGCTGGCGGGAGAGTGCTGGTTAGGGGGAAACCTCACTAGCCGACGGTAGGTCGGCGCTGGATCTCGCCATCCAGCGGGGGGAGATCACCGCCATCCCCCGTGGAAAAACACTCACTACACTTACGGGACTAATGACCTAAGCTGTTGACGTGCCCGGAATCACTAACCAACCAAGTGACTTGAATACAAAACTAATTTTCCTTATTATTGTGGTACCAATTTTTATGAAACGAAATTAATACAATTTTTTCAATGTCAACTTTATATCAACGCAATGCGTACCTTTTCAACCCACATATGTTTTATGAGCCAATTTACACGTTTTTCCGTAATCACATCTCCCACCATATGCCAACCTATGATTTTGTCTTTTGTTTTTCCTTGAGTTGTTTCTTCTTATACTCTTCTCGTATCTCCAAGACCTTTTTTCAAACTTAATTACTCTTTCTCTATTCTTGTTTTAGCATGTTAAATGCAAAATCATGGCGGTGTCGTGCAGTAATAATTATATTCATGGTGTCATTTCAAAGAACAGGTGACTTCACGCTCATAAGCTCATAAAATGCAAAATGTAACGGACGCGACAACCTTGAAGTGGTAATTCCTTCGCGTTTCGCCCTATGAGCGAGTCAAGCTGGAATCAAATTACATACGCCTCGTACAATTAATGGTTCGAGAGTACATTGTTTATAGCAGGCCAAAATCGCTTACTCTGCGAAAAAAAATGAAATAAAATTATTCAATAACTGATTATATTTAACTTGCATCCTTTTCTCGCAGATATCTACAACTACTGATTTTTTCTTTCTGATATCTTATTAATTTCATAATTGGTTTTCAATTTTTCACTAATTGTATAGTTGGTTTTCAATTTTTCACTATCTCTCGGGAATTTAAAAGAAATAAAAATTAACCAATTATCGTACCTCGTAGTTCCTAATATACCGTCGGTGTACATGAAAGTGCTGTCTAAAATATGTCGTTTCGCCGAAGAATGGTTTTATTCTGAGCGGTGCCATTTATTTCGCAGCCAAACACTTTTAAACTACACACGTAGTACTCACCGGCGTTCTTGTGAACTACCTATATTTAAGAAACTGTTGCTGGTAAAAATATAATAATTTCTTAACATAAAATATGACATTTGATATCGGTCAATTTTGTTGGGCGGGTACAATATGTAAATCACTAAAATCTAAGTTTAAAACACAAAATTCACAGGTGTAGAACCTTCCTAAAAAAACAAGATTGGAGCGCTTCGATTTCCCATAATTTGCTGTATATTATATAAAAAGGTTTCCCCAGCCCTGTGTGTGACCTACCGGATGACGTGTCGGGTCCTGCTGGCCTCCGCGGACAGAGCGCCCTTGTGCACTGAGCGTCGAAGGGGCGGGTGACGCAACGGGCGTGGGCGGCCGGGAGCGCATTGTGGCTGCACGTGGGAGCACGTGCGAGCCGAACGTGTCGCGACTTGCTCGGCTCCTTCGCCGGGAAACAAAACAGGTCAGGGAAGGCGGCCACACACGGGCGCACTTGCGGCAGGTACAAAGGAAGCCTTCAGCTCGGACGTCTTTCGCTCTGATTTATCGCCCCGTGGCGCAGAAAAACAGCCGGCGAAGGAAAAGTTTCAGGAAACGTGTCGGAGCATGCAATCCTTGCGAGGTAACGTCAGTGTTCTTGTTGCATTGTAGACAGGATGGGTCTGGCACTTGACCACGGGGCTGTTCAGGCAAATACGGGCGGGGTCGACCAAGGAAAAAATCTACATACAATGTTATCTAATTAAATTTTTATTGTGTATCGTTAGTATAAATTGTTTGCATTATATACAGACCTGGTTTTAATTCCAAATTCATGAAAAATCTTAACAAGCAAATGAAATCTAATGAAACTATTCTTTTAGGATTAATATTAGCAGAAATATAATATTCTTTTTCTAAATGAACCCTCCATACATACACTTTTCTACAAATTATTGAGCCAATATTGATGAAGAAGTATGGATCGCATTTCATATTCGTCTTGCCCTAACAGCTGACTTTTGTTCAGCACCGAGTATTTTGCTTTTCCCCGGGATATATCATTCAATTATACACTTGTAGTATCCAATCCTAAAACGTGACGCATTCGATGTTGACTTTATTTTTAAAGGAGTACGTTCTTGTACGTACCAAGGTTTAAGTGATTTCAAAGTTGCAACCATTGCATAAAATTTAAACGGTATAGGTTTACAGGGTAAATGAGATACATTTTAAATGTTTTCCAGTCCCAGGTATCGAATAGGAAGAATATCGACTTTCTGAATTCTCTAAACGATAATATAATATTGATGAACGATAATACATATTATTTACTGCAGAGGTGAAAAAAATCCTACATTGTCTTCAAATCCGTTTTCAAACCAAAAATCCTCGAAAAATTTCCGGAAGAATTCTCGAAAAAGTACCTGAAAAATTCTTGAATCTTTGATTCTTGACATTCTACATTACAACATCGATAACTGTAATCTCAAGAACTGAACTCTTGATAACCTGATCATCGGTAACTCGAATTTCTCAATAATTTCATTCTTCATTATTTCGATTTTTTTTATTTTCCTCCACTTTTCTCTCATGTCATAATAACGGTATTCTGCAAGTAATAAGCATTTTACGTTTAACGAATCTTGATAATTCGAATATATTGAACATTCAGTTGAATATTCGCAGAAGTCCGAAATATATATGAAAAGCTTCGTTGCTGGCTTTGTTGTGGGCACTGTGTTTAAGTTCACTGAAATACGTTTTGGTTTCTGCTACAGAGTCAATTTGTTCACTAGCGTGCGCGTCATGATTCCAAACATAATTTACAAATGCTCGACCCTCAAATTTTGATATAAATATTTCAAAATTTAGTATTAATACTCGAGTTATATTAAAATAAATGTAAAGAAAAAAATTGCTTCAACTTTGATCCTATCTTAAGGATCCTTTAATTTAATGAGCTCGAGAGTTTTTGAGATATATAAGAGATTGTGGGAATGAAAGTCTTAATTTAATATTTCTCAATATAGAGTAAAAAAATGTTAAGGAAAGTTTACAATGATGTATTTTTGAGTTTCATTATTTATTGAATGAACTGAATATTCATTTTCAACTGTTTAATTGGCAATTAAGCAGGCAATGAAATGAATTACCACCTTCGTTGTGTTTGTCGCCTCTTGACTCAACTCATTAATAAATGAATGTCTTTTCTCGATAGGGCAATGTGGTTCGGCCCCTCCAGTTGAGAGAGCGCGGAGTCAACTCGCTGTGGGGGCTTGGAGCGTGGCTCGCGCCGGACTTGATTGCGGTAACCTACATGGCAGGTCCTGCCACGGAGCGTGCCCCCCCCCCCACGCCACGCCGGCACTTGTCACGCAGGTCTCGACTTCCCCGGCCTCCCCAGCCACTCGCTCTATCTGCCCTGCGCCGCCACGGCCTTTTTCCGCTCCATCACGCCCTCCCCGCTCCAGTCCGTCCCGTCCCGTCTCACTCCGATCCGATCTTCCGTCTTGCCCTGCCCGACACACGTTTCTCCATTCCCATTTTCCCCGCCACGCGTCGCTCCACTCTTCCCTCCTCCATCCTTCCTTGACCCGCCCCTGCTCCTCTCTTCGCCTTTCCGATCCAAGCCGTCTTGTCCTGTTTCGCTTTGCCTCGCCCCGCCACGCCCCATCCCGTTCCACCCTGCCTCTCTCTGCTGCGACCTCTTCCACCTTGTCACACCCTTCGTCTCCTCCCGTTCCTCTCCACTCTTCTCCGCCCCGCCCCGCCCTGCCCCGTTCTGCCCCGCTCTCCCTCGCTGCCCGCCGCGGATCCAGCAGATGCGATGTTTTTGCGAAGTCCCCCCCCCCTCGTGCAGGCGGTCTGTCTTTCCTGAACTCATCGACACTGCAGCTACTCAGCGATGCGACAGACAGTGCACTTGCAGGAGAAATTTGTTATTTTAACAGGATCAGAAACAATCAGATTCATCGCCGAAGGCTATATCGGTCTGCGAAATGTTTACTTTCACCAGCCACATGGGCTGGAGCTCCAGTTGATAAGGTCTCGGAAGAGTCTGTTCGGAGAGTGCAGTTGGAGATTATGAATAGTTTTCATGAAGAATTCAGTTCCGATTTTGTCACTAAATAGAATATTGCAAGAGTTGCTGCAAATGATGTCGCAAAATATGCGAGAATATTAATGTTAATTCTTTGATAGAAAAACGTTGAAAGTGAGTTTACCCACGTCGAAGGTAAACGAACAGCCTATATTAGCCAAAAAGAACCCGCGCTATTCACTTTCAACTTATTTTCAACTAAATTCGCAATGCACAGGCTCTTAATCAATGAAAATCCGCATAAAGTATTATTTCTTTTAATAGTAGGTTTGAAGTGTTCTCTTCTTATAATCTAGTTGTACAAATACATTTGTTTCTTGTGAATTTTCTCCGGTTGGCGGAATTACAATAAAGATAGGGCACAAGATAGATAAGTTTGTGAAAAGAATACAAATCATTTCAACACATTTACTTATCAACCATGCCTCCATTATGATTAGACAAAATTGAGATCCAAAATAATTATTTACGAGGCTGATCAGAGTATGCAGTAGGCTCCCTTTTTACTGCACTCATTGGAATGTGATAGTAGGGCATGGAGAATAGAGAGATTTTTAAAAAACTTAGGATTTAAAGAACTCGTTGAGATCCAAAGAATTCGAAATTTGAAAAGAAACACGTAAGTTTGGATTCTTATTTCGAACCGTTTTGAGAATTAGAGTGGACCTCGAGAACGAATCTCCCTACTTTCTAAAATAGCTATTATTCCAAAGCAATCTCACTCCGTTGAACTCTCTCTTTATGTTGCCAATTTCAAGAGAACAGTTGAGTTGAAAACAAGGCGTATGTTGTTACAAGATTGTACCCACATTGTAGAAACTTGAATACCGAGAACATTTGCGGAAAGTGATCCCTGATTGCAAAAACGGATCCGACAGGTATCTCTTGGAACAAAGTAACTAAATGAGTTTCGAATCTCGAAACATGCGGGTAATAAAACAAGGGGATGGGAGTGTACTTGAGCGAGCCAAGATCTGAAATGACTCTGCAGAACACGTCTCTATTCATTACGTAACCGCTCGAAGTTCGTGAAAATAGACTGGTGAATCGACCTGCATTTGTTTTTCTACATACATATCGACATTGTCAATTTCCGTGAAAAAATTAAATTAGTGCTTGTGGTTAGGTAGTACCTTGTGCAGAATTTCCTTTTCGAGGAGCTCCCGTGTAATAGGAACTAATTTCATCTGCAAATGAGGACCCTTGAGATTTGCAACTGACAGCTGCGATTTGATGTTCATTTCACAAGCATACTTAATCAAATTCATTTATTTTCAGATTTTTCAACTCAACAATGAAATTCATGCAATTACCAAATGGCTTGACTTCATCACCCAATGCACACTCTGTACGTGCACTAGATCTTTTTGGCAGAGAAAGTTTATAGAAATGCCCAGTCAGCAAGTGCCTTTGTGATAATGTCATACCTTTTGCCTTAAACGTCAGTTGGACCATTGGCTTGAATTAAAATGTATCCTGTTTACGAGTCTGCATCAACAGTTACTGATCTAAGTGTACAAAATACCCCAGTTGTAGGAATCGAGTTTTATAGATGGCCAATTAACGGTACCGCCACTTACTAGAACTCCAACAGTGGTAAATCTATTTCTTTGAACAGATTGGATTTAGTTCTTTTTTCACATTTCACTTTTCATTGTTTTATTAACGACCTCTTTAACTTAGATTAGATATCCAAACAATCAACACTTCCTTTTCCGACAATAACAAAGTACACCGATCCTTGGAAATCAATGATCATTAGCTTAATAAACTGAGACCAAAGCAGTCCCATCTTTATCTATGTCTTATTCTCTTTTGCTTTTTCTTCTAGAACGGGATACATGTTTTGCCTGTAGTTAATACGACACAACACAACCCAAGCGCTGATTGATTGCGTCAGTGAATTTTGTCTTCAAGGGATAAGCAGTCTTCTATTGGAATCTGCGCGAGAAAACGCGGAGTAACGCAGCAAAGTAATCACATTAGCGTATTAAACCTTTAATAAGGGCCATGCGGCCGTAAATCTCGCCCTTCCTTCAGCTGTCAAACCCTCTGAGGGGCCAAGAAAGGCACCCAATACTTAAGCTTTGTGAAGACCCTATTTAACTCCATTAGCTGACTGGTCACACACCTCTTCCAATCTGTTGCCGCGCTGGAAGCGAAGGATTCCGAGAGAAATACGAGAGAATTAAGCGCTGACGAATTGAAAAAAGACGAGAAAGAAACAAGAGGCATCAGTCACTTTGCCAAGATCCCTGTACACTACCGGTGTGTTAATGTTACCTAACAATTTTAATTTTATCGAAGTGTTAAGCGAAGTACTGAAACAAAATTTAAAAAAATATGCCCTGAACCGAAACTCCAAAAGCAGTTACTCCTTTCTGAATTATTTGAATTCCAGCCCTTATGTATCCGTACGTCGGTTTTGGGAAAAGCGTACTCAACTTTTAAATTTATTCCCCCCACAGTACTCCTACATAGACGGGAATTTATTTGATAATTTTGGTCTGTACTTGGGCTGTTGTGTTGCGATTTAAGTAGTTAAAGGGAGGATCTTTTCTGAATAACTAAAACTATTTTACACTCTTTATACTATATTCTTACTTGTTTAATAATTAGCCTCTGGGATGGTTCATGGGCAGCGTAATAGCTTCCCGTGCTGTTGTCCTGGGTTGAAATCCCGGTCGAGGCAAAATAAGAGTTTTAAAATGAGCAGTCTTCTATAATGCTTTCCTTTAAAATCGTCCCAGTTTCTGTAACTGTGTGACGCAGAAAAGCTCAAGCAAGCGGATCGTGCTAGTTGCGGTGAAGGGAAAACGTCATGTTCGCCTCATGTCGCTCTTACCCCGAAGTATGGGAATTTAACTAGGCCCAGTCATGGGGGACACCGGTGGCTGGCCGGCGAAGTCGGACTACCGACCCAATAACGCCAAGTACATACATACATACATTAATAATTAACTAAAACTAATTCACGTTCTTTTTACTACTGCTTTGTGACTAGTACTTACAGAGAGAGCTTTTCCTTAAAAACACCTGCCAAAACTACTTAATTCTTGCTTAACCCTTAACTGGAGCATCAGGGTCCTAGAGACCCTTTATTGTTTCTTTTGCTTCAGCATTTTGACGCAAGGAGTTCTATGCAATCGAGACTCCCACGTGAACTCACTTCCAATGTTTGGCTAAGTTCTGCTTAGTGTTCCGGTGCGTTGCTGTGAAATAATATATTTGTAGACAACGGTGAAGGGTCCCGTAGAGCTTATTAAAACTGGATAGCTAGTTAACTGGATAGCTAGGAGCTGTGGTTGCTAATGCAGTTGAATATGCCTCTCTAGAGAGCATTAATGGTGTAGCAACAAAGTAACTCCTAAAGAGGGAATGCAAAATCTGTTTCCCTGTATTTCCCTTCAGTATTTCATTTAGTGCTGAAAAGTTATTTAAGCTGCGGATCTTATTGCATTTGGGCAGGTACTAGAGTACATTGAGACTGCAGACGAAGAGTCCACGCCAACAAAAACCCTCCCCATGAAGGGAATCCCTCCTAAAGGTGTTACGTCATTACAAGCTAGATCGCTCATACCTCTTAATTGCCTTGAGCAGGTACTAGAGCACATTAAAACAGGGAACAAGTGTCCGCAGGAGGCTCCTATCGAGAGGATGCAAAATCTTTTTTCGCATTTATTTCATCTTGTACTATGGATGGTTGGTTAAAACGGAACATCGGCATCTCCTAATGTATATGAACATGTACTAGAGAGCGTTGTGGCATTCGACAAGTGTCCTAACCAACGAAGTGGCTCCTAACAAGATGCAAAATCTGATTCTCTGCCTTTCTCTTCAGCGCTTCATTTAGAACTGGGTAGATCTTTAAAGCACTCGAGCTTGGAGAGGATTACGACGGTGAACAAGAGTTCGGACCAGTAAAATCCCTCGTAATGGGGAGAATCCCTCCTAATGATGCTACTGTGCGGCGATTTTGTCCTGACGTTTCCGTCAGTAGTCATTTAGCACTGGGCAGTTGGTTAGGACTGTAGTGCTCGTAGGTCTGCACCTCCTGATGCACTTGAACATGTACTAGAGAGCATAGTGGCGTGCGACAAGTGTCCGCACCAACAAAGTGGCTCCTAACGAGGGGCGTTGGGCACGGGGTGGGGCGCGGTAAGCCCACGTGCCCAGGCGGGCGTTCGCTGTGCAGGGGCGCGGGGCGGGGCGGAGGCGGCGGCAGGTGCGAGCACTGCATTCCGTCCGGGCGGCCGGCAGGCAGCGGCAGCGGCGGCAGCTGGCAGATGGTGGCGCAGGGCTTGTGGGAACGCGGGCTCGCCCTGGCTTCCCACGGTCTCCTGCACGCTGCTGGTGGCGGTGGTTCCTTCTTCTGGGCTCCCCCTCCGCGACCCGCGTCGCCGCCCCCCTCGACTCGTGGCAGGTGTGTGCCGAACGCGCGCGCGCCCCCTCGTTCGGAGGGGCCCCCTCCCCCGCGCGCGTATATAAGCCCCCGGCGCCCCCTCGTGCGCCGACACACGCCGTCTGACGCTCGCGCCGTGCACACACGCGTACACGCCACACGCCGTCGCGCCTCGCACGTGCACTTTGAGTTTCGCTTCGAGTTCGCTGTGACGTTCCGAGAGATTGGAGACATGTCTGCGCTTGCAGTTGCCGCCAAGAGGAGCCTGGTGCATCGTATCAAGAAGGTGGGTGTCATCACTTGTGCTTTTTCACAATTTTCCAAATTTTAACTAATGAATTCAATTTAAATTTTGTTCAAACACAGCCTTAGTACAGTTTCAAAATTAAAATGTGTGCTTGTTGATTTTAATTCACTGTATTTACTGCGTTGTTTTAGATTTTAATTGACATTTTCTGGTTTCCAAAATATGACTTTCCTAATTTATTTATTTTCTAAACTTTCCAAGAAAGTTATTTAGTAATGAGTGAAATGGTCAGTCTTTTACCGTTCAACATTCTATTTTATTTCGTCGTATGTAGAGCTTAAACTATTTTTTAAGGCATGTAGTGATTTTCTCGTGTTTTCGTGAAATACAATCAGATTTCTAACGGTGATGTGCTCTCTTTTTGCACAGATGCTAAAACCAGTGGCGCGCCTAGTGAGCCGGTCGAGCAGCTCGGCCAAGCCGTGCCGCGCGCCGCCGGCGCCGACAGAGGCCGACTTGGACAACCTGGCGAACGAAGCGCTGGAGGAGAAGCGGGTGCTGGCGGAGAACGCGGCCAACGAAGAGCGCGTGCGAGTCATGTTCCTCGCTTCCCCCTCCACTGCGCCTGCCGCCGCCGCCGCGAGCTCGTGCTGCGCGCGCGCCGACGCCGACCTCTGGGTGACGGCGACCATCTCGCGATGCCAGCGCGCCGAGCAGCAGCGGCCGCTGTGAGAAGCGAAGCGCCAGCCCGCGGAAGCCGCCGCCAGTGGCAGCACGTGCGCGCCACGCGCGGCCGACACCAGTACCTGCCCCCACCCGAGCTTTGTGATAGGCGCCGAGTCGCCGCCGCCGCCGCTGCCAGCTCGACTGCCAAGGGCATCGAACCTACGCCGGCAGGCCTTTTGCTTTTAATTCAGGACGAGCAGAACCAGGCACGATTCTTATTTTGTAAATACTTCTATGAAAATAATTACTACTATTTTATTATCACTTTAATATTTTATATTTTAATATTTTTTAGACAATTCCAATTCACATTTAGATTAAAACAAGAAAACAGCTATGAAATTCGTAACAGTTTTCAACCCTCTTTTCTGATCTACATTTGTGGAATCGTCTTCAAAGATCTTTCTTTATATTTTGAATAATTTAAATGAATTTAGTATATTAAAGAGTCTTTTATTTATTCTTGAAAAGCATGTGCCTGCTTCTGAGCGAACGAAAATAGTTAATGAGTTCCATGCACTGTCCTGTTCTCTCAACGTGCCAATTTTTGTGCTTTTGCACCTCAATAGATTCAGCAGAAAATTTTAATTGATTTCTTTTAGCAATGATAGTTTGATATTGTATTGATGTTTTATGAATAATGTGATATTTTTAATGTTAAAATTCAAAACAAGAAAATCCACAAAAAAAGTGTAGATTTTTACGAAGTTATAAAAATAATTTTTGTGATAATTTTGTAGTATATTTGAATACTTAATTTTATATTTTGAAATGTACCTTTTTTGACATAGTTTTAAAAAATAGATTTAAGGATCTGATTAAATAATTAGATGTAAGATCAGCATGATCTGAAATTATTTGAGTGAAATATTCGTCTTGAGATGACTGATAAATTATTTGATGTACCTTAATGTCTCATGATGAACAATGCCATTTGTAATGTACATTGAAATATACACATGTGTAATATTGTACTCATGTTTGAATTTGTGATGATTTGAGCTTTAATTTTTTTAATATGTACCAAACACTTGCTTGTGTTGGGCCTTTGAATTACTGAGTAATCCATTGTCTTCCATTTTTATGCTTAATAATTTGACAATAAATTGTTTTTACTTTTTAATTCTGATGCTTTCAATTTGACCTTGTCCTCCACCCTAGGATTCCTTTCAATATTTAAATCACCCCGGCAGAGCTTGTGGGATGGGGAGGCTGACCTTGGCTCGATTCTATGAGTACCAGTTTAGAAGGGGATGGGGAAAGTCAAACGAGGTCCCGCGCAGGTGGCGGTTCATTAGAGCTGCTCACAGAAGGCGCCTCGAGTTTTGGACTTAATAGTCCTGTCGTTGGCCGCGAGATGGCAGCACCAATGATAACAACTGTTGCACTGTGGATGCTTTTAAAAGAAACTAGTTTGTATAGCGGGATGTTTAATGCTTGGATATCGTTGACATGAGTAAATAGAAAGAGTAATCGGGATCCAAACACTGTTCTGCAATAATTATAAAATCATTTGCATGTTTATTTTTCAAAAATATATTAGGATTTTTATCTCTGACCTTGTACTTAGGTTAGCCAAACTTTTTCTCGGGATTCTGTTTTCCCCGACCTTATTGCATCATTGCTTCATTACTCACTCCATTATCACTATCATTGGTTCAAAATCATTTTTTTCATACCAGTTTGGCTAAGGCTTAGACCCACAAACTTAGTCAAGTACTGAAATCATAATAAAATGCACCTTTCGTTGTGGTGTGATTGCGGTGTGATCTATTGCTATTGATTGCGGTGTGATCAAAGTTACTGTAAAAGAATCCCATAGGAATATGAACTGTGGCTTCTATTCTCAAGTATTGATGGTTAAGACGCGCAAAAATCACTGAAAAGGAAGATTTTTGTGCTTTTATATCTGATGTCCTTTATATTTAATGATTTTATAGTAAAGAAGAGATTGCAAGAAATGAAATGTACTCATTGCCTTCTTTTAAAGTAATCTTATTCGGATTCTACATGTTAATTGTTGAAATGGATGCATTAAATAACAATAGGTATGCATTGGATATAGAAAATAGGAATGCAAACATAATTCCATTAGGTAAATAAATGTGTGAAATGCATTTTATTTCACTTACATTTTCGGCATTTGCCTCCTAGCAATTTATTTTCTAGTCACTTTCACTAATGAAGGGAATATAATACATCTTTTTAAAATTATGAAATGCTTGAAGACAACTGGTTAAAAAAGCTGGTGAAGAAAACTGGTGAAAAGCGAGCGAAGACATTTGATATTCAGCGTTGTTTAATTGTGTGGTTTTTAGTGTCACGTGATCGGACACAGGATCACACAGTAGAGAGGGTCCCTTAACAAATTAACGATATTTGCGCAAGGGTAATTTAGTCTTAATGTACTTCAGGGAATATATTTCTTAATTATCCTCATATTTCTAAAGATTGATACAATTGATCGACACAAAGCCTAGAATATAAAGTTCCGTATATTTTAAATTAATACATTGCAATAATTTTCAATAAATGTACGTTTTTAATCAAATAATACCATCCTATATTATGGTTCGACAAACTGTTGGGGCGAGTGAAAAAGTTCGTTCGCGCTCCCGCAACTGCGCCAAACGAGAACGAGGATCGGAGGGGTGACGCAAATCGTACGTACTCGCCACATTTTTGTAATAAGTACATTATCAATGTAAAATTGTTAGAAAGGATTAACAATAAGAATATATTCTACAATTTTGTTTCGTATTTAGTATTTATATTTAGATGTTGAAATCAGGGTTGAATAGATCTTTACAGGTCTGTATAGCTATTGTCAACAGTAAATTAAAATAGTTTTGACAATTCTATTCGTATAAACATGTAAAAAATTATTTCGATTTGTATTTTTATTCATATTATTTTGAACAACTTGTATCATCGTGATGAAGGACAGAATATTTGACTGACAGAAAATATATATTCACTTGTAATGAAATTCAATATATTACTTGCATGCTATAATAATAAGTATTACTTTTAAATTCAGCATAAAATACAAAATGCTTTGCCCCCTTACAAACACAAATCTGAATATTTATATAATTTGTTCTCTAACAATTGCTAATAAAATTAAAAAATTGGATTGTAAGTCTACACATCTTCCTTCGCAGGAGATAGTAAAGGATGTACCGCAAAACAAAAATCTACAGCGAGGATTTTGAAAGAAACTTCAACGACTGTATTGTATCACTAGTTAAATATTCAAAAGGTTTATCGACAGTCAGGATTTTTAAATAAATTAATTAAATTGGATGGTTTAGCATAGTAGTTGTAAGGCTTACTTTTCCTTGATGCTGGGTCGCAACCGGCCGGTCGAGTATTATAAAGGCCGGCTGCTTTGTTGTGACGTTTTCATCTAACCTTCGTCTTCTTTCTAACGGTTCCAGGCCGAAGCCAGAGTAGTACCTTGTACAACGGGCTACAGACTGCGCAGTAACATTCCTTCCCCATCCCTATCCTTAAGGGCAGCGGACCATGGAATTGGTCATATTATCACATTATGTTTCTTATCTAAATAAATTGTTTAAACTTTGTTCTTGCAAATATTTTTTTCTTCTCCGGAGCCTTTAAAGCCCCTTCAATTCTGATGTGCACCTTTAATGTTAGTGCACACCAGTTATGTCCCTCCACCACCTTTTGGCACAGGAAGCAAGTATGCTTTTTATTCGTCTCATAAGGTATTCTCTTCATTTTCAGCAGATTTTGCAGGGAGATGAACTGAATACAATGCTAATTACATAACGGATATTTATCCCTTTTTAAGGTAACTGTGACTTTCCCTGATTTGAACTGCAATTTGTATTTAGTTTATTTATTTGTTGTTTTAACAGTTTTTTTTCGTTTTTTAACTGGCTCTGGATTTGTGTGGGAGAAGATTTTTCAATAGTATACTATATAACTAGTATATAATTAGCATAATTAATTAATTATAAAGAGTGAATGTGGAGAAGTGAGATGTGGAGCTCTTCAGTGTAGCTGCCCGAAAAGAATTTGATTTGATTTATTTTCGTCAAAGATATATGAAAATATGTGACGTATAGAGGATAAGTACAAACTGCGCACGTTTTCTTGAGCTCCAGAATCTCTTCCACGCCTGGCTATTATAGAGAATTGAATGATAAATAGAAGAACCACAAAGCAAAGTTAGGAACATTTGAAAACTAGATAATTTCGCTCCCGAGTTATAGAAAACTTATCGTATCGGTAAACGAACTATTGATTCAATATTTTAGTATTGCCAACAAAGTAGTAAACTATACCCCGGGCTCCAACTCTATCACAACTCACAAAAGGAGAGCTCAACAAAACGTGCGCTTCATTGAAGTTACAAGGACGCATCGTCTCTGTTGAGTGTGCCATTTTTCAGAACAATATTGCAATTTGCATATTAAGGGTTTACACAAAAAAAAATAGATTTAAAATATTTGCCGAATTTTCAAAGAAATATTTAATATTTATAGTGATATTAAGTCTTTATTTTACCCATTAACTTGTATTTATTATTTTACATTTTTTATGTAATAAATTACTATAATTGGTGGATTGATTTAGGCTTTTATTTACAAATACTAGTTAATTAAAATAATGATAATGAACTAAGAACTGAATAATAAGCTATTTATAATATCTTGTTCATGCAGCTTACATTTAATTCCTCCACTGGGATAAACAAGGCAATGTGCGGGCTATTTATTTTGTTAGCTTTCGAAAGTCTAAATAATTTTGAATTTTGAGTGTATTACAAAATTTGTAAGACAAAATTACAGAGACTTCGTTTTGAGCGTACTCGAATAATTCCAACAATGTAGACAATCGAATAACGCATTCCGATAGGCATATCCTCGGGTAGGGACGATGCAGTTTTTTAGAAAAATATATTTTTGTTTCATTTGAAAGTTTTTAATGGTAAATATTTCAGTGAAACTGCGATAACTCCAACCCCAATGACATTAATTTGTCAAATAATGGATTTTTTTTCTTTTGCTTTCTATTCTGTGTGACCTCCACAGTTTCTTCGTTGTCGATGATGGGATGACCTTGAACCTCTGATGTGGATACTATTTCGGGGTACCTCGAGTTTTTTATTTTCCTTGTAGATTCTAAATAAGTGAAAAAAATGCCTACTACAAGGTTCTCCGAAAACAACAAAAAAGTAAATATAGTTTGAGTTGGCTTATTCATTATTCAGTATAGTCAATACATAACAGTACCTTTGAATTTGAAAAGTATTGTAATACAACAGAGAAATATTCCCATTCTTCCTCTATTTATCCCAGTGATGCCTTCCCCTCTCCCCTCCGAATAATATAAAGTGAGAAAAAGTTTCTTATTATACATAATTAGTACATATTTAACCAAGCTAAAGTACATCACGTAAAACACTACAGCGCAGCGGCGGCAACCGCTCCACGAACGAATTGGTTTACGGGTGCCAAACCCGCGTAAGGCGTGATGTATATTCGGCTTGTTGTTGGTTGCATGAAAGCGAAATTTAATCCGCATAGAAGTGCCCAAAATAAGAGGGGGGAACAACTTTTCTGAACCGTTCTGATCCCCTTTTCTATTTTCTATTTACATATTGCATATTTTTCTAGAAAATTAAGAAAACATACTCCAAGGAGATTGAAATGATGTCTTACGAATATGACACAATTGAAGGGCTCACAAGAACAAAGGACTATATTACATTGACTTTCTTCTGAGTCATTGATGGTTTTACTAGAACTTCCATAATATAACTTAGTACACTTTCAAACTTTCAAACATGATTCTTTTACATGTAAGCATAGACTTAATAAACTTATAGACTGAATTTAAATAACTTACTACAGCAAAAGAATAATATTTAAAGGTTTTATTTAATGCTAATAACTCGGTTTCACAAAAAGTGTGGGGTAGTCCCTTGTTCTACTGAGTCCTTCAGTTATTAAATGAAATTGATTTTATATAAAGCCATTTACATGGTTGCCAGATAGTAGTTAGAAGAGTCTGTTCTCCAAATGAATAATCAATCCTCCAACGTGACAGCTTAAAACAGGCGAAATCAGTTGTTGAATATGTTTAAGGAAATAAAATGTTTCAATGCGTGGGGGACTATATATGGGGACTCTGGGCATTTTCAGAGGAACCAAGGCCCCCATGTCTCCTCCCTTGTGTGCACGCCAATGTTCATTCATAACTCGTCATAGTTATGGAGACAATTTCTATGATTTTGCATATTTTTGTCCATTGTTTCAGGACATAATAAAGTGTAATTTCTTGACATTTGATTAGAATTGGACGCTATATAGATTAATGTATATTAATAGATTAGAAGCTATATAGATATGCATGTTCTGCATATTTAGTTAAAATAAAGACTTATCTTTAAAACGTTTGAAATTTTCATTCGATCTTCATCTAGTATCATTTGTGAGCGTTCATTGATTACAAAGAGCTTGTCACAGCTTGCGTTTTTTTTTCTTTTCTGTAGATAAAAATACTTTTGCAAATGTAGGAAATTTCTTGATATCATTTTTTTAAAACCAAGCAGAAGAAATACAATAAGACATAGAATGTACTTCACTAAGGCGAATATTTACAGTAATTATTTCTTTTGCGAAGTAAAGTAGATTATATTCTGTTTGCACAAAAATATATCTTCATTCCAAGCACGCTTCTCGTGAATTTTATGTAGAAAGGTTAGTGCAGGAAATGAAATATTGTTAATTTTAATTGCATATTAATGTACATATCATTAAAAGCATATTTTAAGATTTTTTATGGCATAAAATTCCTTTTCCTACTCATAATTATACACGTCGATCATTAGTGCCGGAAGGTCTCAAAGCATCAGAAAACCACTGTAATTAAAAGTCAATTGTTAAGTCAACAGTGGCACTACAACCCTTACATTCCGAAAATCCGGTAATAGAAGAGAAGAGTCAGAGGCAAACAAGATGATTACGGAGGCCTCGGATTACGGAGAGTGTAGTGTATTTTGCATTGCTTGGCTGAGTAGCGGCGGCGGCGGCGGCGAGTCGGCCCGTGCCGTGGCGGCGGCGGCGGCGGCGGCGAGCACGCGGGCCCGCGGGCAGTCACGTCCTCGGCGCTCGTCGGCGACGGGGGGCGGGGGCCAGGGAGGGGGGTGGCGTGTGCGGTGGCGCGCCGAGGGGGGCAGGGGAGGCGGCTTCCGGTCCGAACCGTGGGAACGCCAACACCTGACGCGCGCCGCGCCGCGCCGCGCCGCGCCGCCCGGGGGGCCCGCGCAGGGGAGGGGGCGCCCCAGCCAGCGGACGACTCGCGTTACTGCGCAGCGCCGTCGGCCAGGCAGAACGAGGCGCAGGCGGAGGAGGAGGCGACGGCGATGACGCCGACGGCGGAGTTGTGGCAAGGCGGGGTGGGGGAGGTGCCGGCGGAGGACGCGGTGGCGATGACAGCGGCTGAGTGGGTGCGGGTGGCGGAGGCGGGAACGGAATCGGTGAAGGCGGTGGTGGTGACGGCGAGGAGTTAAGTAGCGGTGGAGGGAGCGGTAGAGGCGACCGGGATCAATGAGACGAAGTGCGGGCGGACACGCGACGGGCCCGCTGCCGGTCCCGCCCCGCCCCGTCCCGTGGTTATCAGTCCGAGGAAAGAGCTCGCGCCCCGGATCCTCCCACCCCACCCCACCTCACCTCGCCCCGCCCCGCCCCGTCCCTCCCGCCACGCGCCGCCTGCAAAGGCCACGGCGAGAGATTGACGGACGGCTCGTGGAACGTTTCCACGAGCAGCGAACACGAATCCGACGAATGGACCGAGTGTTTTCCGGGCGCGTCAATGTTATGATAATCCGACGCTTGGTGTAGTGCATATTAAAACCCAGAAGGTGGCGGTGTTCCTCCGCCACTGGATCCAGCATGGACTTGCACGGCGGCTAGCGTTTTCCTTCTTCAGGTATCACCTCTATCAGGGGATATGAGTGGTTGTCTGTGTGCGACTAAGGGGCGAGGAGGACATACGGATGAGGAAGAAAGGATCGCGCGCGATCCGTGTCCCGTTTGTCTGAGGACTGCTCCGGGATTTCCGTGGTGTTGATCTGAGAAACCACGGAAAACTATTACAGCAGCCGGCCGAAATAATACTGCGAATTATTCGCCTCCAGACTTCGGAACTTGCAGTTCCAAATTAAAACTATCTTCGAAATTAGGTAACCTTACACTAATACGTATATGGAATTTTTTGTATATGAATACATCAATCTATTAGTAATATGTTACGATGAAGACATTTCAAACGTCAATATTAAAATATTAAGATATAGCTGTGTGAGTGATTTTATAATTTTAACGACCCATTAAATAATTTTGTGTACCTTTACAAAAACATGTTTTGCTTGTTTCTAATTAATCATTATACAGCGAATACGATCGGCATTATGTAAGCAATGAAGGAAGGTTGATACTACACAAATGTAACACTAATGCACCTTCTGTTTCTGCGTTCTCACTAATTACACACTCACACAAACACCTTCATATAGATCGCGAAAACTTAGAAGGGAATTCACGAATCCTGAGGAAGGTAACTTCGAGCAGCGAATTAAATTCTAAATAAATGCGTTAACTTTTAAGAAAGAAAGGAATTTGACAACAGAGACAAAAGAGAACAAGAGGGCTTATGAAACAAACGTTCTCGCTGCGTATTTGTAGAATGATTCGTTATTGTCCTAACCAACCAATATGAATGAATAAAAGCAACTTCTAATATTGATTTATGTCTGTATTTATTGTGGAATTACGGAACCAATTGTTAAACACAATTTATCCTTTTTAAAATTTACACAACGTTTCAAATCATTCTTCTCCGGTGCCTGTTTATTTTCTAGAAAAACAAGTATTACACTTAGACTATTACTTACAAAAATGATTCCAAACGAAATTATTATTGAGACAGCTCACAATTAATTCATAAGCACATCATATATCAGAATCATATACATAATATACAACTGGACTCCAGCAAATTACAACATATTTACAAAATATTGTTTACATGACCGAGTTGTGATTCATTGTACAGTGAACAACTGAAATCGTTTAAGTAATAGTACCAACTAATTGAAACATCAGTTGGTTGACAAATGTTGCGAAGTTGGTAACACCGTCACACAGAAAAACTTAATACGAATTACAGTTACACACAGACATCCGTTCTGTCTACCCACTATTAGATTAACTGAACATCATGGAAAGTGTTGGGTGAATTTCTCACCCAACATATCCAGTAGATAATTATTGATAAAGGTAATGGAAAACCGGAATTAATGGTGAGTCAATAATAATTTCGTTTGTAATCTTTTTGTAAATAATAGTCTAAGTGTAATTATTGTTTGTTTTTGTTTTTTGCATTTATAGAAAATATAACTGAAGAATCGTCGAGTAAATTTTAAAAGAATTAATTGTCTGTTTAATAATTGGTTCTAATAATTCCAAAAACAACTTCTGTTAAAATCTGATAAATTCTATTAAAATACACATAAAAGTTTACTGATTTTTTTAAATAATGTCATTTTGCAAGCGTAACTTGTTACTTGTTAGGGTTTCCAAAACAGGGGGGAAGGGTTTCCAAAACTTCGGCAAATATATCTGCTAAACCGTCAATGATCAACTTTCCACTCATGTTCTAACTGAATACATTTTTTTTTTCAAAGAGAATCAGGAAATGTTCGCAAAGAGTTGATGAAAAGTATAAAAATCGACCAGTAGTCGATTTTCATACTTTTTGATCAAGTACTTTTTCAGTTCAGGTCTAATTCCATCGACATGATGTACTTAACATGTTGTTATGACGACAATGTCCTCTACGGCTGCTCTTGCCTTCTCTTGCAGCTGGCACACGCGATGTGTCCCTTGAGGGTTTCCACGTGCTCGTAGAAATTCTCATGCGCGAACTTGACAGCATGTGAAAAAGATTTCTGGAGTTGCGAATTTCAACTTGTCGAGTGGACATTAGGCGAAGATAATTCTGGGTCAACTTCCATGATACGTTTCTAACCGAATTTCACCTTCTTAATACCAACCAAACCCACTAATTCTTAATACAAACCAAATCAAAATAAACCTAATCAAACCCTATCTTCAATACCAACCAAAAGGGGATTTACACATTTTGCGACAATTACGAGTAGTTAATTAATTCAAACATTTCCTGGGAGAGAGAGGGAGAGAGGGGGGGAGAGGGACGTTTGATCAGCTGTTAGGGTGTCATCCAATCGGAAGCATAACCGTCACTACATCCACACTCCCTATTGGATGACACCGAAACAGCTGATTTACGTCAACGAATTCTATGTTTAAATCGAAGTGTAGTGGGAAGTCCGCCTCTGGTGATATCGTGTTCTTGCGCAGTCGCAATCGTAAGCGTCTTCCTGGCAGAGAAGGGCAATGACGCGCTCCACAATGACAAAACGTTCGATGCACTCAGCCAAAGACGAGCACCTCGGCGCCGACTACCAAGGAGCAAGCGTCCCCCACCAACCCCTGCGGAACAGAAGCAGTGACGTGCTGCGCGTTGAGTGCGTAACAATCAGTTTCAGAATTTCGACGGCATTATACCTTAGGTATATATGGACATGCGACAACCATTTCTTTTTAATATTCAGGTGATCCTGGGTTCCACCTGGCGTCTTTTCCAAATTAGTACCATTATTTAGTTCCTTTATGAACAGTAAATATTAAATACTGTGTAAATACGCTGATGAAGCATGGTGCTAGCCTCGCCATCTTCTCTCCATTTCCAAAATGCCATCTATGACCCATTACTTGTACAGAAGATCCTGGAAGTGGAAATGAAGATGCCGACGGTTAATACAGAGAAGTCCTGCACTTCTAGGACCCTAAGAAGGTTGTGCCTTGGATCGTCAAAAGGGTAAAAACATCATCAGTTGAACAATGCATTCCATCGTAAACCAATGTTTTGTCAGCCTCTAACTCTTCGCTTTGTCATCAGTATAATGTTTACTTGATCATTTCAAAACTTCATCGATTTCCAAATTTTATTTCAGAAATAACATCATCATGGATGTTATTTTTCATTGTGACCACAGAAGTCATTGTGACCACTTTCTGGAAAACATGGAAAAACCGGGAAAAGTCGGGGAACTTTGTTCTAGGTAAGGCCACTTTGGGAGCCCCACTTCGCGGGTCCGACGTAGGGATGTGCCCATAACAGCCAAGCTGTTATTTCTTGACCGTCAACGTTTCGTAACTGTTTCGCAAAATAACAGCTTTTTCGTTTATCCTGTTATTGGCTGTTATCGGTTGAAATGCATAGAACTGCAACCTACTGGGCCAAATCCGAACTACTACAAGCTTTTGTGGCAATCATTTGTACGATAACAGCTTCACTGCAGCTAATCAATCATAATTTGCCAGTGTTCAAATTATAGATTTATTAATACATAATTCCTCATTATTACACACCATGTGCCACAATATTTTTATATTTTATTGTATACATTACAATAAGAATTTTATCCTTTAAATTAAGTCCGTCCAATATATTTCTTAACTTATTTCTATCACATTGCTGCTTATGTGAGATCAACTAATATTTCCCTAGGCCCAATAAAATAAAATCAGTTACGGGCAAATAACTCGCATTATAAAACTTGATATTCGACAGACATTAAGACTTTAGCTATAGGTAAGCAAAAACACTGTTTCTCCTCATAATGTTTGGCACTCGTCACTTGACTATACATAAGTTGCATATTTGAAAGAATATTTGCAATCTAAACCCGAATAACTTTTATGTTAGTAATATTCTGTACACATTTGCTACACGTTATATGAATTACTATTCATCCTTGGCAGTTCATCCATTCTCGTTCATATCAGCTGCTTCTCGATCCAAACATGTTTGGGAAAGTAGTGCATGCACCGTAAGGTAGCTGCACATGTTTTACGGTGCTACCAACGTTATTCATTTTGCGTGGTTAAACTCTTACCAGTCGCCATAACTGATTTAACTCTTAGCAGTCGGTCTTGTTAGGTTGCTGGTCATAAACCTGTTATTTTTCAACTGTTATTAATAACAGCTATTACGATTCTACTGTTTTTGTGATAACAGTTATCGAAGAAAAGCTGTTAAGCCCATCTCTACTCCGAAGGCGATTTTAAATCTCTCTGAACACTCGACTACGAACATGGAGGTTAAATGAAAGTTTATCAGAACAGGGTGGGGGTTATGAGTTCTTTGCAAGGGGGACGAGGGACAAACAAAACCATTTTCTCCTAGGTATCTTTGAATGGCTTGTTAATTGCTTACAGTGGGTAAGGTAACTGAACTCTTTACGCATCCTCCCGTCCGCTCGTTTTGCTTCCATTACCGCCCTCACTGAGTTTGTAGGCGGGCTGTGGAAGTCCCGGAGAGCAGAGATGGATAGTTTCTCCGAAAGGCCTTGATGGATCTTTCCGGAGCTTAGTGTAAATAAAATACTGACAATGTGTCGAGGCAACAGTACTATTGTTGTACGGATTCCAATCCTCTCCGTATAAAATGCACTAAGGAAAAATGACGCTATAAGAATCTATGGGCACAACACCCCTAACTGCTCGATTACCTCGAGTCCTGCTTCAAACACATTTAATAATATAATCTACCTCTTGCCCCCCGGACAACTATTGCTCTCAGATCAGCTCTAGCTGCCAAGTCAATTCTTGCTTCCAGGTCAACTCTTATTCCTCACGACAACTCTTACTCCCCGAACAACTCTTGCCTTCCTGCAACTCGTCCGTATGCGCTCTGTGGCGCACGACGACGGCTCCGAGTGACGCGCGATTGCATCCAGTGGTGAGACACATGCTTCTCAGTTAACCCCCTTTCACTTTTAGCTGCATGGGCGGACTGCATCCCGACATGTGTTTTGGAACGGGGAAGGAGGAAACAATTTAGTTAAGTTTCTATTCATGAGAAACGCAAATAAATGTTCTCGCACCAGACGAGAGAAATCCTCGAACACTGGTGACCGACGCAGGATATTCGGAACTATGTATGTAATCTGAGTAAAATATAATTATTTTAATTCTCATGTAATATTTTAAGGAAAGACGATGACCCCCTTTTCCCATCTCCTTGTAGCAGCCCACGCTTAACGTAGAACTCATTTCCAATCATTTAAGAACATTCGATACAGTTGAATTCCAAAATAACATGCTTCCCTTACTCTGTCTGACCAAGACCTATCTACAACGCAAACCGGGAGCGGTAGCTCAGTCATCAACTGATAGCACAGCATATCAACTGATAGCATAGCATCAACTGATGTGACTGCAGCGCCTCTGACCGGGAGGTCCTAGGTTCGAATCCTCACGGCGGCAGGATTTTTGACACTAGCTTTCCAGCTAGGTCGAATTCAGTCGCTGTCTGGAGGAGAATTCTAGCGGCCGGCTGCTCTGATCGGTAGTTTTCCGTGGTTTCTCCGATCAACACCAGGCGAATGCCGGAGCAGTACCCTAACAAACGGGCCACGGACCGCGCGCGATCTTTCCTTCCTCTTCCTTGTCATATCCTCTCCCCTTACACACACACTACACTAACATGCACTACACTACACAACACTAACATGCACTACACTACCACATATTCTGGGAGACCGGTCGGGAGCTTAGAGCTTATCCCGGCGGGGGCGGTGCCCCGCTGGTGGGAGAGTCCTGGTTAGGGGGAAACCCCACTAGCCGACGGTAGGTCGGTGCCGGATCTCGCCATCCAACGGGGGAAGATCACCGCCATCTCCCGAGGAAAAACATGCACAACACTAACGGGACTAATGACCAAAGCAGTTGACGCGCTCGGAAACACGAAAAAATCAATCAATCAATCTACAACGCAAGAGTAATACAAAGTGAACAACGATAAAAAAAGAAGCATTTGCTGTTTATGTTCTTCAAATATGAAATCGAAAGAGCGATCTTGGAAGCTGTGATACCTCGGTGAGATCTTCCTTGTGCTAACGAGAAAAACCGTACGAGATACAATGCCTTTTGGCAGAGGCGGCGGGTGCTTAGGTGTTTAACCCTGCGATCATTGAAAAATATATTATAATATCTTAGTACTATACATTTTCCTTTTAATAACATTCAATATTGCAGAAATATCGTTCCATTTGTAATCATTTTGAAACAAAAACGGCTTGAACATTTTGAAAACGGTTCGTAAAAGGCTTAGGAGAAGCTGAGCGCGGGGTGTAATCGGGATACGTCCCTGTCACCGAGGAAAAATCGAGGATCCACTTTGACGTCCCAAGTCCACGCCAGTTGCGTATAACATTTGCAAAGTGCGTAAATGGTCGCTTCGCGCGTCATACTCTGTTAACATCGAGTCATTCCGCGTGAATTCATTGTACGAATACAATGAAACTTACGCACGAATTGATGGGAATGTTTTTCCTGTCGAAGGGACAGTGTCCTGAATCTGAACTTCGACTTCGCCGAGTGGAGGTGAGGCCTGATGGCAGACTATGCCTGCGTTGGCGTTCTGTGAAGATATCTATTTCACTCTTGGTAGCCTAATACTACAAAAATAACTTTTGTATTCATAATAAAAGAAAAGGTTTCGTTGTGGAAAATTTTAGCAAGAAGAAGGAAAAAATGGATGTTGTGGCGTCTATTGAGACACTGAATGTATAGACAAATTTTAGAATTCCTACAGAAGTATATTAGAATTTAGGGCAAGGCATCATGAGGATGTTATAGAAATAGCTCAAAGCAACAAGTTATTCAGTCGAAACAAACTGATTTGTAGTACAAGAAGCTGAAAAGACAGCGCTGTTGAGGAGAATCTATTCTACCAAACCTCTTGTTGAGGAAAAGAGAAGTTTCTTCTTCCAGTTTCATTCATTTGAAATCCTGGATTTGAACATTTTAAGTTTGTTAATAATAAATTATCCATCTAGGAAAGGATTAATAGTGGAGACAAATCATACTGTTCCTACAGGGACATCGAACTCCGGGAGCATCACTATCGTGCTTTTTGCCCGGGTTCCAACGATCCCACTATTTACGTCATTATTACACTATTTCAACCCGTGTAACTGTGAAAACTCTGGTATAATTTACTTTCTATATTATAGAGTAAATTTAAAATCTATACTTTATAAAAGTTGAATCTCTCAATCATAAACATTAACTGGTTGTTGGATGTGGTTAACATCTGAATATAATATAAATAAAAGCAATTTTTTTACCAATAGAACAAGCAATGTAGCCGTGTTTTAGATTTAAGTTAGGTTACATTAAATTAAAGTATGTGTTTTGTTTATTATTCTTCATTTTATGGATTTCTGAACTATAATTAAAAAGTTAATTATAAATATTTTTGTTACATTGGTAAAAAATAATAGTTTTGTGCTAACTTATTATTTAAGTAGGATCTTATTTTATTTCAGGAGAGGCTTTAGTCTCCGAGACTACCCCCTCCTCGGCATTAGTTACGTGCGTGTGACCGTTTTACATCCAAAGTTTGGGGAAGAAAGGCTTTTTGTGAAAATCGAAAATTCTGTAGTTAAGATTTTTCAGTACCGGTTCCATACCTGGGGCTTTTCCAGTATGCAGTTGAACTTTTTATGTAGTGTATATATATATATATATATATATATATATATATATATATATATATATTTGTTTTATTATTTTATTATTTCACGCATGTTTAACTTTATTTATAATAGAGTTCCTTAAAAGAACTTTTTTAAATCGTTTAAACTACTCTCCTGTCATTGTAAATTACAATTTTTATTCTCCCCACGATATCTAGGCATCGCACTATCTCTGGAAAGCTTAAACCGGACGTCTGCTTGATTAGTACTCTAACAAACGAGTTATGGAAAGCACGCAATCTTCCCTTGGGCCCTCCTCTTTCCTTACACACAATTCTTACACTTGTAGGCTCTACAATAACCTCTACATGACGAGAGATCAGTGGTGACCTCCCCGGCTGGGACGGTGTCTCGCTGGGGGAGATACGTTGAGAGGGAACCGTCACAAGCTGAGTGAAAGTCGGCTCAGGATCTCACATTCCCGAGATATCACATGCTCGACACTGAGGGGACTAATGACCTCAGTGCTTGATGGGCTCGCTCACCCGTATTCATAGGCGTGCACACCCTACACCTTGAGAGAGGGACCAACTACATTTCCAGGCCCCTTTTTCATTGTACTTTCTCATTTACACATGATATATTTTACTTGTAGATAAATAAAAAATACAAAGAGAATTAAATTATAACTTTAGTAACAGGATAAAGATCATAGATATTATATTGAACCATTGACAGGTTCTCAGATGGTTTGGGGAGTCTCTTCATCAAATGCCATAGAGCAAATCTCCAAACCGTTCTGTTAAAAAAGGAAAATCATGGATTGAACGAAAATAAAATATTTTGTTACGTAAGGCTATGGGGCCCTTTTCGAAACTTTCTAGGCGCCATGGACACCTCCGAACCCCCTCTGCGCACGCCTGCGCTCGGAATCATAACTCACTCACCTCCTCGGAAGCTTTGCACAAATATTACGTTGTATGAAATTCGTGTTTGTGAGACTATTTACGGCTGACAATCTGAAATCACAAATGATATAAAAATAATGTTGCAAAATGTATGATCATTTACCAGAAAAACTGACATGCGCGCATACGAAGGTATATTTCTTTTCTCCAAATACGAAATATTTCAATCAAATCGTTCTCAATACAATGCTTTTTACATACTCTGGACATTTGTTTTACTCAAGACTTTTGTGGTCTCCCCTCCCTGTGATGTTAATGTCCTTCTTAAACTTTCTTAAAAATAGTTTTATTATTGAATGTTGGATAATCACGTAATTCAGTAACATAATACTTTTTCATATATTGTGCTGGCTTAAATGAATTATTATATGAAACTTAATCACAATGCACATGCAGCAGGAAACTATAAGAGCTCCTACTGTTAACAATTAACGAAAACATATTCAAGAAAGTTTCAAAGGGAATCTATTTCTAATTATTGTTGGGAAGTCATTTAATGAGGCCAGGATGTAGTAAACTGTGTGGTTTGCTCTATTTAGGTTAGAATAAAAATATTTCTAGAAAAATCGGCGATATGTTTGATGATTTATTTAACTAAAGTCGGCCGTTTGCAATGAACCATAGGGAATGTGTTGCTATACTGAGGAATATATTTTGTGCAATTTTGAGTTTATTAACGTCGGTAATTGATCCAGATGGGGTATACGTACAGCATTAAGGGTCTGACAATGGCTTTATTTATAAAGCCATATATTAACTCTTTAGAGTTAAGTTTTTTTTTAAAGATAGGCAACTTTTCAAGTTGATAAGGGGTTATAGGTGAGCTAATTTCATTTTTGCTTCTAGATGGTTTTGTGTGTTTTTCAGCTGAGTCTTGTGTTGATGATCAGTTCTATTATTTAACCGTTTGGATTCTGACGGACCTGACACCAGTGTGGTTCTAGAACGGCGATAAGCAGATCCCATGCTTAATGTTCTTGATGAACGCTACTCTAAGAACATTACGTCTGGACGTGGATCGCATGTTGGTTGGATTCAACAACCGGGAGTAATTGATACAATCAGAATGACTTAAATTCTTTGCAAACATTTGATATCGATGCATATTGAAGAATGGAATCTTCTAAACATTTGAATCTTTATGGCCAATATTACTCTGCCTAATATACAGCCATAAAATGTTTCCAGTACGTTTCATTTTTGTTTTTGTTTTTAATAACATTAAATTTCTACTCGCGTGTTCTTAAGTAACGTTTCTTGCCTCTTATTGTACTACTTACAGTCAGGGACGGATTTACACACGTCGCCACCCTCGGCTTCGTTAAGTTTGCCGCCCCGTGAGAAATTTATATTATTTATAAAAAAGAGATTATAATTTGTGTAAAAATGTGTATATGTAACCCTTTGTACATCGTCCTGCAGGAATACCTACTTAGTGTTATAGAAGGTTAGGACTCCTGTCCATTAGCCATTTGGACATTCGTGTTCCCTACTTCCAGGGAACAGATTTGCAGATAACGGGACATAGAAAATGTATAGGATTTCTGGAAGTGGGAGAAGATGGTATGACAAGCGCCATGCTTCACATCTGTTTTTCCCTATATATATATATATATATATATATATATATATATATATATATATATATATATATATTTATATTTATATTTATATATCTCTATATATATATATACATTGGATTGGATAAAAAACAACACACATCATAAGGGAAACATATATCTAAAGTCAAATTTATGGGAGATCAAAGCAAAGGATTTTAAAGACACGGGAATACGGTAAGGGGACGGTCTTTCACCTTTACTTTTCAACTGAGCCTTGGAAAAAGTTGTCCGAGAGTGGAGAAAAGTAGGGGCTACAAAATATCGACTAGGACCAAAATTCAAAGAGTAAATTTGAATTGTTTAGCCTTTGCGGATGACATTGAATGAATGAATGAATGCCTTATTGCATACATGAATGAATGCCTTATTATATACATTGCACTAATTGCAAAGTATATTCCAGATGCACAGAAACAACTTGAAGTATTACATGAATAAGCGGCAAAAATCGGACTGCAAATGTCATTTGAAAAAACAAAATTTATGACAGATATGAAAACAGCCCCACGAGAACTTAAAATTGGAAATAACAAAGTGTTCCGCATTAAAGAATTCAAATACCTAGGAGAATGGATTACTGAAATTTATGATGAAACAAAATCCATAAAAACAAGAATTCAGAGAATGGAAACAGCATTTCAATTAACTATATATATATATATATATATATATATATATATATATATATATATAGTTAATGACGTATTCTCTTCACCGTAGCTAGCAAGCTCCGCCAGCTCGGGCTTTTCTTCGTCACACGTCACGTGTATATATATATATATATATATATATATATATATATATATATATATATATATATATATATATAGTTATTAGATAGGAATTAGATAGGACATAAAATATAAAGAAGTTATTATATTGTTCTAAATAATTAGGTTATATTTTATTTCTTTATACACATTTGTTACGTGTTCTTAATGAATTCTACCAATCTTTGACTATTTAATCTATCATAGATACCAGAGATAAACGTTGGAAGAATGTTTTACTAGATATTATTTCCGATTTAATGGCACAAATTCAGATATTTAATAGATACTTCATGTAATTTAAGCACTCACGAATTGAAATGTACAACCTTCTTTTTTCTCTTTTCGATGCCGCCACCTGATTTTATGTAATTCTAGTGAGAACCCGTCAAAATTTGACGGTGAGATCTGAGATAAATGTAAAATACTGTGCCCATACTAATGTTCACAAAGCAATTTCTTAATTAGAAAGAAGAAAGAACACACTTATCTTATTTAATATTTTTACATCTCTGCAGATATTCACTTTTACAGGCGGGATGATTGGAAATTATGTTGCACCACAAAATCAATTATCTTTACTCTTTGAACAGGTCCCTTAAAAGTTTTAAATAGAAGATTTTTTAAATTTATTCCATATCAAGTAAACATTTTCTTCCAACAATCATTATGAGGATATAGAATATAAGATTTAAGAAAACTTCTTTCTAAAAGATTTTAGAATCCTTTTCGAAGAGTAAAGACAAAAATAAAAAGACAGTATTAAATTGTATAAAACAAAATCAATTATGTCTTATAAATTAACACTCTCCTCCCGTGACACCAACCATTGGTCTCAATGGGCTTCAGTGTTACTTTCTGTAACCACGAAAATGGTGCAAACTGTTGTTATGGAATGTAGGCTTCGAAAACATAATTTTTACCTATTAGAACACTTCCTTGTACACAATTCACATCCTTCACAAATTTTCTGATGCATATTTTTGTAGGTCTTAATATAGACGTTGTATTTACATAATACACCATTGAGAAATTCAATTATGTCTTTTCTTAAGTTATTATTAGCAGGATTATTCTGTCTAATTGTATTAGCGTCTCCAACATCTAAAATAAATAACTGCCCATATGTCGCATTGTGTGGATCTTCAGGGTAAAACGAACATATTCTGCGGTGTGGAGTTCCCAAAATTTTGAACACGTATGGCCCATGACCAGGTGGCAATGCAATATCGGCATCAAATGACACAAAAGAAAATTCACTATTGTACTCCCTTAATATTAATAATAAATATTATATATTATTTTCTCATTTAAGCTACAGAGTAAAATGGTTTGCAGAATTTCTCTCACATGGGAAGTACAAAGCAGAACAAAACTGACATTTCATACACAATGGCCCAACAGAAAACGAAATGACCTCACTAACACGACACCTACGCTTTCTCTTTCCCTGCGTGCAGTTAATGTACGTTTGCGTCTTTTGGGGCGCGTGGGCAACGATTCGGGGCTGATCGGGAGAATAGCTACCCCCCTATGTCAAGGCTACATTAAGTCACATACGTTTCTAAGCAATTGTTTTTTTTTCCATTCGTTTGTTTGATTTAATGAAAGTCATTTGCTTTATGCATTCTTCTCCACATATATTGATAAAGGTAAGTTTGAAATTATTCTTTAATTGCATTTCTAGTGAATTCAATTGTATTGGTGAGAATGAGTATAATTTTAAATGGTAATTTTGTCTGTGAGTTACGTATGAAAGGAAAATTAGAAATTATTAAGTGGTGTATGAATGTTGGAATTATTGCAAGTAGACGTGAACGTTCGAAGTGTGGAAGAGAAATGAAATTATCAAAAAGAAGAAATTTTGCAGATGAGTATGTTTGGTTTTGTCGTAAGAAAGGTATGAATGCATATGTTTATACTGTTTCTGTACGTAAGGATTCATGGTTCAGTGGGAGTAAGTTAAGTATGATTCAGGTTCTTGGTATGACTTATTTATGGGTTACGCTAGCGAATGTTAAGCACATTATGAATTATGTGAATGTAGATGCAAAAACGGTGACGGATTGGATGAGTTTTTGTAGGGAAGTATGTTGTATGATTCTAGAAAGAGAAAGTGTACCTTTGGGTGGTGAAGGTGTGATTGTGGAAATTGATGAAAGTAAATTTCGCAAAAGGAAGTTTAATAGAGGTAAGAGAGTGAATGGAAAATGGGTGTTTGGGGGAATTGAACGAGTGTCAAAACGCTTTTTTTTCAAGGTTGTTGAAAATAGAGGCAAAGAGGTTCTTTTAGACATTATAAAAACTTTTATCAAACCGGGATTGTGATCTCGGATTGCTGGAGATCTTATAATTGTCTAAAAGACGAAGGTTATCGGCATTTCGCCGTCAACTACTCTTTGCATTTCAAGGATCCTGAAAATAATGAGCACACCAATACAATCGAAAGCACTTGGAGTGCAATTAAGCGCCAATTGTCTCGGCATGGCATCAAAGACCAATTTCAGACTTATCTTTTTGAATATATGTGGAGAAAAAAACATGTTAAAAAACGTATTAGTGATATTATGTGGAAATTCTTAACATCAATAGTATCAATTTACGGAACTTCACAAAAAGACTAGACGTGAGTACAATATTTTTTACTTTTATATTTTTTTAAATTTTCTTAGTAGGAAATGACATTTTTTAATGTCTATTTATTTACTATTCCCTCTAAAAGAATTTTTTTTAAAAGTGAGCGTTCCCTTTAAAATAAATTCTCTTAAAAGTGAGGGAGGTATATAAAACAGCGTGAGCGCCGGAGCGACAGCGGAGGCGCGAACCAGGTCTCGAGAGCGAGGGCCGGAAGGCCCTCGCGAACGTAGCACGTTGGATCCGTCGGGTAGCTACGTGCAGTAGCACGTCGCGGACCACTTGGTGAAAAAAATGCGTTGGTTAAAGAATTGTGTAGGTTATAAAATTAAATTTGTAGCGTGAAAAATACGAATGATCAGTTCACTTAATGAGAGTACTTTGCGACGGAGATTTATACGCACAGGGGGCTTTGAAGCAGGGGGGTAGCTATTCTCCCGATCTGCCCGATTCGGAATTCGACATGACCTGTGAACAACTTCACAACTTCAGTACAACCGAACAAAACCCACTGTCCGAATGTTCTCTACAAAATACACCACAAAAGCAAATACATGCAAACTGTCGACACTACAATGCAATTACTGCACTGAAACAAAACCTTGACGAATTGTAAACAAATCTCAACAAACAAAACAAAACATCAAGCAGCGCCACCATGAAGCTGCGTGGCTACACCCTATGTGAAGCCATCATGACATTTGAAGACCGCGCGCGGATGACGTCAGGGGATGACGCGCAGCGTCGGTTGTTTTCAATCCTGTGACCAGTATGATGTGAGCCAATTACGCAAAGGCCAATAAGACCCTAAATTGCCATTGGTCGGCATCAATCAAGCGAGGAAGTAGAAAACGGTCATCTCGAAGGAGAAAAACTTATACTAAGAGTGAACAACTGGTAGGGCCCGGCGACGGAGCTGCGGAGAGGACGTCGCACGTTGCTGGTGACACCCACGCTAGAATCTTTCTCGCCCTGCCACCCTTTGGAAGAAGACAATTGACTATTGATAAGCGTACTATTAAAGAATGATTTAATTAATTAATTTACACCATAAATGTTATTGAATCAACGCAAACAATATCTCATAACACATGTAGGGATCACATTCTTTCATTTAAAGGAAAACTACTGCAATCGGTTCAGTAGAAGCTCTAAACGAAGCCATGACAGAATACCTTATTTTTTTAATATATAGATAGATTTGATGGTGATGCTTTCAGTTCAAACGAAATATGAAAAAAATTAAACCGAACGCTTATTTGTTTATGTTTCTTGAAATGGTTTGAATTAATATATTGACGGATTTTATTAAAACTGCAATAGACACATTTTGAATTTCAACGAACCGCAGTCTCATGTTTAAACACTAATTTATCTGGAAAAAATCAGCACGGCGGGATGTGTATTTTGTTGATTTATTCCCCTTATACTGATTGCGAATAAATATTTTCTACATATTTTTTACATATTGAAAAATGTGCATCGTGACTAATGTCGTGGCTAATGCAGTTTCTTTTGAAGCAAAAACTAATAGCGAAACTGATTTCTCACTCTTTCATAAATGGGATAGGACTAAAAAAGAAAAAGATAGACTATGGGTTAGTTTCAGTTTTTGTTTCAAACGAATATGACATTAAAATTCAAAATGTTATAATATTTGGAAAATTTACCGCTTCTCAAAACGTGCCACCCCAGACTATAGCCCGTTCAGCCCATACGCAAATCCGCCCCTGCTTAATGTACATTTCATGCTGTCCTTACTAATTTTATCTTGCAGGTGTCGAAGATTAGAGCGAAGGAGGAAGTTAGGGACATTGCAATACTTTTGATTCTTTGGGCATCGATCCTCTTGTTTTTAATATTACCAGAATCAGGGTTGATATTTAATTGATAATAGAACGAATTTGATACTAAAATGTAAACACATAAAAATATTCATAAATCCTCGCTTTCCGTAATTTACCGGTAAAGGTGGCATCAACTGATGTCACTGCAATGCCTCTGACCGGGAGGTCTTAGGTTCGAGTCCCGACAGTGGCAAGATTATCGACACTACCTTATCAGCTACGTCGAATTCAGTCGCTGTCTGGAGGAGAATTCTAGCGGCCGTCTGCTCTGATCGGTGGTTTTCAGTGGTGTTTCCGATCAACACCAGGCGAATGGCGGAGCAGTACCCTAACAAACGGGCTACGGACCGTGCGCGATCTCTCCTTCCTCTTACATACACTTACACTTACATGCATACCATTCTTACTCTACCATACTTGTCGGGACACAGGTCAGGAGATTATTTAGACCTTGTTTCGGCTGGAGCGATTTCCCGCTGGGATACCTGGTTGGAGAAAATCCCCACAAACCGACGTAGGTCGGCGCCAGTTTCCCCCCGCGGGGGAAGATCACTGCCACCTCCTGCGAGGAAAATATGCACTTCACTTAGGGCTAACAGGACACTTAGACACTTAGGACTCAAATCAGTTGGCGCCCCTAGAACCGCTAATCTATCAATCAATTATCTTAATTTATTTTAACTCAGCTAGGCGCCATCCGAAATGAAATTCAGTTTAGCAACAGTGATACGTTTCGATGAAACCACCCGTACACCCTCAGCCCAAAAATAACCTTATGAACTGTTAAGATGGAAGTACCTTAACCATCCCATTGATGTTATTTCTCTGCTGCCCCTCTAAGATTTGTGTTTGAAAGTTTGTACTATGTATGTCAAAGTAATATTGTATTTGTTAATACAATATTTATATTGTATTGTCGTCGTAACATTAAAGAGGAGGCATTTTGCGAAAACGGCATTTATACTGATTAAAATCAGAGGGCAAAGAAAGCAGGATTTACAGCCGACTCCGGTTATAGTGAACTTCTAGGGACTAACATTTTTGGTTCACTATATCCGAGGTTCACTATATCCGATGATGTCAAAATTAAATAGCATTTCTCCACAATTATTGATTTTATTAATAAACAGCAAAATTCGTTAACAGTATGAACTGAAAATTTCAATATTTTTATTTGTTCTTAAAAATTAATTATTTAGTCCTTAAAAATCAATTATTTTCAATTGTTTGCTTCGTACATTTTTCAATAGTAATTTCTTTAGATCCTTCTCCAGAGTTCGTGTTATCTTCGTACTTGATTCTGCATTGTCCTCTAAGTATCATAATGAAGTCTGACTCCTTTCAATGCTTCTTGCTTTGTAGAAACACTGTCCCACTCTCTGAAGGTCCTTTTACTCGCTTAATAACATGCGAGATCCAATTCCAATCCAAAGCCGAGGTTCAGGTTCACTATAATCGAATCTTCTTATGCTTAGTTGGAATGTAAGTGAAACGGGACCAGTGACTTTAGTTCACTATAAGCGAGTTCACTACATCCGAGTTCACTATAACCGGAATCGACGGTACATACAAAATCATTCGCTCGCTTGCATAAAAAGACAAAATGGTGCGGAAGTTCAACGCAATGCTTTTGCCTGTAGAGAAGTATTAATAAGAAAAGCAATAAGATCGAAATTAAGACTGAAAAAAAGTGCATAATCAAAATCTTCAAAAAACACACTAAAGGCACAGTTAATTGTTCCCTGTTGTTAAAATCCTTGAGTTCGTAACATTAGTGAGCAGGGACGGATCCGGCATGACCGTTCATTTGGAGAAAGGGAGCATCATAGATTTTTTAAAATAATAAACATTCATTATTATATTGTATATTATTTTTGTAGTGTGTGTATGATACCAATACTATATATTGTTATTGTTTAAAAAAATACATAATTCTAACATAAATATTTAAATTAATTTTGCTAAAAAAGGAAGGTAACAAACGAAAACTCTCCGCATCTTGGATCCGCCACCGTTAGTGAGAAGGCATTGTGCCAAACTTCCGGGCTCTAATTATGCCTTGAGTGGTCCTTGACGTCCGAAAGAGTTGCGAGCGCCGCTGCGGTTGTTGACTCACCGCCGCGCCGCGCAGCGCCGGGATGCGGACGTTCCACGTGGGCAGAGGGGGGTGGGGGTGGGGGTGGGGCGTGCAGTGGTCGGATTACGAAGCACGCGCAATCGTTGTTTGGAGGGCGAGGCGCGACGGCGCATGGCTGGCAACACGTGCCAAGTGCGCGCACGAGATCGTAATACAAGGAAAAGAGAGTACAGTGTAATCTGTTGCTTTATGAACTTCGCCTGGCAACGAGATGAAATGGGACATGAACTGAATTTATTTAAAAAAAGTGTTGTTCTATTAGCAATTTACTCCTAAAGGTGGATATTAGGCAAATGCAACAGCAACTATGCTAGTGGCAACACAGTCATAACCGTCCAATGAGTAAGTACAAATGCGAGATCTTAAGGTCTAATAAATGGTAGATTTAGAGGATGGCGGCGTTGGCGGCATACCATTACTTCGCAGTTGTCATTGCCAGGTGGTTGGGGTGAATGTTGTGCCTATTCTGACATTTTTTACCAAAAAGAGTAATTAATCTTCTTTTATTGTTGATGATTTTAGATCTCATTTGAGGGAAACGTTAAACCAGGGAGCGTTGGCGATAGCACGGATGACTTGGATTGGAATATCTGTCGAATTTCAATGTTTGAGATGCGTAGGGTGCCCCATTATTGGATTGTGTACGAGATGGACTCAATTAAACAGCGACTATGCTTAACCCTAGCATTATCACAGAGGGAGGGCTCAGCGGCCACGGCCGTTTCATATACAAATTTACTACTTTATTTGATATACCAATGTAATGCGCTTTGTAATTAATGTTAATTAAAAAGAATTGTTACAAACCGACGTTTTTGACATTTTTCAACAAGGAGCATGTGCTTAAGTAATATGAGATGCAGATTGCATGTTTAGTATTAAATCTTTTTAATGCACCGTGGGGGTTAATTTTCCATCCAGAATCACCACATTTAACACAATTAACTAAAACCTTTTCTGTATTTAAATCAGAATAATTCTTTGAATCGCTACAATTGTGGGAATATGTACGATCACCCAGTTTTTAATGAAGTTATATTAACTCATGAAGTGTCGGAGGGGGGGGCATAGAAATGGAATGTTCATGTCAGAAGTGTTGCGTGTAGATGTTAAACGTTGTGACAAGGGGAGAGGGGAATGCACTTTAAAAAGTACATTTTTGCGTACGTTTTTACGAATGATTCATCTTGTAGTGGCGGTTCTTATCGCACAGTAATTTTACCAAGTAATCAACTCACCAACAATATACTGAACACCCACACAATGCGTACGTCGTCTAACAAATTGATACTAGGGCATGCACATATTTAGAAAGCAAATTTTTCGAACTCCTTTTCCCCTGGATAACCCCTTACAGTGTCGAGTGCTTTTTAAATAGAATATAGTGAGGTAATGAACCGACAAAATAAATTCAATCTGTGTGAGGGTGTGTGCATGTTGCGTGTGGCGAGGCGCGCGGAGCGGCATTGAGTCGTGCGCAATCTCAGCGTTTGTATCGCGCGGGGGGGGGGGGCGAGAGCGCGTGGCGAGGCGCACGTGCCAGGTACGCGCCCCGGCCGCCGCTTGCACCACGGGCACGAGCGCTGCCAGCCTCCGCGCCCGCCCCGCCTCCTCCTTCTCCCTCTTCCCCTTTGCCTCCGCTTCCACTGCCGTCTTCGCCTTCGCCTCCGCCTTCGTCTTTGCTTCCGACTGCACTTTTAACACTACCTCTGCTACCGCCTCCGCCTCCACCACCGGTTCATCTCCAGCAGTGCCTCCGCCTTCACCTCCGCCGTCACCATCATTGCCTTTCCAACTGCCTCTCTATCTTCCACCTCCACCGCCCCAGCCTCCTTCTCCGCCTCTGCCTCCGCCACCGCTCCCGCTGAAGGTGTCCGTTCACCTACCCCCCACCCACCACCCTACCCCACCCCTGGCGAGGTCAGCAAGAAGTTTCTTGCCACTCTCTTCTTCCCTCTTGCCTTACACTACCTTGCCTCTTTCCTTTTGCTATTCACCTATAATCTTTCACGGACCAGCGGTCTTACATCAGCTTCTTGTACTTCTGCTCTTAAAGCTAGTTTTTGCTTCCCTTTCTTCTTGCTTCTCGGTTCTCGCTTCTTGTTTCTTGGCATTCATGCATAGGTGTGCGCAGCCAGAAGCGAGAGGGGCAGCTTCATTCCTGGCCCCTTTCCTATTGATCGGTGACTTGATTGGTTAGTGATTCCTGGCGTGTCAACTTCTATTAATAGTACCGTAAGTGTAGTGCATGTTTCATCGCTGGAGGTGGCGGTGGTCTTCCCGCGCTGGATGGCGACATTCGATGTCGACTTACATTTCGGTTTGCGATGTTTTCCCAACCAGGTATCTTCCATCAGCGGGACAAGCTGTAAGCTCCGGACTGGTCTCCTAACATGAGTGGTAGTGTAGTGCCCCCGTAAGTGTAAGTGTGTGTGTGTGTGTGTAAGGAACAGGTGAGGAGACAAGGAAGAGGAAGAAAATATCGCGGGCAATCCACGGCCCGTTTGTTAAGGTACACCTGCATGGTGTTGATCCCAGAAACCACGCAAATCTACCGATCAGAACAGTCAAGCGGTAGAATTCTCCACTAGACAGTGGCGAAATTCGACCTACCTGTAACTTGCGTCGAAAACCCTGCAACCATCGAGACTCGAACCATAAGACCTGGTTAGACACTGTAGTAACATCAGTTGATGTTGTCAATCAGGTAACTTTACTATTAAACTTTTTATTTACATACGGCTTATTCTACAACAAATAAATACTATTAAGAGAATGGAAGTATAACTTAAATTACTCAAGTAATAAATATGATTGATTTGGATTCCTACAGGGTTGCCGGATGACTTGCAGAGCCTCTTCCTCTAATGCCGAATACCAATTTCCTAGATTGCCAGAAGCTAGTGATATTACAACAGCAGATACTTTTCGCATTATTTCTTAATATGCCGTTTTCAGACATTCAGAGCGTTCAACGAAAATGAGACCCGCGCTATTCATTTAAGCGTCCCTTTTTCTATCCGTGAAAAAAATTCAATAAAAAATTCCATTTTAGAGAAAAAAATTTAATTTCATAAATTTCAGACACAAATTGTGCAAAATCTACTCGTCTTTTTTAAAATTGTACATGCCCTTTTTGTAATGAACTGTTTTTTTACAAAAGACTTTGAGGCTAACATATCTATATTCAATTTTGTAGTTTTAAAGTTAACTTTTTGCAATTTTCGAAAAAACTACGAATTCGCCGAAAATGGAACTAGCACCAAATTTGTTTACTGTCCTTTGGTACATATGAGAAAAAAATTAAAGAAAAAACTTACAGCAGTTTTTGACAAAAAAATTATATTGTCTATATTTTGCGCAAAATTACAAGAAAACTACTCATATTTTCAAATAATTGAACTTGACTTTATTTTAAGATCTGTCTTTAAAGAACAGATTTCATTAAGAAAAAAATCTCTATCTTTAACACTAGTTGCAGGAAGATCAAAAATACACTTTTTAGATTTTTGAAAAATCTGGGATTTCAATGAACATGAGACCTGCCGCCTTTTCTTAAGCGTACTTCGCACTATCCAAGGACAAAGTTAAATAAAAAATGTGGGGCCATTTTTGAGAAAACTTTGAAAATGATTTTGAGGTGTCATATAAAGTACCCTCAAAAATCAAAAATATGCTTTTGAAACTCCCAAAGCAGTGAGTTCCTTCAGACGCATCGGGGAATATCAATTTTGGAGAAAACGGCTGAGCGCTTTAGGCGCTAGCATTGACCCCAGTCGGACAGACAGATATTTTGCGATTAATCGATTTCTGGTATCAAGGACCCCCAAAATATGGATTCCGACTACATCACGTGTTAGAGGAAGTAATTTACTGTAAGGAACAGAATTTATCCACTTTTTCATTACCAGGGCCCGGCAATAAAAGTTTTCTGCCGCAAATTCGTTTTCCGGCGCACAATTTCATAGCTTTCTCTTCCTACGAAGTAAGTGCAAGAAAGCAAAACTAGAAAAATCAATGATTCAACATATTTAAGAGACTAAAATGTTTTATTTGGTTAGGCTGAGGAGCCCCTTTCAAAATTTTCACAGGGCATGCCCCCTTCTGGCCACCCCCTGCGCACGCCTATGCTCTGATGTTTCACTTCTTACCCTCCACCTCTCACATCTAACCTGAAGGTGGATATACACGAGCCGAGGCTTCTAGCTTGCACCGATTGTAATTCTCTCGCCGCCCCCTATCTCTTTCATTGTTACCGCAATGGCGCAGGTAACTGCGGAGACAGATTTACAATCGGCACGAAGCATTTTGAAAAGTTGCAATTGCTCGTGTCTACCCATCTTCACGCTAATTACTTCCTACCTCTTACCTTTGTTACTCGATTTTTCTCTTACCCCACCTCTCGCCTCGCTTCTCATGCCTCTCGCTTCTCTCCATTTGTCCCTCTTCTTTCGTCCTGACGCTTTTTTCTTTTCACTTGCCTTTCTCTTCTTCCAAATTGTCTCCTTTCTGCTCGCGTCTTCCGTTTCGTCTCCTTTCGTATTTTCCTTCTATATTTCCTTAAGTCTGTCCCTTCCTTCACTATTTTGTTTCTCGTCTCTCGCCTTTCACTTTTCATTTCTCCTGTTGCATTTCATTTCATGCTTTTATCTCACGTTTCTTGTCATTCACGTCTCATTTCGAGCGTCTTGGCTGTCTTCTCTTCCATTTTGTTTATCATTTCTTGCTCCTTGTCCCTCGTCTTTTTCTTCTCCCCTCAAGTTCCTCGCCTCTTGCTTTTCAGCTATCTAACCCTTGTAACCGTACAGAGTATGTCTTGCGAGGGTAGGTGAGCCAAACGTAATGCTGTATAACAAGTTATTTTATTTCCTAACCTCAGAAGTGATGCTTTGAATCTACAATCATCGCTCCGTTTCCAGTTATATCTTATTATAATTTTAGTTTTTTAGTAGATAATGCTCCTTTCATTGAATTTCCTTCAATCAATTGCCTTGTTTAAAAAGTGATCATAATAAAATTCCTCTCTCCTCTTTCCTCCTGAACTGACATTAGCCTCAATGCATTGTAATTCAAAATATGAGCTATGCTATAAAACATCCGAGGGAACATGAAGTATTAAATCTTAATTGTTGTGAACTATTGGGGAGGGGCAACACGTTGCCAAAATATTTCTGTTTACTAAATTTAGTAAATCGATTGTAAGAAACTTTCCTCAGTCAAACTCTTTTTATTACAATTTGTTTCAAAATTAAAATCTTGAAACCTATTTAAACCCGCAAAAATGTGTTTGAACGTAGAAAATTCTTTGACCTAAACACTTTTGGTTTATTTTGAAAAAGCCATAACATGATTTCAAAAAATAAAATATATTTTTGCAATCCTCTTGTGCAAAATTACCATACTATGAGTACGCTGTGCTTAGAGTAATTCAAATAATTTTGGGAATACCAGGACGATCGGTCGTCACCATTCATAGCTGAGTGAAACGCGGTTTTCCTTTCTTGTTGAACATTACCTCAGTTGTTTCACTGATTGGTCAACATGGTAAGAAAAGAGAACACTCGCTCTACCTTCAACTGTTCAGTTGGGTACAGTGTACGTTCGTGATCATGACCTATGACTCGTAAGAGAAATAAGGATGATGCGTCCATGTATTCCATTGCTCAACACCTCCGGTGAAACGAACGTAAGCGAGAACCAGTATTATTAAAGGTAGGAGTAAAAAATGAGCGTATAATCCCCGAGAAGCACTGACCAGAGTAAAATAAAGGAAATCTTTCACAACACACGGACTCAGAACTTCACAATGTCTTCCTCATATTTTCTCCGTGCTACAAGAAACGCGACATCGATGTTGATGTTTTTGAAACGTATTTTTACAATAGCATTATGTATTGAAAATCGATTTTTTGAAGCCGACGTGTTTACGTTTTTCTATCATCGATATTTTGGGTTCGATGTTTTTACATGGTAGATATTATTAAAATAAAAAAATCACCATAACAAAAATCTATAATAATTTATAGATATCCATAAATTGAATATTCTTGAGGCGAAAATGACCTAGCGTGAAAAATAAATAAAATCGACTTTTCGTCAATAAAGAAGCCTACATTATTTTTGAATTATCGAATCATATAATTCAAGTTTTTCTTATTGTCCTGATGATGTTTTGACTTTGTTTTGCCAGTTAAATCTCAATTCAAAATATTAATAAACGAGACGACTTTTCCATTGTTCATTTTAATTGATTTATTTTCGTCAAAAAATAGTAAAAACTGTATGTGGAAAAGAGAAGCATAATCTGCGCACCCCTTCTCCACGCTTTTACTGCACCTACTACACACACGAATGAGTAAAAGAATCAACAATTAGCTTTCTTTTAAACTAGACATTTTGGATCCTTAGTAAAACTCGAGCAATGTGGGATAAATAATTGATCAGCGAAAAGTAATTATTTCTATATTTATCTTTCATCACATTTGTAATAACTGCTATTACTTTACGGAAATCAAAGTAGACCTACACTTACTAACATAGAATGTACTGTAATTATTTGAAGGTCTATACTTTGTTTCTACAGATAACCAACAGCTAATAGAAGCCATGTTCATCCATGAGTGCAGATTATTGTCTCAAAGGACTCTGACTTGATATACCTAGGGACGTCCCTAAATGCATTGGCGTAGAATTAGATTGAATTCGTTTGGTTTCATGATATAATCTGGCCATGCTACAAAGCAAAGATAACAAGAAAAGTCCTCAACCACCAGTAGAAATAATTAATAGTGCAGAATTGACTCTTGTCAAAAATGGTATGTCAATTCGTTGTCCAATTATAGAAAAGATAAATCTGAAAATTTTAATGTGCAATATTTAAAAAATGCACTAATAATGACGCACTCAAATTCATAATTGATAATTAAATAATATTCTGCAACATATGAAGTTGACAAGGACGTAACAGTTAAGCTTCGTAATCTATCTGTGTTTGGTTCTTCTCAAAGGCAGCAAACATTTATTGTTTTTCCTGTTTACTTAACAAGCTATAACCTACGTTGAAGTCCTTTCTGGTTAAAAAATGCTGTTGCTACGAAGTTGACATAGAGGACAAAACATAAGTTCCAGAACCAATCTGCGTTTGGTTGTTCTTAAGGGCAGGAAAAATTTAGTGTTTTCCTTTACACTTATTTATTTAATATATGTATCTAGATTTAAGTTCCTTTTTCGACAAATGTTATTGTGATATTCTCTCCATTAATAAAGAACACATTCAGTTGCAGTTTATTTTCACTTTTCCTACTCTGTCTCCAGGTGCTTCAGTACTATGTACTACCTAGAGGCACAATGTACGCAAACAAATTATCTCAAAAATAACTTTATAGAATTTTCTTAAAATTAATATTATTACATATATATATATATATATATATATATATATATATATATATATATATATATTCTGAGATGTGTAGCATTCCCTAAAAATGAACATCAACAATTTCATCTCAAAAGAAGAGGAAAAGAAATTGAAACATGAAAAATGTCCTTAGGTGCGATCGTTTCATACTTATTTACATCAGGAAACGGACTTCAGATTTTATTTTAATTAATTAATTATTATTAATTATATAATTTTATATAACAAAATAGCAATCAGCATCCCCTCTTCTACTCCTACCACAATATTTGCTACACGAGATCTCAGCAAACTACATTTATGACCAAAAACAAAACAAGGTTCATTTCAAAATTTGCTCCATGGATCAAAGGAAACTGAACGAAAAACCCGACCGAGGTGGAGACATTGATGCAGAAGATGAAAAACATAATTTGTTACAGGCATATTATTCTTTTAGAATTATACTGTATAAATGTTAACTAATTTATAAAACAACATTGATAATCTTTTTGACGGTCATTATAGTCTCTAATTATACATAAACACTTATGTAACTGCATGCAAAGGTTTGGCATTAATGTTAAGAAACATTTGAAGATACTTGAAAGATAATTTTTATTTAACTTGAAATAAATTTAGAATCATTCTCACGCTTAAGTTAAAAAAAACTAATCTTCGACACAACCTTGTATAATTTGTAGTTACTCAGGGTTGGGCAGTATTTGAATACTTGTATTTGAAATACGTACTTTAAATACATTTTGTATTTGAATAACTGTATTTTTTAGTTTTTTAGACATGTATTTTAAGGATATATTTAAATACATAGGTAATTTCAAAAAAGAAATACTTAAAATACTTCAAATACAGATGTAGATAACGAGGTTAGTTTATTTTTGATTTTGCTAGTGAATGAATCTCATTGAAGCAAAAATAAAAAAAACCTTTCAGTTGTTGAATTTGAATTCTCTTCATTTTTAAATTATAATTTAATATAATTATAATTTATATTTAAAATATAAATTAATAAAAAAATAAATTAAATTATAAATCCAAATCATTGAAAATGCTGGGCAAATATCTGACAAAAAAATGCGTTTATTTCTTATAACTAGAGGCCGGACTGGGCCCTTTCTGCCCATTTTATCTATTTTATTTCTTTGAATGTATTTTTAGACCACTTACCCCATTATCAATGTTTACCTCAGAAATGGCTTTTGCCAGGTTTTTATGCCTTTAAATGCCTATTTTAGAGATAATTGCCTAATCGAGCGTTGAGACCTATTAATTGCATATAATGAATATTCTGGATTTTTAATACTTTTTGTTTACTGTATATTGTCTTCTACAATCTTTTTTCTTTTCTTCTTTTGTTGTTGTTGTTGTTGTTGTTGTTGTTGTTGTTGTTGTTGAGAAATCACTCATAGTAATTTTTTAACAAAGAAGTAACAACCGCGTAAAATCTGCCAGGGCATCGTCCGACCGATGAACCCTGCCCTGTGTGTTGAAGTGTTCTTGCCTGTAACGATTCGAGCAGGGGACACCGCTTAGAGACATGTGAGAATTTGACATGCGGGTTACCTTATCTACGTCGCCGAAGCCCGTCAGGGCGCTCCAGAGAACAGGAAATTGCTCTCGTCTTTCCGATCCTCGCAAAGATTAGTGAGCTATCTGTTCCTTACCAAGAACACAACTGTCTTAAAAAATAGCGCTCTCAGCATATTTCGCTTTTAGAAGGTAGAATTACGCAAGAGAAGTGGAGTTTTCGTCGATAATTTTGTATTAGTTTCGAAGTTTGGTGCATGCCATCAGTAAATTTGCTATTCCTGTTAAGCATTCTTTCTACAATGCCAAAAGAGAAAGTTTCAAAAAGGGCACTGCTAAAAGAGTGGATTTATGGAGAAGATTCACGGCAGTCTGGAAGTGTATTTTTTTTTTATTTTTTATTTTTTTTGCCAGTGTTGTGAAAAGGTGGTAAACTGCAATTTTTTTTCTTGGAACATAAAACACTGCAACTCATGGAAAAATCTGCGAAAAATGGCGAGAAAAAGTATTCAAACCTTCTTCAGCAAGTGCAGACAAAAGAAGGCAACAAAGAATTTCAACACTGACTCGTGCCAAGCCGCAAAGATTTTATTTTCAAAACTTGAAAATCTAACATTTAACCAGTTTAACCAATGAAATATACAATTCCACACGAATCATCTATTAGGAAATATTATCCAACTTCGCAAAATATTTTGACAATCGAAGGAATTAGATTTGTTTTTAGAGAATTGTGTTCATCCTTTATGTAGTCTGCGTATTACGTATAAATTTTAATGTTATTCAACCACCATGCTCATTTCCCTGCCTAAGATTTATTCCACGTAAGATGTGACCCAGAGAGCTTGGCAATACCAACCTCCCGTAAACCACCCGCCATACATACTACATTGACTTAGGGACTTTTGATTACCATTTAAGTTGGAGAAAGTAGGTGCCAACCCCAACGTAAATTCCCCACGTAATGGAAGTACAGCTGCCAGGGACATTTTTTTGGCTGGAGACTGGCATGCATGCGAGCGAAATGAATTTGTGCCAACTTCAACGGTTTCAACCAGCAAAACGTGTGGAGATTGTGAGCTTATGCGAGTGAGCCGCATCCCGCACTTGCGTGCTAAAAAAGCCATTTTTTTGCGATTTCAGTGCGCGAATTGTTTCCTAAGGAAAATCTTATTGTGCGCTGGGCTTGACATTTTTAGAAATGTCAGGTAATTCCAGAAATAACTCTCCAGTGAAGCAGAAGGGGAAGTGGATTTTATCGAGTGGTGAAAGGCAGGTCCTTCTTAATGGTTATAAGTACAAGAGCGAGAAAAATTCTCGTAAAGAAGTGAAACTTCCTGAGAGCAGTGTCATTGCAAAGGTAGCTGTAATTGTGGGGGTAAGCCATCAATGTCACAATAATTATTAACTTTATTGCATGCCTCAAGAACGTCTTCACAATGAACATGTGTGTGTGAATCATAATTATTTTATTGAAATATATTCATATATTACAGAGCTTATACAACTCTGGCAAACGTTATTAGGGATTATAAGGCAGGAAAATCTATTAAAAGTAAGAAGAGGTAGCGTTCACGACCGTGAGAGATTCAGCTGATGGATTTGCAAGAGAAGCTATTAGCAGATATATTTACCAGGAAGCTGATAATGGTAAGATATTTTATATTTAGAGTAATGATGAAGTATGTGGCTCACTTTTTGAAGACTTTCTAAAGACCTATTCATTTGCAACAGGCAGAAGGCTCTCACTTACAGATGTTTGGCAGTACGTGAAGGAAAAGTATATTTTTTTCATTCAGAGGGTCATGCACAACATTGTACTGAATTATTAAGGAAATTGTTTAGCATGGAGGAAAGGAGACCCAAATATTCGTATTTGTGAGTCAAATTAAATAATTGTAAAGAGGTTATATTTTGTGGCAGACTATATGAAAAATAAGAGAAGTCAAAACCCAAAGACTGTAGTGTACCTTGATGAGACATGGATCTATATGAATGGTAAAAGAGCCCTTTGATAATGTATATTACTGAAAATATATATATTAAATGTATATTACTTATTTGTAAAAATTATGAGACAAGAATATCATTTTCATTAGGTTCAACTACTTATTCGTGGCAACTACCATTAAAGGCACCAGTAAAAGAGTAATTAAAAGACCACCAGAGGGAAGGAGGTTAGTTGTGGTTCATGTAGGAACAAGAGAAGATTTTGTACCAGGTACAAATGTTTTCAGTTTTAATGGCATTATGTACAAACTGAGGCATGTGTACGAAGCATGACATTTTGTAGGTGCTGGTCTGATATATGCTACTGACCTAAAAAGGGGGCAAGATTATCACGGAGCAATGAACAGTTCTACTTTTGAATCCTGGGTTAAGAAACAACTGATTCCTTGCATTCGCAATTTAAGACCTTGCATCATTGTCATGGATAATGCTTCATACCATTCAAGGCATGTAGAGAGGCATCCAACAACAAAGTGGCGAAAGGATCAACTGATTGTAAGTATCAGAAATGAAATGAAACTATTGTGCTTAATGAAATAAGTAATGTAACCAAAGAAAATTATTTTTAGGAATGGCTGAACCAGCGAGGAGTACGAGTGCCAGAAGCTGCAAATAAAATCTCACATGTTGCCCTGGCGAGCCAACATTGTGAAAGGATAAAAAGGTACCACGAGATACATATCAATGCGTTAAAGAATACATTTCATTAATATTTTGCATCATATTATCTTGTTCTGTTGCATCATTGTAATTAAATATTAAAATATATACTTTAAATATGTACAAATATATGCGTCTACACTTGTGATAAATAAATGATATATAAATCTAATAAATAACTGACCTCAGCAATGTATTGGTAAGGGTATGTAGTTGATGACATGCTGGCTGCAGAAGGGCACACAGTTTTGAGGCTGCCACCATATCATTGCAAATTCAATCCTATTGAACATGTGTGGGGCATTTCAAAAGGGTACTACCACAAAACTGTACGTGAAAGGCCTGGGCAAGGAATGGAGAGAACTAAAGCTGTGTGGAATGAGGCAATAAATCAGGTAAAGTTTTCAATACACCATTATAGAAAAATGGTAAATATATGATAACAGTTATGATTATAATTTTTTTCAAAATTAGTAAAACAAGAAACTAGAAAATTATGTTATGGCATTAACAGGGTCACACCAGAAATGTGGAAGAATTCAGTGGAACATGCAGAAAAAATTATTGAAGAGTATTATGAAAAAGAGGCAGTGGAAGAAGATTATGAAGAAATAGTAGTAAATTTGAGCAGTGCTAGTGGAACTGACACAGCTGAAGAAGGCACAGGAGAGGAAGGAGACACAATTCCATTTGAGCCAATCCCAGGAACATCTTCAATGTGAAAAAATTGAAAAAAATATTAGAGATTCCACAACTTCATCTCAAGAAACATCTGACATATTAATACAACCACCCACAGTTGTTAGAGAACATGTTGGGACCCCCTGTGCAACAGTACAGGTAAGAACTGGAAAATACTCCATTGAGAATTGAAGAAAATTTCATTTCATTAACACATTCTCCCAATTTTCAGTCAATTGTTCCTGCCCGTGCTTCAGTTGTGTGTTTGGATCGAGTACGATTGCAAAAGTGAAAACAGCGAGTAAGCATTAAAGCGTTTGGAATAAATGTGATAATCTTGTAAAATATGTAACTCAATATTTCAGATGTGCCTCAAATTATAAAGCTCCTGCCTCCGTAAAGCGACCACCAAGTCAAGTTTAAGAACAAATTTGCTTACACTGTGCCCCAGAAAAGGTATTGCTTGAATTACTTGATTATAGGTGTGTGATTATTGCAGGTTGTAAATTAATATTTTTAAATTACAGTCAATTTTTCCTGCCAGTGCTTCAGTCACTCGGTTTGGTCTGAGAACAGTTGCAATGTGAAAGAAGTGAGTGTGCATTAATAGTTTTAATATGAGTGTGAGATCTTGAGTGAACTCCTGCCTTCTTAATTCAACCAAAGACACTAGTTAAGAGCACCATTTCATTAACATTAATTAACCCCAATGAATTAACAGTTAATCAATTTCCTTTACATTATCCCTGTAATACAATTAATCATTACTGCCAATGCCTCTGAGTTTGTGTTCAGTTTAAGTACGGATGCTAAGTGATATAAATGAATGCACTTCAAAGATTTGACATGTGTGTGAAACATACATTACATTTATAAATGTTTCAGATATGCAATAATGGAGTTCAGAACATACATAATTTTATTTAGATGTTTTGTTCAAATGGTAATCAGTTGTTAAGTGAAATTAGTAAGTATTTATTTCATGATATTATTTGGCATGATATAGAGTAAAATTTAATGTTTACTACTGATGTGCTATATTACTTTTTGGTTATTAACATTTCATTTTAAGTTATTTTTCAGTGATTTTCTATTTATGTTTGTAAATTTTATTGGTTTTGTAGGTAAATTTTTTTGGTTACATATTATATTGAATACTGTAATGTGAAGCAAAAATTCTTGGGCCAACTTTTCTTCTGGACAATTTTGTTTTTCATATGTTGCAGGAGTTTGAAGTAATATATAAGTTAAGTAGCAATTTTTTTATTTAAATGTGATAATTCCTTTTTTATTTTTTTGTTTTTCATTTCAAGAACATAATTTCCTAGGAATAATTTTTGATCTTATAACAATAACATGTCTGTTTATTGAATTTATCATGATTGGACAATAGATACTGCATTGATTGTTCTATGTTGCAGGGTTGCTGTGTTTACCAGATTATTCATTTTCTAAATATGGAATTTTTTATGTATATTATTTTATGTATTGTAAATGTCTCCATTATTTTGACTTATGTTTCTGTATGCATGCTAGAAATCGGCCCTCCGTCGTCATCCTGATCGGGAGGATGGGTATGCTAACAATATATGTAAAATTTTCAAGTAGTTTATTAATTTGTAAAGTCAGCCAAATTTCTTAATGTTGATTTTTAATGATAATATTTTCACAATCCAATTGAGGATTAATTCACTTTCTTATTCAATTTTTTTATATATATGGTAGCATACTTACTGCTTTGTTTTCTCCGATCGCTTAAGGTAAATGCCGGGATGTTTTGTAATGTTTGTAAGCCCAGGGACATTAGGCTTTAAAATTGTTGTAAAAATTCAATAATTTTTGTGAAAATAAATTGCTGTGGATCATCGGTTTTCAAGAAATTTTAATGACTGCTCCTTGCAATTTGTCATTAAAATTGACCCACATGGTGCATCAGTTTATTCTTTACTGAACCTTCACATTATATCAAATCATATATCTGATCAATTCAATTTTCATGAAATTTCAAACATTGTCATTTTCATACAGTAGATTTGTTCATTCCTTAGATATGCTTTGATCGTGGTCATGTGTCGATATTACGTGCATAAAACCATTATTATACAAATATTTCTAGTTCAGTAAAGAATAGTTTTATTTCACTTCATTGTGTACTGTTTGAAAATTAAAATTATTTTGAGTCTTGCATTTCATTTCATCTTTATTCTATAAATTCCGTTTATACCTTTTTTTCCCATTATATATACCTTTTTTTTCAATATATTATAAAATAACATTCTACTATTTAATTTATTCTTCAGTTTCAATAAGATTTTATTAATTCTGAGAGTTCAAATATTTTTAAATTTATAAGTAATTTAATTAAAAGTATTATATTTAATATTATAATTAATAAGAACAAATTTCATATATAAATTATAAATTAAATTATTTTACCATATGCCTGTTGCGATTTATAAGTCGTAAAACAACATTAACAAATCATTTCAGCATATTTTTTTTTTTTGGAGACGACTTGCTTAACAAGTCGCGGTATAGCGCCACGTTTTAGGTGAAGATGTGAAACTCCGCCTCCATCTTTTTTTTAGGGTCTTTTCTTACGTGGAAACACCTATAGTGAGGGTAGTGTTGTGGATGTGTGAGATTGGTTAATTATTCCGGGCTCATCAACTGCCAAGGTCCTCTAAGTGTAGTGCATTTCTTTTCTCGAGAGGTAGCGGTGATCTTCCCCCGCTCGATGGAGAGATGAGGCGCCAACATACAGTCGGCTAACGGGGTTTTCCCCAACAAGGTATCTCCCACCAGCTGGACACCGCCTCAGTGGGGACGAACTCTGAGTTCCTGACCGGTATTCCGACATGTGTGGTAGTGTATGAGTAAGTGTGTGTATGTAAGGGATAAGGATAGGATCAGGAAAGGGAAGGAAAGATCGCACGCGGTTTGTGGCTCGTTTGGTAGTGTACTGCACCAGCATTCGCCTAGTATTGATCGGAAAATTCACATAAACCTATCGATCAGAGCAGCCGGTCGCTGGAATTCTCCTCCAGACAGCGACTGAATTCGATCTAGTTGACAAGCTAGTGTGGAAAACCCTGCGGCCGCCGGACGCGAACCTAGAACCTCCCGGTCAGAAACACTGCAGTGACTGTTACACTGAGACACCTCACCTGGTAGGAATATGTGTGTGTATGTGTGTGTGTGTAAGAGAAGAGGAGAGGAAATAGATAAGGAACAAAGGAAGATGAACTGTTCGTTCCTCGTTTGTTGTCACTATCAGACATTCGCCTGGTGTACATCGAAAAAAAAGGAAAACTGCTGATCTCAGCATTCAGCCGCTAGAATTCTCCTGGAAGCAGTGACTGAATTCGGCCTAGCTACTTTGTTCATACCTAGTGTCAAAAATTCGACACCTACGGGATTCGAATTCATGAACCTTTTTTTCAGAGACGCTGCAATAGCAAAGACAGCTGGCCCTGAGCCATCTCATTAGGTGAAATTACAAGAAATTACTGTTATTTTTCAACCGTAACGACGAGAAATATCTGTTCATTTTCTACCAAAGTTTGAGAGTGTGTCAAAAAATTAGAGACATTCTCTCAACACTAATTAGGCCATTGTTGTTTCTCTCCAATTATTTTACTCTTAAAATTATTTGGGAACAATTGAACATAATGTTTGGTAACGTAAGATTGTCTTCTTTTACCAGTCGACGTTTCGAAGGTTTATTCTCAATCATCAGACCAATAAAATAAACCTAAATGATACTGTATATCACGTTTGCTATTGCATCCAAACTACAGAAAATCCTAAGCTCACCGAGGATATCAAATTCGCGTATGCCTTGAACACAAGATCATTGTGGACAACATTACAAGGGAAATTATATGAAAGTGGATATTTTACCTAATGCTGCAGTTCTAATCAAGATGGAAAATAACTTCAGTTAGAGCCCATAAATATGTTCTTATGTTTGGAAACATCGAAAATAGATAAAATAAAATAATATCGTTTTATTTTTGCCTTTAATTTTTTGTTTGTATTAAACATACATATTAGAACAGATCTTACAACTACTATACAGTATATTTCAGCACCCTTCGATTGAATTTAGTTCTCTCAGAATTCTTACATAATTTTTCCTCGTTATTGTTTTAATCCACCTCTCTTGATATTTTAATCCACTTTTTTCTGTTCTTTACAGTCAAAACACGGTGCTAGCCAACCAAAGAGAAAACATTATCCAAATTGTTCAAATTCATCCTGACGTTGACATAAAGTGCCAAGTACGGAGAAATGTAAAAACAATGCTTTGTTGTCACAAGCTTGTTATCACGATTTCTTGGAATTATCAACAATAAATTAGAATTTAAACTAATAATCCTGCAAACGCACATACATGTACGTATTATTTGCAACGGTTTAGAAATGTTACGAAATAGTACATAACTATCTGATCACTTCCAAAGTTTCATACACCTGAACTCGATTGAACATTTCTTCGCGCTCAATGACAGTGAATTGCTTCACTTGGGATCGCCTCATTAATCCAAAACATGCATCTTCAAGTGTATCCAACTCTCGAAATATTTATTCAGCATGGATTGAATTTCGAGTGCTTAGTTTTGTGTATACAACGTACTTACGATTACACTACCACCATAGGCAGACGCACCAATAAAAATAGTAACAAACAAAACATATCACAATGAGCTCTAAAGGTTTTCCAGCAAGTATGTGGGTCGATGCGTCTCACCGAGAGGTACTAGGGTTTGAGACCCGACGATGGCAGGAATCTCGCTACTAACTAGAGGCCTAGGTCGAATTTAGCCGCTGTCTGGAGAAGAATTGTAGCGGTCGTCGGCTGTGATCGGTAATTTTCCTGTTGTTTTTTTTTCAGTCAACACTAAGCGAATGTCAGAGCAGTACCCAAACACGCCATGAACCGCGCCGCGATCTTTCCTACCTCTTCCTTGGCCTTTCCTCACCCCTTACGTACACTCACAGACTTACATGCACTTCACTATCACGAATGCAGAGAGACCAGTCGGGAGCTTAGAGATTGTTCTGACTGCGGCGGTGTCACGCTGGGGGGAGATTCCTGGTTGGGGAATCCCCCAGGCCGTGTTGTAGCTTAGCGCCGGAGCTTACCATCCAGAGAGGCAAGATCACTACCACCTCCTCCTCCCCCGCGATAAAAGCATGCCCTACACTTACGAGACTAATAACCTTAGCAGTTGACGCGCCCGGAATCACCAATCAATCAATCTTTGAGCGACGGCGCAGACCACCTATAGGGTTGTGACAAACGAAGACGAAGGCGTAGAACTGCACGATAATGCAAAATCTTTCGGACGCTGATTCTCTTTTGGTTGTAAATTATTAGCTCTCTTGGTTGCATTTTAGTTTGTCAAAGTTCAGAGTGCTACTATAAAGACAGCGTGTACTTTAAGAAGTGCCCTTTTACCCTTTTAATGTTTCGTATTGTTTTCTAGTGAGAGTGCATGTCTTGAACACGTGCAGTAAAAAGCTCTGGAGGTATAAAAATAGCCATTTCAAGCTAATTTTGGTATAGTGTGCAGTGGGTCGGGGATTATGATGTCAATTTCTATTCCAAGTCCTACATGCCTCGAAGGAACTTGCGTAAAATTGTAACTTCGTTGGCGAAATGGTTTTTATGTGAGGTTTGTTTGACCCCGTCCAGACTCGTACAGCACGAACGTTAGATTTTCGCAATTTCGAGAAAAAATAAGTATTTCTCCGTTATTACTAAACGAATAAAAGTAAGCTTACTTGTATAACGTTTTCCCTCTATTGTGTGAAGGGGAATTAATTATATTTCATATAAACCGTAAAGCAAACATTTTGGAACAGGGATTACAAAGATAGTGGTGACTAAATTATTTTATTTTCCGTCATCTTCCGTCGAGTCTCAAAACAACCCCGACCACATTTGGTACACTCTGCACTTTTACATGTAATATGGTGTGATAAGTAAGAACCATAAAAGAGAAATCACGCCTGAAAAATATTGCATACTCATGCGCCACTACTGCTCTGTGCACTAATCGTGCAATAATACTGTTCTGAGCGGTAAGCTTGACGTGAAAGATATTGCTTTATCCAACATATCACTTACTCCAAATCATCCAATGCATTGCCCTTTATTCTAATTCTAAGCTCTTATAGGTATATTATAAAAATCGTTGCATTAGTAGAGCAATGTTTTATACAATTATGCAACGTCGTTGCTTAATAGAGCAACGTAGAAGTCTGCAGATTCACTAATGAAGATGTATAGAACAGGTGTGAAAAATAGTTGGGCTTTCGCATTTTAGAAATTTTAGAGTCGTTAGTGAAAAATCACACATACTTTTAAATCCACTTGCCATCATTCGATCTAAATAAAATAAAATAAAATAAAATATCCATTGAAAATTCTACATTATGTGGAACTGTGTACAATACCTATGTAAACTGCGGAAATTGGAGCACTAAATATTATAAATATAATTCTCACAATAATACAAAATATCAAATTTCTCACATTTCTCATATAGAAATAAAGATCCATTTTGAATTATTTAAGAAAACAACATCAAAGGGCATGCAATATTTTATCATTTTGTACACATTGATACTCCTACTAGTTTTCATTTCGCTTTCCCTACTGAGTATGGCATTTTGTATGCATATTGTATATATTGGAGCATATCCATATTGTATGCTCCAAACGGGAGAGGTGGCCCAGGGCATCAATTGATGGCACTGGAGTGTCTCTGACCTGGAAGTCCTAGGTCCCAGGTTCTAGGTCCTAGTTCCTACGATGACAGGATTTTTGAAACTAGCTAGAAAGCTGGGTTGAGTTCAGCAGCTGTATAGAGAATACTAGCGGTTGGTTGCTATGATCGATAATTTTTTGTGTTTTTTCTATCTATAGCAGATGAATGCCAGAGCAGTACCCAGCAAACGGACCATGGACCACGCGCACTCTTTCCTTCCCCTTCCTTATACACATCCTCTCTCCTTTACACACACTTACACGCACTACAGTACCACGCACGGCGGGAGCTTAGAGGTTGTTCCAGCTGGGAAGGTGGGCTGGGAAGCGGGGGCTGGTGCGAGATACCTGGCTCAGGAAAAACCCGCTAGCCGACAGGTAGGTCGGCGCCAGATTTGACAATCCAGCGGGGTAGATCACCAGCACCTCCCGAAAAAACATGGACTACACTGACGAGACTAAATACCTTAGGAGTTAACGCGCCCTAATCATTAATCAATTAACCAATTGTACGCTCGAAGACCAGACGACCTGTATTTGAGTGCATCTATTCTTCCGGCTAGTAATGTCGTTTGTTCCTATCAATACTTCTTGTTTTACGGTTTGAAGTGCAACAATTTGAAAAGCAAATATTAATTATACTGAATTTCTTTCATAGAGTAAAAATCTAAAAATGTTGACAAATGTTTTCGTAATTAGCCAATTTCAAAAAGATTAGCCAAGTCCAAAAAATACCAGCCATGTCCAAAAAGGTCAGCCAAGTCCAAAAAGGTCAGTCAAGTCCAAAATGGTCAGCCAAGTCCAAAAAGGTCAGCCGAGTCCAAAAAGGTCAGCCAAGTCCAAAAAGGTCAACCAAGTCCAAAAAGGTCAGCCAAGTCCAAAAAGGTTATCCAAGTCCAAAAAGGTCAGCCAACTCCAAAAAGGTCAGCCAACTCCTAAAAGGTCAGCCAAATTCAAAAAGGTCAGCCAAGTCCAAAAATGTCAGCCAAGTCCATAAAGGTCAGGCAAATCCAAAAAGGACAGCGAAAGTAAAAAATGTGAATTAAGACCTGATATTTTGTTAATATTCCAACATAGTAAGGCCCATAAATTTGATGACCTGAATGACATCTCCAAAGCATTTGGGAGATCTCATTTATATCTGCAACAGTGTTATTTGCACTTGCTGGAGCGTGGATCCCCGCGGGTGGAGCGCAGTGCGGAACCGCCCAGTGTAAATTCCTCGCGCGCCGCATCCGCTGAGCCAGCGATTCGCATTGCGGCGGCGGTGGCGACCTCCCTGCGCCATCTAATGAAGACGCACGGCCTGGATACGCCTCATTATCCCATCGGCAGACGGTGCCCCCTCCGCCGCCGGCCCCTCACCCGCCCCGCCGCGCCGTCGCAGCTGCCTGCACTGCCCGGAGCTCGCAGCTCGTCGCCGCCTCCGCGCACCCGGGCGCTGCGTCGCCCTGGTCGCCGGCTGCATTCGCCGCGGGCAGAACTGGCTCCCTGTCTTCGCTCCTCGCCACGCGCCACGCACGCCCGCCCGCCCGCCCGCCCGCCTGCCCGCCTGCCCGCCTGCCCGCCCGCCACGCCACGCCCACTCGCCACGCCCGCTCCCCCACGCGCGCCTGCCACGCCCACTCGCCTCGTCCGCCACGCCTGCTCGCCACGCCTGCTCGCCACGCCCGCTCGCCTCGCCCGTCCGCCACGCCACGCCCGCTCGCCACGCCACGCCACGTCCACTCGCCACGCCACGCCACGCCTGCTCGCCACGCCACACCCGCTCGCCTCGCCCGTCCGCCACGCCACGCCCACTCGCCACGCCACGCCCCGCCCGCTCGCCACGCCACGCCCGCTCGCCACGCCACGCCCGCTCGCCACGCCACGCCCGCTCCCCCAAGCGCGCCTGTCACGCACGCCCAACACGCCCGTCCGACACGCCCGCTCCCCACGCCCACTCACCATCCATTATCGAAAAGAATGAAAATCTTAATGCTTCATGTAAAGTACCCACAAAATTCAATAAATTGTTTAAAATTCATCGGGGCTTGATTTCGGTCACACTGATCGAGGAATTTTGGAGAAAATCGGACCAATGGTTCAGGTGCCAATGATGAAGAGTGAAGGCACAGCAATGGAGAGGCGAAAGAGATGTGAGTTAACGTCAAACAACTTATCGGTATCAAGGACTGACAAAACGTGGAATCGGAATTCACAAGTATTAGACGAAGTAATTTACTACTCATTGGAACAACATTCATCCACTTTTCTGATACCAGGACCCTACAATAGGTTTTTTCTGTAGAAACCGCCGATTTCGTCCGATCCATAACAGTACTCTTAACTGCACAAGCGCGTAATACGGCGTCAAAGTAAAAAATTAAAGCCATTTTCCAGAAAATTTTGAAAATGTAGGGATTCATCTAAAGTATTGCTCCCCCCAAGAAAAAATAATAAATTAAAAATTAGTTTCATATTCGAATAATATCTGCTAAAGAAATCGTGGAATATCAATTTTGATGAAAATGCTAAGTACGGTCTTTGCGCCAAAATTGTTCACAGACAAATGGACAGTCGGACTGCCGAAAACAATTCAACAAATTATCAAGAAACTGCAAAACGCGAATTCTGACTATTCTCAGTATTCGAGTAATACTACATGCAGATGGGAGAATTATTGTTTTCGGTATCAGGGATCTACAAAACGAGTTCTTCTGTCGAATATCGGCATTTTCCCCCGATTGCAATGTTTGTATATACTATGTATTACGAGAAAGTAAAACTCTCCTAGTTTCATTTTTCATATAATTGTGTAAATAATAAATTTCAACAAATTATGAATTTGAAATAATAGGCAATTGTATTTATTATTAATCAACCTACTACGAGAGATGCTTTCAAGATAATTATTGCAGCTCTCTTGTGTTCTTGAAGACCACAGGCGACAATGACTTACCGGAATTTTTACATGAAGTTCCTTCAAAAAATTTTCTACAACTCTACGTCATCACATACGTTCACAATAGTCGAGTAGCTTGAAATAAAACCCTAGAGTTTTTCAACTTGATAACCAATTTATTCTTGAAAGATATTTTGATAAAATTAATACAAATACAAAAAATGTGCAAGATTTTTAATTTCTTCACATGTTCAGACGTCGGTCAGATCGCAGTTAGTTTAAATAGATTTTGGTTTGGATGCTCTCCCATTTCTCGTATGAATTGAACTGATACAGGGAACTCTAAATTCGATAATGGATCCTCCTTTCTCGAATGTAGAGCAGTCATATTTGGCAGTGTATCTCAGCCGCCTCCTCCACTGTTAGACGCAGTCTGCCCACGAGTGTCAGCATCACTTGCCAGCGGGGCTCCACGCCTGTGGCCCGCCTAGAGGCCGGAAACCCCGCCGGCACACAGTGGAAGGGGACTATCAGAAACTGGCAAAAATAAGAAAAATAAAATATCAATCGTGTTTCAGTTTGGTTGATTTGTACGTAATGTACGTAAATGCGTTGTCTGGGATAAATTACTATACGGATGATTGAACGTCGTGAAGAATAATAAAAATATGTGTTTTTTATAAATATAATTGTTGGGAAAAGATTAAACCAGCAATGGATTGATACAAAAAAAATCAAGTAAAACAGAATAGAAGGGGAAACTGACAGGGTTATTAAGGAACGGAAAGGTGTTTTGCGAGTAGGTAAGTCATATTTACTCCGCAAATCCTAACAGGAAATGACACAATGAAATAGATAATAAATGACAAAATACTATATGTGAAAAAGAGTACAGATTCGAATGTTGTAATGAAACAAAGTCGTTGGTTTATAAGGGTGGATAAATTCTCCGCACGCCTCTATAAGGAACATGCTGGAGATGGCCAAAAATATTCAATCTAATATGACCTCTCTGATTTAAATACAAAAAATATCTCTTCTTTGTCCTAAAAATACATCTCTTCGTTTTTCGATTGCATTGCTACCAAGAACGGAAAATGCGTTTCTAGATTTCTGCCAACTCTATGTCTTGTTCCATTATACTACTGTTCTCTTTATCGTGGCACACTTCTCAATTTAGCGTGAAAATTCTTTCTTCATGCACGGTGAAGCCGGCTGAACAATTTTCTTATTGCTGATTCCTTCCAACGTAATAGCAAAATTTTCTAATTAGACAGCTTTTAGTTGAGACAAAACTGGTAACAGGAAATATCTGAGTCAATGATTTAAAAATGGACAGTAAAAATCATGAGAAATACACTTAATACAGAAATAAATAAGAATTTCATTGGTGAGATTTGGTTAACGCTAAGAATATTCAAAGAATGTAGGATAAATTGTTTAGCAACTTACATCACACAGAAATAAAAAATATCGCGATATGTCTCATCCGTGACATATCTGAGAAGGCGGTGATTGAGTAAATGTGTTTTCATGTGCCTAATGATTCATTTATTCAAAAAGTATTACAATCGTTGAACACTTCGATTTCAACGCGTCGAAAATAATTTATAATTTTCTATTGTTTATTTACTGAAAGTAAAAAAATGTGTTACGTACTTTGAGTGAGAAGTACTTTGAATATGCAATTCTGAACAATATGTACTGCATAAATGATAATATAATAAAAATAGTAATATTAAGAGCAATAATAACATTAATAGCATTAACTCGACATTTTATGGCTGAGCTGCACGATTATTTTAAACTATTAAATAAACGACTTTTTAATTACATTGCACTTCACTTCTCTTCACAACATTTGCACTTCACTTCTCTTTCTACTTCTCTATTGCATTACACTTCACAAAACGACACCACACTTCAATACAATACCAATTGGAATATAATTATATATTTAATAAAGCAACGTACTAATAGTAATTATCACAATACTAATAATAATAGCAATAAAAATTACAATAATAATAAATAATAACTGTTATAATAATCCTAACTTACTAAATTAGTTAAGTTTACAAATTAGTTAATTTACTTTTAAATCTCTGAACATCTAGAGGAAAAGTATCCAAGGCTGTCGCAGGTAACTTATTCCAGTCCGTTATTGTTCTATTGGAAAAGTAAAATTTTCCAACATCTGTTCTCTGTGGCCTAAATTGAATTTTGTGCTTGTGATCCCCTCTACTACAGTACGAGGGTCAACCGACTCGGGTGTTTATGAGAGATACGAACGGAAATTGGCTCCTATCACTCAAATACTGCCTGGGTTCGCCCGTTTGCGACTCCCTCCCTTCGTCTGAAGTCGGGATTGCGAGTCGACGGCTGAAGCTTCGAGGATGGACCCCTCACACAGGCGAATTTTCGACATCAGCAAAACATGTGTTAGCGCGTCTCTTCCAGGATGAGAATTCTACACACCGGCAGCGCTTTGTAATCGTTTCCATAGTTTCCTTCGATTTCAGGTCGACGGTGAAGCAATATCTTAAACAACGCTTCGCTTACCGCAAGATCCTTCCTTCCCAAAGCTGGCATTCCTACGATCGTCATATCGTCGGTGCACTAAAAGAGCGTCAAGAAAGTGTTAATAAAATATTATATTTTTTCTAGAAAAAATCACCCAGGGTAGTGGGTGAGTGGAGGAAAACACTTTAAATTCGACCGGCGACACCGCTCAGATAAAACCGCAAAATGAAAATATTTTTTAGATGCGTCACTTTTCTTGGACACCGACGTTATATTCTTCACCTGTAGTGTCAAAAGGCTGTCGATGTTCTGCGAGTGAATCTGTAGTCAAAACCCAATTGGGGATCCTTTCGCTAGAGATGAAGCAATCGCGTTTTGAATCCCTCCTCCTGGCATTTAAGCGCATCTGCTGCTGTGCATTGGGGAGCGCTGCGTTTTCGGCCGCAGTTTTACTGGCAGCCACCGACGCGATGTTCTTGCCTCACACTCAGAAGATTAATGGGGCTGGTGGTCAAGTCATTGTACTATTTGGGCCACGAGTCATCTTATTTATGAATCTAATGTCATAAAGCTAATTGTATCGCCTTTAGAAATGTTGTCCGTAATTGGACCGAGGAGAAGTTCAGATCTACTTAACAGATGCATCTTTATAACACAAATAACTCCATATTGCTCTCCCGTTCTTTAAAATTTGCTTTTACATTTTCATGTTTAACGTATCTGAGGTTTCATAAAGTGCAATACTTTTTCCATATTACTTAAGAAGAGACATTAACGAAATCCTTTTCTACTTTCTAGAGATATGTAGTTTATGGCTGTTTACCATTGGTGTGTGTAAATATTTGTGAAACTAATTAATAACTTCGCCTAACATTCAATGCATTTCTGATTGAAATAATTCAATGTTGACGAAGAAAAAACATAACACCATGAGAGGTTAATACCGCGTTAACACCTAGTAATACCACACGAAGAATTAGAATTAACCGATAAAATTCCGAGCTGTTTAGTGGAGAAAGAATTTATCCGTGAAACTCAGAACCTAAGTCGTATTTTGGAAGAATATTCCAAGAAACAAGTGAGAACTATAAATATAAAAAACTCGCAGAAATGAAGTTAATTGAATATACTGTGCTAATATTTAATTATTGAGTTTTCTTTTTAAACACGTTAGTGTATACTTACAATATCACAAATCGTAACAAAAATAGTCAATACTAAATAAAAATAAACCCCCCTAAAAGGGAATTTTTTTGGTCCTCATTGCGACTTTGAATTTACTCACACTTACTACACTACTTACTTGACTACAAACATCAAATACCAAAGAATCTTAATTTCCATTAAATATATTCTATATTAAATACGCTAATTTAAAAATTTCCTACAGCTCAAGATAGGTCAGACTTTGAGCCTATAATCTAGAAAATGAGACCATTTTAGACATTCTATTTCAGTTTTTGAGATTCATATTGTTTGCGTAACCCCACTCCCTACGGGTAGGGAGAAAAGCGCAATACCTCTTAGTGAAACTAAATTATACACTACTCTTGGAGTTCTGTTTAATTAATATCATGGGTATAAATATGTTCGATAATAAACGCTTTGAAATATTGCAATCTTTACCCATGCAGTGTCGAATATCTCCCTGGTGTAATGTACATTTTAGGGACTGACCGTTAGATGTTGGGTTCCAGCTATTATCATTTTTAAAAGAATTACTAACAGAGCGCGAGCTGCAGTCAGTTTTACTAATGAATAAAAGGTGTTGGTGCCAGTGGGTGTGCAGCAGTCGGGAAGGCGCGGATAATTGACGAGGCGACAGTCTCGAGCTGCCCCTCCCACGCCCCTCCGGCGCGAAGCGCGGCGCGTTACGTGCGAGAGGCGAGCGCGAGTGCGAGTGCTAGGGACAGGAAAAGGGCGAGGGCGAGGGCGAGGGCGAGGGCGAGGGCGAGGGCGAGAGCGAGGGAAAGGGCTAGGGCGAGTGCGAGTTCGAGTGCGAGTGCAAGTACGAGAGTGAGAGCGAGGGCGAGGGAGAGGACGAGAGCGAATGCGAGTGCAAGTGCGATTGCGAGGGCGAGGGCGAGGGTGAGTGCGAGGGCAAGGGCGAGGGCGAGGGCGAGGGCGAGGGCGACAGCTAGGGTAAGGGCGAGTACAAATGCGAGAGCGAGGGAGAGAGCGAGGTCGACGGCGAGTACAAATGCGAGGACGAGGGAGAAGGCGAGCCCTAGGGCGAGGGTGAGGATGAGGGCGAGTGCGAGTGCGAGATTGAGGACGAAAATGAGGTGAGGCGAGGACTAGGGCCAGGGCGAGAGCGAAGAAAAAGGCGACGATGAGGGCGAGGGCGTGGCCAAGAGCGAGTGCGAGTGCGAGTGCGAGTGCGAGTGCGAGGGCGAGGGCGAGGGCGAGGGCGAGGGCGAGGGCGAGGGCGAGGGCGAGGGCGAGGGCGAGGGCGAGGGCGAGTGCGGGGGCGAATGCGAGGGAGAATGCGAGGGAGAATGCGAGGGCGAATGCGAGGTCCCCTCCGCGTGGTAATCCTAGGGTTAAGTTTTGTCCGGGTTTTATTAATCACAGTTTAATAAGTTGATTGATTGATTAGGAATTCCGGGCGCGTGAACTGCCTAGGTCAATACTCCTGTACGTTTAGTGCATGTTTTATCACGGGCTGTGACGGTGATCCCCCTGTTGGATAACGAGATCCGGCGCCGTCCTACATGTCGGGTTGCGAGGTTTCCCTAGCCAGGTATCTCCAACCGGGCCAAACTCTAAGCTCCCGACTGATCCCTCGGCTTGCGTGATAGAGCAGTATTGGCTAGTGTAGTGGGGAGAATAAGACAAGGAAGAGGAAGGAAAGAGTGCGCGATCCGTGACGCTTTTGATAGGGTTCTGTTCCGGCATTTCCTGGTAATGATCGGAGAAAACACGGAAAATTGTCCATCAGAGCCAGCCGCTAGAATTCTCCTCCAGACGGCGGCTAAATTGGACCCAGCTATGAAGCTCGCATGCGGACTCGAAACCTAGGACCTTCCAGCCAGAGACACTGCAGTGACATCAATTGATGCCATGAGCTACCCAAGCCGGTTTAGAAAGTGTTTAGTACATTCGTATGTACTCGTCTTCTGACGACAGGTTCATTTCTACTTTAGGTTTTTTTCTCAACCTGAATGTGGTGTCCTTTCCGCGGCTTTGATTCCGTGGAGAGACCATGTGAGGTGAGTACCCGAAATCGAAAAGTTAGAATACAGGCTAAAGGTTTGTAATGGCTTAAAAGACTTCGGTCTAGCCACAAAGTATTCAAAAATTTAATGTATTTAAGTAAAAATGAGCTGCTAAATAAATAATAAAGTGAACGAAAAATAATGAGTAATAGTCCTTTGAACTGGTATTTTACATTAAAAAATAGAAAAATGGGCAGCCAGTTTAATTAAAATGTTTGTTCGTTAATTCATTTATTCTAGATGTTACGAGACCTGAGATTTGGTCTCCATCTAAAAAAGGAATTGTTGCTCTATCGCAGTCTTGCCTGTAACACACCTTCCGTAAGTCATTGTTAAAGAGCGCTGAGGTCAATTACGACAGCATTGCGTGTGTAGTTAGGTCGAGGTTTGGAGTTGGAAATCTTTGTTTCCATGTTTACAAGCGGCAGGTGCAAACATGAACATCGTAAAAAACGATGTTGTAAGAATTGTTTCTCAGATTTTGTTGGAGATACGCGTAGGGTCAGTAAAACATAAACAAGTACGCAAGCAAATCTATTTTGCAAGTATCCGCTCATTGTGAGTACGCGAATTCCGAGATCAGGGGATAGGGATGAAGTGAAAAAATTCACGGCGAAGGTCATTCAAGTTTTTTAAACAGAAGGACGATTAAAAGAACATATTATGAATTTGAGACGATCCGTGTCGACAAGTCATTATAATAAAATGTAACGAAAGGTGTATGAAATTGTACAAATAGGTAAAGTATGTAAAAACTAAACACAAGTATGAAATTACAGGAAAATATTTAAAATAAAAATTATTTAATTCCGTATGGATTAAAATATTGAATGCAGGTCACTTGAAACTGTAAAAGTGTATATTTGCTTGTGAATACGTCCGCTAGTCGTGCCAGAAAAAATCATTTCCCAGAAAAACTCTTTGTCAGTGGAAATACAGCACATCATGGCACATGTTTTCAGATGAGGATGTGTGTTGTGGTGCAACTCAATAACACTATTGGACAACATTCTCTGCCGCTTACTTAGCATGGCCGATTTAAGTTGAAAAAGAGTAGTGTAGAACGAAGTTATGTTGGTAGTTCGGCCTATGTCCAAGAATCCGTACAAGAAAAATCTGGAATCTTCTCATCAGAGAAAAGTGCGAGCATCAGGTTAGAGTATACACGTTGCCTAAGGCTATAAATTTGCTCAGCAGGTCCACCTTTCGTCTTTAAAATTAAACCACTACGAACGAATTTATGATGGGAAAGAATTCTGTTCAACATGTTCGTGTAATCAAACACACTGCGCCAACGTATCATACCAGCTTATTTTTACTTTCTCGCGTTTAAGGAGGAACTTATTAAGAAGAGAAAGTTATGTAATGCTGCGCGAAAAACAGCTCTCAATTTACTGCGCTTCCTAAACGTGAAATGAATAGTGATGCTAAGCAGTTGGATGCTACGCAAGTTAGAAGTTGTATATTATTTCATGTTTATTTGTTCGTTTCTCTGTCGTGCTTTTGTTATAAGTTTTACAATTTATATTTTAGACATTATTTAAAATCTATTTTATATTGAGTCCTTTAATTGAGTTAATTGTGAAGAGGAAAAGCTGATTTCGCTTTTATTAATAAGAGGGAATAAAAAGTAATGCATATAAAATCGAGTAATTTTTATGTGCATAAAAATATAATATTTTATTATTAAATTTTTTATTTTAATTTTCGTCCTAGCGGTATCAACAATGCTAAGTGGCAAAATGTGTATCCCATACGAATTAGCGGTCATTGTTGGTTGTAATCCATTGTTGTAACGTCGCACTGATAAAAGAAGGTGATTATCACTGCTGCCTTTTCTTTCGCATTAATAAAAACTAATAGTTTTAATTACAGCTTAAATACGCATCATGCATCTTCGGTATTCGTATAATTTTGCGTGATTTGCGTAAGTTCGCGAACTTTTCGCACAATTTGGCTTGAAAATACGGGCGAGAAATTACGTGCTGTTTTAGCACCACTAGTTTACTTTCTCGCTACCGCTACCGCGGCAGAAAGAAAGGTACGTAATGCTGCGCGAAAAAACGGAGAATTTTCGGCAAAAAAACTCTTTATTACAGGACCATGGCAACGAGAAAGTGGATAAATCCATATTCTAAATTTAGAAAAAATCCTCTAACGCGTGGTGTAGCTAGAAACCATGTTTCGTAGGTCCTTGATATCGAAAAATCGATTAACCGCAAAACGTTTCTTGCGTCTGTCAGTCCGTTCGTCGGTTCGTGAACAACGCTAGTGGCTAAACCTTTCAGCCGATTTTCTCCAAAATTTATATACCCTAATCGATCTGGCTGATATTGCTGTCCCTTTCGTTTGAAACCAGTACTTTAACTTAAAATGAAGCCCCGGGGACATTTTCAAAAAAATGGCTCCAAATATTTTGATTAAACTTTAAGGACGTTTAAAGGAGAATGGTGCAGGTCTCATGTTCGTTGAAAACCTTGATTTATCGAAAATTGAAAAAATTCAAATATTTTTAGGAGTCTTCCTACAACTATGAAGATAAATATTTCTTTCTTAATGAAAGGTATTCATAAAATACATATCTAAAAATAATGTCATGTTCAATTTTTCAAAAACATTAGATTTTTGCGAAATTTTGTGTCAAGCAAAGGTAATTTTTATTTTCCTTCAACCATTTTTTCTTAAAAACGGTACAAAAATTTTTATTCCATTTAGACCTTAGATATCGTGAAGAACGCTTAAGAGAATGATGAAGGTGTCATGTTTGTTGAAACGCCGATTTTTCGGAAACTTTATCTTTTTCTCTTCTTTCTTTCCACCTCTCTTTCCCATTCTCTTTTTCACCTTCTCATTTTCCTGTCTTTCCCTATTCCCCTCTCTCTTCTCTTTTTTATCTTTTTTCCACTCCCTTTTCATCATTTAATAATTTGTTAATATATTGAAGATCTCCCACAGTCTTCTGTCTCATTCACTCACTCACTTTTCATATTATATTTTTAAAATTTTCTGGTCGATTTTAAAAAAATTTTCTTTTATACAAACCTTTTCCTGGCAATAACGAATACACAAAAAAAGAATTATCCAATTTGGTGCAGTCGTTCGAAAGTTATGCGCTTACATACATTTCGGCAATTTATTTTTATTTATTTATTTATATTGAAATACTATATGAAAAACAATTGCTAGACATCAGACAGGAATGCAACAATTCCGCGTCGCCACTCGTGAATTTCTGTGAATTAATTTCATAGTTATGACATGATTTAGCTGCATGAAAAGCAGTTATAATTGTCAAATTTGTGGTGATATTTGCTTGAAAATATTTAGTTTTCGCATGAAATGTTCCACCATTTTAACGAGTTTTACAAAAAATTACCACTGAGACGCGTTAATTAGGAGAGAAATTAAGGTTTAAATAGTATTATATAACCAGTACTAAAGACGAGAGAGTACGTGGTTTCTTAGCACCACCAGTTTCATATAATCAATACTGCTACATCTACTAGAAATAACACAAAGTACTCCTTAGCTATGCTACGACACTGCAACAAGCCTTTGTCACCTGTCAACTCTACTTTCACTTGGACAAAAATTGTACAAAAAGTCAATGTGATATATTTCTGAGGCTTCGACTTCGCACAGTATTACAGTTTTGCATTTTCTCGACTAAAGGCTTGAGAGCGCCCTACCGAGAGCATGTGACCGACTTGCATTTAACAAGCTTGGTTTCGAAACTGTTTTAGCATAACATATGATTTTTACTGACCCAGTGATTTGTATATTTGAAGCTCTCCTTATCCCCACACTTGAATCATTCCTTAATCATTAATCCCCAACCCTTGATCATTTCACATTCTAGGGATGCGGCAAGAAAGCCCAAGCCAAAATTTCGGGATTTATATTTTGAGAAGACATGCAATGGAAACATAGGTCCGGAAATGCATTGTTTGTGAGCACAGCAATTACTGTAGATCATATTCGCCACTCAGTGCGAAGACGAGCCGAGTCTTGTCGCTCTCAACTAATCACATGAAACGTGAACGAATGTTTCATCTGGCAGTGGGGGCGTATTCGCAGTACCAGTGCATCATGGCTGGGCGTGTCGGATTGCACTAACGTTGCTTAAACGTTGCCATTAATTTGGCCTGTGGCGCGTGACGTGATGGCGTGCGCCGAGCAAATGTTCGTTTGGACAACTCGGCAACTATGCACTTCCTGACCCATGCTGCAACGACCTTTCTTTCTTCTCTGTATGTCCGAGAAAGCCCTTCACGAAGTTTTTCCATTACGTTTTGATACAACCAAGAAGAAAAAAGGAGCCTACAAATGCCAATGCAGTATTTAAACATTTAATATTCAATTACTTAATTTGGAAGGGATTTTGAATTAATTTCGTTAAATAATAAATAAATATATAAGTAACATCATATATCAACGTGGAAGAAATTCAATTACTTGAAACAGAGTTATTTGTACACTTTATTTTGATATTTTCCCACATTTTTTGTTGGTGAATGCCCGTGTATCCGTGTACTACTGGTGCTGTATTCGCAGACGTTCGCAGTCGCTTGCGCTGGCTCACGCCTCAGCGTCATCGCGCGGGCGAGAAGAATGGCGGGAGGGGCGTGGAGGGGCGGGGACGACTCCTCCCCCTTCTATCGCGCTTCGCTATCCACCGCCCACCTTAATCAACCACCGCAGACAAGTTCTCCTAACCACGAAGCACCTTTTTATCTCAAGACTTCCATTATTCCTTGACATCTCTATGAACTGTTTTGATGAACCAGGGTCGGATCCAAAGGAGAGAAAATTTATAAAAAATGTTCCCTTCCATGTAACAATGTATCACGTGTACTTGTCTTATTAACATTTCAATTGAAGTTTTACTGTTTATTTAATCTTTAATAAAAACCACATGTCAACGCCGATAAATAAATAAATAAATAAATAAATAAATAAATAAATAAATAAATAAATAAATAAATAAATAAATAAATAAATAAATAAAAATAAATAAATAAATAAATAAATAAATAAATTAAATTAAATTAAATAAATTCAAATAAATATGAATTGTTTCTGCCAAATTTAACTTTTTCTTAAACGATTTAACATCCCCTAAAATTCGTCTCCGAAAACCACTGGATTGTGCTGCCCTGCCCTATTCTTCAATGCTCTTCAACACGCTCGACAACCCATACAGAAAACCATACTATACTTAATATTTCCCCAAATCTCTTCTTTGCTCTTTTTGTCCGCATTTTGCGTTATTGTTTCTTCTACCAAAATGGGTCCTTGGCGTGTGCTTATGCTTCTGTAATATTTGGATTTCAAAATGGAACATAATCCACGTTATTTCAGCCTGAACTTATAATCGTCTCCTATATTATTTCGGTAGTACACATAACCTTTCGCGACTCTCACACGCAACAAATCTTTGTAATTGAGATCTCTTAAGAAATAGAATTTCAGAAACGTGACAAATTGCACTTTTAATTCAAAAATATGAGATTCGTTTAGAAAAGGCATTTAAATATTCATGTCAAATGCAATCCACAACACTTGGCCGCATTTTTTAATCTAAATCATTAAATAACTCCAACAAAACAATCACACCCAAGGACTTCAAAAATTCTACAGGTACTATTGCAACGGAGCATTGGTGCCCATCGGGACAGTCCTTAGTTGCAGGCATACTAAACTTGCGGTTACGTTCTCGAGAATACTAGTATTTATTTATTTATTTATTTTTTAAATTTAAAATTCAAGTAGTATATGGCTTAGTGTAGGGGTCACAGAATTTTGAAAACGTGCACAGAATTCACTTCTTCCCATAGCACGTCATACACAGTTTTTAACGGTTTTGGACGTAAAATAAATAAATAAAGTGTTTCGACAGGTGTTTGTGGATGGTTTTCAGCCATTGTATTTGTAACTCGTAAGTGAAACTATTATAATTATCATCATTATATTATTATTATTATTATTATTATTATTATTATTATTATTATTATTATTATCATCATCATTATTATTATTATTATCATCATCATCATTATTATTATTATTATTTTCGTATCAGCCATTTCTGACCATGCTACACGTTCTCTTCCAAAGTCCAGTTATATTATTATTATTATATTATTTTTATTACTGTTATTTTTATGACTGTCAAAGCATTTTATCATCGCGCAGCAGCCGCGAGGCGACGTCGACCGTGTCGCTGGCTGTCCGCCACGGCGGCCGCGGCGCGCCACGTCCCGCGCGTGGGGACGGGTGCGCGGGCGGCCCCATCAATCCTCCCTCCCGCTCCCGCCCCCGCCCCGCCCCCCGCGACGGCAGCGGGCGGCGCGCGCGCCTCCAGCAGCGCTCTGCGGCGGCCCAGTCGCGATGCGGCGCTGCCCGTGGCTTCTGCTGCTGCCGCTGCTGCTGGTGGCTGTGCTGGGCGGGGGCGGTGTGGCGGCCACGCCCTGCGAGTGCGTCGGCGACACGCTCGACTGCTCCTTCCGCGACCGCGACACCATCGCCCTCAACGACACGTGCCCGCACGCCGTCAAGGTGGTGCTTAAGGGCAACCGCCTGCAGAGCGTGCCCGACGGCCTCAGCGACGACGTCGTCGAGATCGACGTCAGCTCCAACAACCTGAACGCGCTGCCCAACGCCTCGGCGCTCAGCCCGGGCCTCAAGGTGCTGGTGGTGTCGGAGAACGACATCGCCGACGCCAGCGACGAGCTCAAGGGCCTCGCCGAGCTGGAGGTGCTGCGCGTCAGCAAGAACCACCTCACCACGCTGCTCTTCCTGCCCGAGCCGTGCGCGCTCCGGAGGCTCGACGCCTCCATCAACGCCATCAGCAGCCTGGACGGCCCGCTGCAGCAATGCACGCAGCTGGAGAGGCTCAACCTCGCCAGCAACAACCTGGCGCCGCTGCCCGACGGCACCTTCTCTCAACTCACGCGCCTCTTGCACCTCGACCTGGCCAACAACCCGCTCACCCGCCTCTCGCCTAGGACGTTCCACGGCCCGCAGATGCTCGAGTTCCTGGACCTCAGCCAAACCCACCTCACCCGCCTTCCCAACAACGTGTTCGGAGACGTCTCGCGGCTCCGAACGCTCCACCTCAGCGGCAACAAACTCAAAACGCTGCCGGAGGACTTGTTCAAAGGCCTGGAGATCCTAGAAGACCTGTACTTGGACGAGAACCAGCTGATCGAACTGCCGGAAAGAATGTTCGGCGGGCTGCACACTCTCAAGCACCTACGGGTGAACGACAACCACTTGTCGGCGCTGCCAGTGCTGGACGAGTGCTGCGACCGCATGGACTACGCCTTCTTCCACAACAACAACGTGAGCGCGCCGAGCGAGGCGGCGCTGCGCGCGCTGCTGGGCGACGGCAGCCAGCGGTACGTCGACCTCAACAACAACCCGCTGCGCGCGGCGTCGCTGCGCTGGCTGCTGCGCGTGCACGACGCGCTCACGGCCGTGGCCGAGGACGACTGCGCGTGCGGCAGCGTGCACCGCCGGAAGGCCACCGTGCGCCTGTGCGTGGACGCGCCGTGCGGCGGCCACGCCCCCTCCAGGGACTGGGTGGCGGCCGTGCGCGCCGCCGAGGAGGCCGGCGCCGGCGCCTCCGCCGAGGACGACTGCGCGGACGAGGGCGGCTGCGAGGACGCGGAGAGCGCGGGGGCGGACGCGCGCGAGGAGGACGAGCAGGCGTCCGCCGCGCGGAGGGGCGTGGCAGGCGAGGACGCCGCGGGCGCCGCCGCCGGCGCGGCCGAGGACGGCAGCGAGGAGGCGGACGCCCACGCGGGCCACAGCGCGCGCCCGGCCAACAGGGCGCCGGCGAGGACGGCGCGCGTCGCCGTCTGTTCGGGCATCCTCGCGTACTTCGTGTTGACCGAGTGGAATTTTGTTATTCTTTAGGTGGCCCTGGGGCTCGTTCCAGAGGACTGCAAATGACGTTTCGTAATGCTTCGCATTTCTTCTTACAACACACACCTTATTGTTATTACTAGGGAGAGGATTTTTATGCCCTAAAAAATCTTCAAATATGCTTTTAAAAATATGTATTATGACCTACAATTCTGAAATATGCTCTTTAATATGAAATTAAAATTAATAATATTTCATTTCCTCTATAAACCTTTCTGGGTAAAATTCAGGAGACGCATGCTAGGTATGAAATATATATTTTTGTGCAAACATAATATAATCTACCTTACTTCACAAGAGAAATAATTGAAGTAAATATTCACCTTATTAGAGTAATTGTATATCATATTGAATTCCTTCTGATTGGTTTAAAAATGTTCTCAAGAAATATCCTACATTTGCACTAGTACTTTATCATCTACAGAAAACATAAAAACGCAAATTGTGACTAGTTCTTTCGAAACAACGAACACTCCAAATAAATAGATTCTATGAAAAGGTGAAACGTTTTATATATCAACAGAAAAAATCGGCCAAATATGCACTAACATATTAATCTATATAGCACCACATTCAAACCAAATGTCATAAAATTTCGCTTAGCTATGCTCTGAAGCAACGGACAAAAATCTGGAAAATCTTAGAAATCCGCTCCCTAGTTATTACTGATAGTGAGAATGCAAGAATATTTCTCCTAAGAACATTTCTTCATTGTACCGCGGTATTGTTATATTGTAAACCCAACAAAAACGAAATGGTTGCCGCTATATTTGACGATAAAGGAGATGGGAAGAAAGAAACATAATCGTTTGAAGGAAGTTGCTGTTGAACTCGGAGGAGATAAATACTCGATAATTAAATGTAAATACACATATATGATTGCTGTACAGAGAAAAAGATTGTGAGATTATAGTATATTGACGTAATTGAAAACACGCAACTACATATTAGAAATATATTTCCTCTACTTTTATACAGCATTCTAATGTTGGTCTTTATATTCATGTTTCCTATACATATATTCATTATTTCTTCCCACGGTCTCACATTTAACTAGTTACTGTTTTCAAATGAATGCGGCAAGTTGCTAATGATTAACAACTTATTTTAAAAGACTTTCTCATGTCAGACAATGTGTTTTGTTACTTTTAATGGTTTTTTAATGATCTTGTAATGTATTTGTCCTAATTATATTGAAGCACCACAAAGTAAAATATAGATGTGAAAATATTTAATAATGTACGCAATCGTTTTCTTATGAGTTTGGATTACTTTTTCGAAAATGATAAGAATATTTAGATGTTCACAATGCACAAATGTATCATTCCACATTTTAAAAATTATTTTCAAACGTTATTTTGTTGTTAAAAGATTAAAAAATGAGGTATTTAATGTATTCAGAACATCACCGTTAAATCTCCAAGTGGTATTGTCGAAAGTCAATATATTTATGATGATTACCACTTTGTGATACTAGTGTTAATTTTTAAAACTACTTCACAATTTCGAAGCTTGTGTAAGTGTAAAAAATTTAAATACTGAATAAAATGTTTTTACTAAAATTGTTTGGGAGTCATTTTTATTCATCTCAAATCAATTATCAATCATTATTTGTTATATATATTATTTTTGTTCTGTTTTTAATATACTTAAGTTGCGACAGTTTGGTGGATTTGCTAGCCAAGTAATCACTAAACCTGCCTACAAATTGAATAGTGCGAAAATGTTTTTAAAAACGTTCTTTCTGAGAGCGTACCAGTAAAGAAAGATCATCAAACTAAATACAACTTATTATACACACGGCATATACCTCATGCCAACGTAGTTCGTCAATATTATGTAATCTGAAAGAAAGGGCTAATATCTGTGGGCTAGCCCGAAATCTGTGAGACTTCTTTATTTTTCAAGTATGTGCATGTGTCAAAAGGAAAGAAAATAAATACAATCTACGAGTCTCCATCCTATTCCTATTATGCATAAAATATGAGATTTTTGTCTGCAAAATGTAAATATTTTCAATCGATTTATTTTAAAGATTTTTCGACAAACGGAACAAGATACTACATAGAAGAAAAATACTCTACTTCATTAATTTATGTTTAAAATATTCTGTTTACTACTTTAAAATATATTTACTACACCTAAATCTTGTAGTAAACGTTTGGTATGTCAAATTGGTTTGGGAATGGAATGGTATGACAAATGAGACAATGTTATATTACTTTTTATTTCCAGATCAAGTATCGTATTTTGTTTCCTTTTGATAATTAGGTTTTTTCTTAGCAATCAATCTGTAAAGAGAATAAGGAAACCTGGAATATAAATGTCTTAACTAAGAAATAATTATATCAAAATATAAATTGCAAGAAGTTAAATTGAACAGATGCCGCTTATTTTAGTTCCAAAATAACTTTTAAATCTGGTTTACAAAATCTTTCTTACAGTATGTGAGTTTGTTACACAATGGAATATTGCTGTCATTAAAACAGAGGTTGTAAGTGTACATGACATTCATATCAATCTTAATGCCAGTCATTTTTCGAATGTGTTATTCCTATTCAATAAAATTAACCACGTTCACCCATAGTTCTCATTCCCCGATTAATTCTAGCATCAAAACATCTTTTTCAAGATCATCAAACCTCTTATACGATGAGTATCTTGCTTCACACTGTATTAATAAGATGTTTAATTACCATTCGTTTATGTCATCTCTCCCACACACAGCAAACTACGAATACCATCTACATAATTAAATGTCTTTGTAGTTAAAATTACAAAATAGTCATTAAAGTCAGTCATCTACGTATTTAAATGCAGAAATTGGTGGAATTTAGATTTAAATGCTATCGCTTATTATATGAAAGACTAATTTACAAATTATCAATAACATTTTTATTAAAAATATTCTGACTTTTTTTCAAAATATACACATTAATACCGTTTTCAATACTGTATTTTGTTCAACGTTTAGACCCTTTGTGGGGTCTTTTTCAAAAATCATATGTGGGAACCAGGATTGTAAAAAGAAATTAAATAATTATAAGCGTTGTCATTGCCAACAATATTATTTATTAAGAGAGCAGATTTTGATGGCTTAGCCTTCATCATCATCATTTTCCTACTGTTTGGAAGCCACAAAACGACTAGAGCAGGAACTTTCAAACAACAGGAAACTGATGATCAGTCAAAAGCTGATCTTGTAATAAATAATATTGTTGGCTATGACAACGCCTGTAATTATTTAGTTTTAATGCCAAAGACAATCCACCGCCAAGCCAATATTATACCAAAATTATATGTTAAAATTTTAAAACTATTATGTAGTATTTCTTACACAAATAGTCAATATTAAGAGTCATTAGAGTAAACATTAGGAGTCTGTTCAAGTTAACATTATGCAATGAAATGGGCAACTCAATATTTAACATGATAATATTAATACACTCCTATTTTTTATTCCAATGACTAATAATATTAATACTTTTATATGAAACGTTACACATAAGTGCTATAATAGTTTCAAAAAATTTTAAGTCTATTTACAATCCAGGCTTCTGAATATGATTCTTAAAACAGACTCCAGAAGGGTCGAAACGTTAAACAAAGTAAATTTTTGAAATACGTATGTACATGTCTGTTTAGAAAAAAGTCACTATATTTAAACATTAATAACGAGATAACAGTCAAAATTTACATTATAATATTGTTATAATATGATACCACTCCAGCAAATTTGCTGTGCACCGTATTTATGCAAAACGAAGGGCATCAGCGGGATAAGAGTCATTATCTCATACATCTGCAGTTTTAAATCACTCTGGGAATTATCTAATGGACGTGCCTCTACTTCACACGATCATCCGAGTGGCATTAAGCCATGGGTACCCACGGTGCATGTCTAGCGGATTTTCCTTGTATTAACTAGGTATGTACACATCAAATTTCCTTACTTCGAAATATTATTTATTCCTTTATACAATCTATTTATTTATTTGTTTATTCCAACCAATAATACCCTGTCCGTTCGCCAAGGATATCCGTCATGAATAAATTTATTTGGTGGGCTGACAGAACCGTCCCTACGGAGTTGCGACGACGAAAATTTACGTTATCAATAGTTATGGTAATTTCTCACTTGGATTCGGGGATTCTATTTACCATTACGAAAATAATAATATCCATTCTTCAAATACACAAAACGTTATAATTTGCTGCTTTGAACAAAAACATACATAGCACATTTCTATAACGTCACGTAAAATAATAATAATAACACATGAAAATTCTTTACACATTTAACATTTCCTTTCATATTTACAATACACACGTTTAAATATCTTTTTTATTTTATCATGCATGCATGGCCTTTTACCCTTATGATACTATTGAAATTATTAATATTTAACAAAATTTGCTCTTCCCACAATACGTATATTTTAATGTCCCTTTTGTCACTTTCCTGGTTCGTGTCTCCTCTGCATTATTGAACGAAAAATTTAATGGAAATTTCCAAATTTCATTTGCAGTATAGTTCATCGCAACATTGGTCATTACATACAATAACTGCTTCCCCATAAATTAACCATCATATTTAGCATCACCTCCTTACCGCAGAAGTTTTCTACTCGTCCGACTTTATACACTGTACCGTCACCGCGGCCAAACGCCAAATTCCACTCATCCAATCGTCTCCGTGTCGGAATCGCTTCTCCTTCGCAGTTCATGAAGCGCGCAGTTCATTTGTTTACATTTTTAATATGCGCATTACTGGCCCCATTCTGTTCCTCCTCCACACCATGTATACTATCACAATAAATTTCACTATTTTCCTCGCTTATTAATTACACTCATTTCCCTTGAATTTTTGTTATTTACATCACCGTGTATTTACTTCGAATTTCCCAATGTTGATGTCGTACATATTTTTAATACCCATTATTTTAATAATGTTTACTTGGCCCAGTGATGACTCATCACACGTGGGACACAAGGGATCTCCCGTAGCTAAATTGGGGTAGGCACAGCAGCAGGCGGAGCATTTAAAATAATACAAACAGAATCCAGATCGTGGAAACGCTGGTGAAAATAATTGATGGAAAACAACTTACGTTATTCTGGCATTGCTAGACATTCTAGTATTTCTAGAAAAACCCTAACCACTCTTCTATATTTTAACCACTCTTTTTTCATAATTCATCTGAAATAATAATAAATTTATATTATTCGCATGTAATTAAAATGGAAGAATAAAGCTTTTTTGCCGCATCATGGCTTCAATAGCAGAAATTATGTTGTCTTGAAGAAATGAAATTAAAAGAAAGCATATCTCCAAGAAACAGAAAGAAATAAAAAGCGTCAAAGTTCATATTTTTTATTGTTTCCACTAGTTACTTTTCTTTTAAACTTTGTTTCGGATGTAATTGCTTTCATATTGTAATTGAGTATTTTTCTCATTATCTCAGCTCTACCATGAAAGCGAACCACAATCCTTTCTCCCCTTCTGAGAGAACTTGAAGCTTTACTCCTCTGCAAATTCGCCCTTTCACACGCTCTGTAAATTGTTTTTTGACATTGACAAAAAATAACCACAGCAATGTCAGAGGAATATATAATAATAATAATAATAATAATAATAATAATAATAATAATAATTATTATTATTATTATTATTATTATTATATACATACATGTCGTACACGTAATATAATAGTATAATTTTGGGATTAGATATTTTGAAGAATTGACGTAACTGTTTATTAGACTTTATTATCATCTAAATGTAAAAATCATGGCGAAATTGCAAATTAAAAAGAAATTCTGTTTTTTCTTCCCACGATGTTGGAGCTAAGTTTGAGAGAAATGGAAGCTTCAATAAAAGTGGTCCAATTTATGTTTTAGACACTAGTAAAATCGATTATTTCAGAGCATGCATAGCGGGCTAAAAGTTCAGCTTTCAGCACTAGTGCAAAATAAGACGATGCTCAATTGTTGAGATAATTTTGTAAATGCAATAAAGAAAAAAAATAATATCGTTTGACCGCATCAGATACTTCTGACCTTAACACATTAAGGGCCGCAACTCTCTGGGTTGATAAAAAGAAACTGTGTGACTGTTGACGTTTTAAGCATATCTCCACGTTTTTGAGTCAATATCTCCTATAGATTTTGAGAAATCGTCCCATTTTTGTCCCATTTTTGGGACGTTTGCCCATGCCGATTCCTATTTACTTGGAGTGTCTATGCTATTGGAAATGTAATAAGTATATCTTTGTTACATAACTTTAAACGTTTTTAGGTATAAAAGGAAAATAGTTACAATGATGCTGTTTCATTTAAAATTGATTTCTACACATAAATAAAAAGATGATTGTGCTTTTTCAACTATGGAATCGACACTGTAAGATGTGGGTCACTGCAAAATGAGTGTTTGTTTCAGTGTACGTTGGATGTTGTTACTTCCATGAGGGGGTCTGGACAATTCGAATTTGATCTAAAAGTAGATTCTGGTTTGTCTGAGGAGCGCTCTTATCTAGCAATACCCTTTATTACTTCCAACGTCCTCCTACATCTCCCTATTTCTCTGTTTCGGTAATATTTGTAATATCTTCATCAGTTAATGATCGGGATCAGAAGGAATAATGGACATGATAAAATCATTTTCCTCAATATATCCATTTATACCGACTTCATCTTCTAAACAAGCGACAATTTTATCAATGGTGAACTGCATTCCATGATACAGATCTGTTTCTGTTTGAAATATCACCTATTTTTAGGTCTAATGATATCGAACAATGTTTGACAGTAAACTATTCGAATCACTGTATTCGTTTCACAGTATACTACTACATGATTCGAACAATGTTTCACAACGTATACTTTATGAATAAAATGACAAATAAAATGACGATAAACGGTATAAATCATTAAATTATTATCGGAGGCATGAAATCGCCCAGCAATATTCATTTACGCACTACCTAAAATAAGTTGTGTTCCTTGTTCGCCAGCACGGTGTATTGCGGGTAAGCTAACTACATCCGGCCAATGTCCCAAAAATGGGACGCAATACTTTACGCTCTCTGCAATTTACATCAAATTAAGAAACAGTTGAAATCAACAATGGAATGTACATTTATTCTTAACGCAAATAAGGCAAGTCACTTACAAGCACATACTCCCGCCACACTGGCTCTCAGAGACATTAGTTTTAACATGGAAATCAAATATTGACCAAGTTCAAAAATTATTTTGGATAATCTAACATTTCCTAATGAAACGTCGTTACATCGCTTGTTATAATGATATATTTTCTATTGTTTTGCAAAATTACAAAATGTTCCACAAAATTAAGTTCAAAATTTTTAAATTCAAAAAAGCGTCTCAAAAATGGGACACTGGCCGGAAATGTGTTCATATCGTTAAATGCTTTGTGTATTTGAATTAAAATAAAAATAAATCAGTGACGCTGTCTAAAAAATACCATATGATGCATGTGTTAAAAGTGATTTTTCTTTGCCTGCAGAATTGCGCAACTATCGGCCTCCTGTTTCAATAGTACTCGCAAAATAAAATGTCACTTTTACCTCGCGTGTCATTAATATATTAACTGAAAACAAATTCGGAAAGAGGAGAAGAAAAAAAAGAGAAATAAAAAGAGGAGAGGGTATAAAGAAAAGAAGATACTTTTGCCCGAATTAGACACTATTTTAAAAATATAATTCTTGATATTCTTATTGTCAAAACCAACACGATTAGGAACTAAGAATTTTTGCTTCATTATTTCTAATCTGATGAAATATAATTTTATCAGAACTGCCAAGTCATTCTTGGTCTATTAAAGTCAAGGGTATATAAATCTCAGCGTAATGTACAAAAACAAAATAATAATAATAATAATAATAATAATAATAATAATAATAATGGTAATAAAATAGAAAATTTGTACGTAATTAATAATTTTAGTCGCAATAAATTATGCTTCATTTTATTGTAGTATGTCATATTTCTTAATTAAAGTTATTTGTTTCCACACAATAATAATGAGTTCTACATTACTCGTAATCGTATTTGAAGACAGTCATATGCAGAAAATCGATATCGAGATGATTATAATACTTTTTAGGGTCCAGCCGCCACTCTTCCCGTCGTCAATTCTAGAAAAGACATTTATACTTTTACAATTGTTTTAATATTTTTGATTTTCAAAGAGAAAAGATAGAATTTTTCGAGTCTCTCAGGCATTCGTTAAAGGTTTTTCAAGAAAAGGGTGAATATTTTTTAGTATTCGAGGTAATGATATTATATTACGTAACCATAATATTTATAAGGAGAAGCCATGCGGTGTTCGAGTTCCATTTTTTGGGGGGTGGGAGTGAATTTGAATTCTTGAAATTACTTTACCAGAGTGGTTACAGATCACCAATCGTTATCTACTGAAAAAGGTTAAAAAATCACTATAAGTGATTCTAATGAATGTATCCATGCCACTGAGGAACCACACCTCCCGTTAATGTGTTTCCTCTACCAGCTCGCATTTTTCTTTGTATTGACAAGAACCATTTGTTCTCCGCTCGGGCGGCGGATAACAGCTTCGCTTAACTACTTCACTTAATATTTACGAACAACTTTCTGGCAGTTTTAATCACAGAAGTGTGTGTTAAGGGCTACTCTTATAAACGAAGAATTGCTGCAATGGATGACCGAAAATATTTTTTTCAGTACTTGTAAAACAGGGGAACTCCGAGGACCTTCTTATGTGAAAAGCATTTGAAGAACTTAAAACTTCTACATAGCGGAAGATACTTGAACAATTTCTGATTCTCATTAAACATTTTATAACAAAATAATCTACCAGACTGACGTATGTTACTATGAATTCATACCACAAAACAGCAAATAACTGAATTCCATTATCATAAAAATTAAAATTCAATAATATTTAATTTTCAATTAATTAAATATCATTATTGTCATAACATTTTTCAGAAATATATTTTTCATCGTTCAAAGATAAAAGAACGTTCAAGAATCAAATGTTGAAATTATATTCAGCAATACTATTATTTTCCATGATGAATCTTGGGGAATTTGTTATCTACAAACAAAACCTTATAAAGTCATTACATCCCCCACATTCTAGCCACAAAAATCTACTTAGTAACCGTTTGAATGAACTCTTGGACCTCGTCGGTAATCAAGCTTATCCACTCATCCTGGTGATTCGTCACCCCAACGCCTCGACGTCTCCAGATGTTCGCCCGCACGCTCCCGCATTATTAGTGAGTGATACCACAATTCTCCAGAAGCAGCAAATATCGCAGCCTAAAGCAGATTCAGTTGTGATAATGGGCGGTGATGCATTCCGAGACACATTGGAATTAGTACTGCCCATTTTGAGAAGATCTCTGTTATGGAATCCGAATGCCATTTTTATATTTGTTCTTCAAGAGCAACTGTCGAACAATGACAGAAATTACTTTGAAAAAATAATTTTAAAGCACGATATTCTGAAAGCCACTACTCTTCATTGGATTAATGAATCTCTCATTACTGAAAGAAGTTTCGTCGATGACAAAGGCGTTATCTACGAAGGGAAGAAAGTAATTGTTCAGGAGTGTCCTCCCGAAATGACAGGAAAACCTGAGGCGTCTTTTCATCCGGTCTTTCCAGATGCATATCTGACAAGAGTAATCATCGAGTACACTGGAGATCTCCGACGTGTGAAATGTGACATTACCACTTCACAACCTCTAGGTTCTCGTTTTTCCAACGGTTCCTATTGGGGCCATCTCAAGGATATGGTTGCTGGAAAGGTACTACTGTTGGGCAATGCACAAGTATCGGTGTCGGAGTGGGGGCACTTCGCAGAATTTCTATCAACGCACTATCAAGACGACATGGTAATCGAAGTTCTTCGATCGGACTTGGTGCCATTCGTCGAAAGGCTCACGCGAGTGTTTTCCGTGGGAACTTGGGCACTACTTTTTTGCAGTTTGGTCGTTTTTGCTTTCGCGCAATATGTAATAAACATGAAACTGGGTGATAACAAACGATCATGGAGTGTGTCAACTGCAGTGCACGCCTCTATACGAATAATTATCACAGGGTCGTTCAGCAATCATTCAAAAATGCAACTGCTCTGGTTTCTCTTCTCCGTCGTCAACGTCATAATGGCAAACGCCTTCAGCGGATCACTGACCGCGCTATTAGCCAACGCGATCTACGCCGACGACATTGACACCCTGGAAGAAGTGGACGCCAGTGTAGATCGCATCGTCGTGTACAGGCCATATTATCACATGTTCCAAAACATGGAGCCGGGGGACATCGTGTCCAAGCTCTCCAACAAATTCCGGCCGGCATCCGACTCCTCCGAGTTCTTCTTGGTCCGAGAGGTAGGCATGTCAATGAAGTGGAGGGTTTGCACCGATGGCAGCAACAAGATGAGACGCCCGGCACTTCGCCGTCATGTTAAAGCTATAAAACAATAGCTTTTGAAACAAGTCGTAACCACTATATTCAAAATTTAGATCGTATTTACGAAAACACAAGCAATTTAAAAGTTCTTACGAAATAATTTAATAGACTAATTAGAAATTATCTTTAATCCTGGTATAAAATTATACACGGTTTCACAATAATTTGATTGATTACTTTCGTGCATCTCCGAGTGTTTCACCTTGTTAATTACATTGTGATTTTTTACAAAATGAATCCGTCGAATCAACTAATATTAAGTTTATGGCTGACTTGCTAAAGAGCAGAATTAACATTGTCTCTACAATTTCCCTGTCCGGAAGGACCAAGGATTTGAGACCAGACAGTTGGGAATTTTTGACACTGGTTAAATAGCTAGGTTAAATGCAACCACAATTTGAAGAAGTCTAGCGACCAACTCCTCTGATAGGTCGTTTTCAGTGTTTTATCGATACGAGAAGGGCGGTGATAATGGAGGGGCTGAACCCCAACAAACATGCCACGGACTGCGCACTATCTTTCATTCCTCATTATTTTCTCCTCCCTTCCTCTTAGACACAACCATACATACACACACACACATACATACCATCACTCAACACAAATGTCTGGAGACCAGACTGGAGCTTACAGCTGATCCTCTTGAGGCGGTCTCCATCTGGGCGAAATACCTGCACGGGAGAAACCCGCAAGCCGACAAGGAAGGTCGAGGCTTCTTCTGTAGTTTCACCAAACGAGGAACACCACCGCCCCTGGGCTGTTACATTCACTTCAATTACGGGACTAATGATCATAGATAGTGACGCACACAGAAACATCAACCAGTGTTAAGATTAATTAAATAACTGAAAAAATATAATTATAATCTAATATATTTTACTCCAAAGAAGTTTGACGATTGGAACATTGCGAGGGATGCCATCCCCCCGATATCTGTCTCAAGTGGGGCAGCAACCTAACCAGGTAAGCTCTAAGTTCCCGACTAGTCTGCCGACGTGTGGGTATAGTGAAATGTAAACAAGTGTGAAAAGAAAGAGAATAGGACAAAGAAGAAGGAAAAAATCACGGACCGCGACCCGTTTGTTAGTGTTCTTCTACGAAATACGCCGGGTATTGGTCGGAGAAAGCACGCAAAATCACAGATGAGAGCAGGCAGCCGCTAGAATTCTCCTCCAATCAGGGTCGAAATGTTTGATGCGTTGTGAGTGTGCGTGTGTTGTAAGTGTGGGCGTGGCTCCCTGTGCGGCAGCGGATCCTGCTCGGCGAGCGCGTGGCCATGGTGTCGACGAAGGCGTTCGCGCGGCGCTACGGCCGCCTGCCCGAGTTCATGCGCGACGGCCGCACGCAGCTGCACGTGGTGGGCGCCAGCCTCCTCGCGCCCTCCTTCCGCGCCTTCGCCGCGCCCCGCGGCTGCCCGCTGCTGCGCCGCATGAACCAGGTGCCTCGCACGCGCACGCGCTCTCACACGCGCCCTCGCACGCGCCCTCGCACGCGCCCTCGCACGCGCCCTCGCACGCGCCCTCGCACGCGCCCTCGCACGCGCCCTCGCACGCGCACTCGCACGCGCACTCGCACGCGCACTCGCACTCGCACGCCCACTCGCACGCCCACTCGCATGCCCACTCGCATACGCATACGCACTCGCACGCGCACATGCAGGAGCACTCGCACGCGCACTCGCACGCACACTTGCAGGAACACTCGCATACGCACACGCATACGCATTTGCACGTGCACTTGCAGGAGCACTCGCACGCGTACTCGCACGCGCACAGGCACGCGCACAGGCACGCGCACAGGCACGTGCACTCGCACGTGCACTCGCACGCGGACTTGCAGGAGCACTCGCACGCGCACTTGCGGGAGCACGCGCACTCGCTACATATTTTTATATGTATCTGGGGAAAATGCATGAACGTTTTACATTTTATCAAATCATATTTCGTACATACATGCGAGTGTCCGAAACCATTGGTTTCAAAACTTCGAGATTATTTTTCACTCAATTTGTTTAATTAGATTGAGCTATAAGCAGCCCCCTGCAATGTTAGATACACAGCAACTCGAAAAGAATCCAGAAACAGATGTTTCGATTTTGACTAAAAACTACAAATATTTAATTGTGCAATTCCGTCTATCCTCCAACTGCGTCTAGAAACTTAAATCTCGTGCTCAAAACGTCACTGCTTACGTCTATCTCATCCCCTCTCTCACCACCCTCTCTTCCCCCCTCTCTCTCTCATACGAGAAGGAAGCAAGAAATGGGGGATGGGAGAAAAGGAGCAGGTTCATAGATGATACATCGTGTACTGGGAATGTACACCATGCCACACCACAACTGAAACATCCATGCCTTACACAAAATTCAAATCTGCAGTCATGATTTAATACGTACTTGCGCGAATTGCTCCAAGCTGCTCCGCCATGCACGTCGGGCAGGAATTGATGGAAGGGGGAGAAGAGTGATAAATGATAATTGAGAAAGTTCCCTCTTTCATCAAAACACAAGGTCACATCCCAGACAGGTCTCGAACCCGCAGCCCTTCGAGCCAAGAAAATGGAGAGGCGTCCGCCTCAAGGATCTCGGCTATTTTCGCCGGCATACTTATCAATATATTAATTAATTACAGATTTTCTTAATATCATTTAATTTATAGTGTCTAAGAATAAATGTTACGATTTTATAGGGCATTTAGAGGGCTCGAAAGTCATGAGCTTTTGCCATTGAGCATATGGTAATGAATTTCGTGTAACAAAGTTTTACGTGTGACATTTGCCCTATATTTGAAGGTAACTCTTTATGCGTTGATGTTTAGAGGGCCACTTTCTCTCGCCGGGTGATTTCGTTTACCTTCCAAACTCCAATTCATGATGGGGGGCCTAGCCATCAGGGTCAAATAGCACCTGTGTAATTTCGCTGTATGAAATTTTTCACTACTTTTTCCGTTGGTAAAAAATGTTATTATTTTCTTCCCCTTTACAAGCCTTAAACGATAGTAACATTTATACCCAGATTCCTGTAGAATACGAGGGTAGGGTCGTAAGTCATGGCAACAATTATTAAGTTTTTTGGTAAGAATACGGTCACGGGTGGAAAATGTGAAATAAACACATTAAAGAGCAGAGTATGAACTAAGTACATGGACATTTAATGACACACCAAAATTGGGATTCTGATATTTGTATTGTAATTGTATTTGAAATGATAGTACTGGTTTCGTTCCAGAGCATTTTACTGCACACGAGTTCACAACATTCCAAAATTAAATACCCTTCTAAAGGCCCGATTAGGCAGATGGTCAATTACCGCACAGGCCACATCGGTCGGTCCGCACACTCACAGGTCACCGCGTGCGTTGCTGATCACTGGTTGCTACGCGTCCTCGCAGAAACTCTCCTGCCCTTCTCGCGACGGTATGAAAGGGCATTATTCCCAAGAGCTTCCACCAATTCCCTGTGACATTCTCGATCATTTCTTCCATGGAAAATGGCTATCTTTGTGTATAAGAGTCGTAGGCTTCCGCGGCCGGAGTCATTAAATTCTTGGCTGTCCGGCATTAGCCGCGTCGTTAGCAGTATAGCTCTGAAGAAGGCCACAACAAGATGGCCGAAACGTCAGCTCCATCGACCATGACGTGGCTAATCCCGGACAGCCAAGAATTTAATCTTTGTGTATAAGCTCTGATCAAACCTGGTTACATTCATCTCACCATCATCTAGTCAGACAATGATTTCACCTTGTTTTCGGTGCTAATAGACACTCACATAGCCATACACAAATATAATTCAATGATTCTATAAGATTTCTTTTAGAAAACCAAAAGGTTGGCATGACGTGTAGCCCAACTGTCACTGGCAGGTGGTGCAACGCGCGCTGGCCGCCGGCCTGTGGGACAAGTTCCTGGAGGACGGCGACGGGAACTACTTCGCGCTGCACGGGGTGCCGGCGCGGGACGTGGCCGGGGCGGCGGCGGGGCCCTACGCGCTGGGGGTGGCGCACGTGTGGCTCGCGCTGCTGGCGCTGCTGTGCGCCCTGGGCGACTGCGCGGCCGCCTTCGCGCTCGAGCTGCTCTGCTTCGGCGCAACGGAAGGCTTCACGCAGCTTGCACGCGTCTTGCTGGCGGGGGGAACTCGGCCTGCCGAGCGGCGAGGGGGGCGGTGGAGAACGAGTCGGTTTATACCGTTGTAAGTGATAATTGGCAGGCGGATTTTAATGAAATGTAATTTTATGTTATGGAAAGAGGAAATCACCCATTATATATATATATATATATATATATATATATATATATATATATATATATATATATATGTATTGCATTATCGTCGATTTCGACTAATGAGTCACTTTTTACATTTTCCCGTCATTTTTAAAGCATTTTTTTACTGATTTAATTGATTTTAATATCATTTTAATGGTACTCGCTTCAAATAATATTTACGAGATGCAACAAACTCCCCACAGAATTCCTAAGTAGCCGATTCGATTTCTTCGCTCAGAAATTATAATGTCAGCCGTTGTAAGTATGTAATCGGTTCCTGTGATGCCTATCTGCGCCATTGTCGGTTCTGCGATTTCGGGATAACTAAAGAGATTTCCTGGTAAATAACTGTCCAGACCAAAAGTCTCCAAGCCTGAGTTCACTTGAACGTAAGGAAGAAACCTCGTTTACATCAGTAATATATCCAACAGCTTGAGTTCTTTATCTGAACTGGTTTTGATCAATTTTTTAAGTCATTTTTCTTTTCTTTTAGGGTATTTTTCTCAAATTTTAAGAGCATTTTATTGATCATTTTTGGCGACTTTTTAGGTCATTAAAGTCCGCCCTTAGAGATAACATTCAGGACGAAGAAGAGTGTACATACTTATGGTAACGATGTAATTTACGTTCAACCAATTTACGATATCAAAAATCGAATTACTTCAATACAACAAAGTCCCAATACACGGATTATATGAATTATATTGTTGCTACACATACTATTTCACTATCCCAAAATATCTTTCATATTCCTCTCATTCACAGTTTTTCATAAGCGATTCATATTGTAAGATAGTCTACCTTACTTTTTATACTAAAATAACTTATTATACTAAAATGGTTGGTTTTCGTAACTGGCAGTTGACATATGGGCAAACTGAACACATTAAATACTGAAAATGTTGAATGTGAAATAAAAAGTTTGAAAGTTTCAGAGAGCAAGAAACTACTTTGTTCACACTAGTTGGAAAATATTGAAGTAGATGATGTAGCACCTCGGATAAAAGAGTAAGAAGGGGAAGAAAAAGAAGAAAAAAAGGAGGAGAAATAGAAGAAGAATGAGAATTAAAAAAGATTAGAAATAAGAAGAGGAATAAGAAGAAGAATATTATTTTTCTTATTAACAAGAAGAAGAAGTTTTAACATATAGGTACAGTATTTCGCTTTAGTTAAATTGGTTAAAAATTTAACTTTTAAAAATTTACACAAAATAAATATGATTTTCTTAGGAAGAAATTATTATTAACCTTCTTAAAGCATGTATTAATTACAAATTAACAATTAGATTTAAAGTTGGATGTATTTTGTAAATGATAAATTCATATATAACATAAAAAAACTTCATTTAAAATTCTTAAACGTAAATAATATTATAAAGGGTACTGACGATGTATTGATGTAGACGAATGATAGCTCACAATTAAAGCACATTTAAATTATTATTATTATTATTATTATTATTATTATTATTATTATTATTATTATTATTATTATTATTATTATTTATTGATCCCTTCGTTGAACTGAGTCGATCGATAGCTTCTTGACAAAAAACTTGAGTTGACGGAAAATTCACTGTTTTACAAACGGGTAGGTTTAAAACCATTATTTTCGTCCTTTCCCCCCTGAACATATTGGACTTTTGTTTCGTTTGTCACTCACTAGTAGATAAAACATGCACTACATTAAATTGAATTAAATTAAATGACAAGAATATATGTTCTCACCTTCATCCTAAAAATCAATTTATTGACATATACATTGACCACAATATAGGTCCTATTTACTAATGTGAAAAATAATAAAACGTCATCTCAAGTCGACAACTTTCATATTATTAAAATCTGCTGTAATTAATAATTTCATGTGAAGTTTACGAGATAGCATTTCATTATTAAAAAATAATTGCTTAAAACCATACTCCATCAAATTCGATAAGTGTGGAGATATTCATTCAGAAATGAGTCTTCAATTGTCACCAGAGAACTGAAATACGCTCTACCGGTTGAGTTGGGAACTACGACATTCGATATCTGCCAAGTCTTAGGAGTTCCCAGCGCATTGCCACAGATAGCGCAGTGGTCTCTGCCTGTGCTACCGCAACCGTGATATGGGTAAGCGACAGAATATATCAAGTGGCGTAAGAGGTTGAATGCATTTACATACATTTTATCTAGTTACAAAATCAGATACACCTGTTTTTAAACGTTTTCCTACATTGTTTTTCAAGATACAAGTTAAATACATTATTATTGGGAACATTTTCTACTCTGATACGAACCGACATATTGAATCAATATTGAAATAAAAAATTACTTTTGTTCGAGATCTTACTGGTTTTGCTTTAACTGCGTCTGTATCTCCTTTTGTAACAATTCTGTAATTACGATCGATGCGCAGCTTAGGCAATGTGGATTTTAAAAGTTTTTAAACTCATTCGGTAAAAAGCAATTTCGACTTTAAACACCCCTAACTTTTGAAATTGCCAGTTTCACATGCGAATTCTTTTATTACGTGAAAATTTACAGTTTGTGTAATATTTTGGGTCAATGAACTCGAAAATAGATTACGTAGTTTGGGAATATAGGTTTAAAAAAAACTGCTTTTTTGAATCTGGGAGTAAAAACATTGGTATAAAATGCAAATGATATAAAGCTCAATGCAAAAAAAAGTCTTAGTACTACTCACTATTAGAAAAAACACGCTTAATATTACAATGGATTTTCACGAGAGATTTCCACTTTTTTGGTGAAGTTCATCCTAAATGTTCAGAAATTTTACTAATTTTGGGTATAAATAAACAAGGTCAAAGGTCAAACGTATGCATTAAATATGAAGCTTCTGTTATTCTTTACATCATATTAAACAAGTCAAAATATTTGTTTAACAATAGTAAAGGGGCATCATTTTTTCGGCCGATTTCACTTGGAATTACCCATATAGAAAAAAGTACAATGCCTGGTTTGGAAACTATTCTACTGCTATTTACTCCCAATTTTTCATAGGAATATATTGGTGCTTCTCTTAAATTTAGCTAGCTCAATATACGTCGCTTTTCTTCCCACGAATCTTGCCTGTAGACAACTATATTGGTAATTTCTTAGTGTTTAGTTATATTAGCAGTTTCAGCCGAGATTTTGTGGTAATTCATATTAGAGATGAATGTGTTGAGATAATCAGAACTACAATACAAGTAAGTTTCATGTAATATTAAATATAAAACCTTCGAATCGTACTAATTTCGGTGAAATATTCCCTATCGTCAGTGATTTTGCAGCCACGGCATCTTCATGCACGTGCAACGCGGGGTCATGGTGCCCGTGCGATGTTCCCTTCCACATCCTTGGGTCCCTCTCCCCTCCCCCTCCCACACACGTAGACACACATATACGTACTTCCTACACTACTGTACATATTGGAAACTTAGAACTTGTCGCCGCTGGGATAGTGCACCGTTGGAGAAGATATATGAAGGTGGAAAACCTGCAAGCTTTCGTGCAGGGCGGCGCGGGATTTCACGCTACAGCGAAAGGGGAAAACCGGCACCGCCCGGGTAAATCATGGACTGCACTTACGGGAATAATTACTTGTGTAATTGATGCGACCGAAAAAAATTATTCCCTCCTTTACAAAATAAATATTGTAGAAGTGTTTCAATAAACAAGAGCACAAGGCAGTACAACCCTCATATGGACTATTTTACCCGGGATTTTCACATCCCTAGGATGGATACCTGAGCAATGAATCTTATCATCCCCCCCCCCCCGGGTGAACAAGTTGGTCTGACTCCGGCCATTCCGGAATTCGTTGCGCACAGCTACCCCTGCCCAGGGTAGTGCTGCCTCGCCTGGCGACATAAGCAAAATAATAGTTTTGTGAAATATTTTAAGAAGAATAGGGCATGAGTAGGTATTCCAACGCTATGATCGAAGCGATGGCAAGACCCGCGATCATCTTCTCACTTCTATAAACGGGACTCCTGTGGATCGGCAGTCTAGGACCACGTTTCGCGGGGTTGTCTATGGGTATGTACCCCATGACGCATACTTTCATGCAACGAGGCTATTTCATTACATACCACTAAAGAATGTTACTAAACCTGCAGCAGTTGCGCACTAATTCTCAGTCCGCAGAATATTTTTCCCTTTTAATATCTTTGACCTTAGGAATCACGTAATTATCGATACCTTCTTACAATAGTTTTGAACAATATTTTCGTTTCAGTTTGATCAAGGCAGTGATATGGGGTTATCGGCGATTGTAGTCTCCCAATTGGGCGCCACTATTGGGTTATATGCACTTATGCTCAAAATGTTTATACAAAGAAAATAATGGATATGCGAGAAAAGGGAATGAAATGTATAAACTGATGTTGAAAGTGTGTATGCCGTCTAAGTAGCTTTCTTGCCTATGTAGTCTTATTAGACTTAACTACTTTGTTTTTAAACCTCTTTCGGCTACGTGCGGTCTTACAGGCCACCGCGACTATTGATTTAAAACATGGAAAATTTTCAACATTTTCTCAAAAACGCCTCCAATTTTCTTCTTTAAATTTATTTTAAGAATAGAGTGAAATACACTAATAAATATAGGTCCGATTTTCACTTTAAACTGAAATTTCGAAAATTACAAAAGTTTGATTTATATTTACTTCTTTCCACAACAACAACAAATATTTCTTTTTTAAATGAAATATGTTCTCCGCAATTAGTTCTTTCATTAATGTCGTACATTTTTTTAATATTGCAGTATTGCGGAATTTTGTGTGAAATATGGGCAATATTAAAAATTCCCCAAAACGAGAATTTCTCAAAAATGGCTACAAATCTTTTCTTAAACTTTCCGTACAGATAGTGCTAAATGGATTTTATATGATGACATAAACGCCATTTTGCTGTATTCTTACATAATTTTGCTGTAAAATTACACAAACGTAGCTCTCACGTCGTTTACATTTACATTAGCGTTTATTTGTAAATATTGTGCATTTTTAGTACATGTGCTTCAAATGCTTGAACTTGATGATGAAATGAACTTGAAATTGAACATTTTTAGAAACATTAAAACGCCATTTTCTCGACATTATCTTCAACTTTTTCCTTTAAATATTTCATATGGATTAATATGGACATACCACTGAATAGCATGATTAACCCCATTCTTACGTACTTACTTGCTTTCCCAAACATTGTACAGTATTTTTGAATACTTCTCATGTCGTTAATATTTACATTACCGACGACTAGTGTACATTATTGTATTTGTGTGAAGAAGTGCTTCAAATGATTTCAAATAATTCTTTTAGAAAAGTTAAAGCTAAAAACATTACACGACATATACGCTGTTTTGATGTATTCCTTTCATTTTTCAAAAACTACACACAGGTATTTTTTTAAATATCTCTCACGTCGTTAATATTTACTTTACGTACATTTTCTATTAAGTACTAGCTGACCCGGCGAACTCTGTTCCGCCTTAACAGCCGGTTCGATCTTTTTCTCGCGTCGCACTCACTGTGAGAAACTGTACTATCCTTGTTGCACTCGTGATAATAAAGCAATTGCAGATTTGTGTTTTTATCTCAAACAAAGAAGAATTTCAACAACAAAAAAACGTTCTGATATTAAATAGATAATTAAAAAATCTATTACGTAGCAGAGCGTTTTTTTTTTTTTTTGAATTGATTTTTGTTTAAGAGAGAAATACAAAGCTGTAATCATAGGGACCGGCTGTTAAAGGCAATAAATAAGCAGATTTTGGAATTTATTAAGTTAAATTGTTTATTAGAAAATACAAATAAAAAAATTAAGTAGATTAATCATTCATTATTGTTCCTGTATTTTGGTGCATAGGTTGCACTCTTCAGTTAAGTACCTTCACGCGAAAACATGCAAAATCACGCGAAAACGTGTGTTCTTACACAGGAACGCTGTCGAACGGGATAAACAATATCCTATGTCCGTCTCCTGGCTCTAAGCTTCCTGCTCACCAATTTTCAGCCAAATCGGTACAGCCGTTCTTGAGTTATAAATAGTGTAACTAACACGACTTTCTTTTATATATATAGATATATATATATATATATAGATATAGATTACATTTGTGAAAATTGGTGTTTTAAATGATTTCTTTTGAAGTTTCTCCATAACTCAACATTTTTCTGTAAAAATGAGCTCACAATTCCACATTTTCAGAAACTCTCAAACGACATTTTCGTAAGAACAGCTCTCAATTTTTAAATGAAGATTTGCATGTATGACTATGTTTCACTCTTCTGTAATATGCTTGCAGACATTTTAATTCTACCATTTGGAAACTGTAAAATTCTGTAAATGTTACAAAAAACGTTGGCACCGTTAAGTAGTAGCTGAGAATAGAGTGTGGCAATATTGAACATCTAGCGTAGACTAAAGAGATTAGAAAACTAATTAGTGCGAGGAAGTCTTTATTTAACACCACTAGTTTAATGTTTTTTTAAACATGTACGTGTGTTATAAATCTATAAGAGAATATGAGGCTATCTTTTCAAGTGTCATTTTCTTACTTCGGCTTATCATATTCTGGTGTCTGTTTTTCGATAGACCGGAAAATAACACAAATATTGATAAGGATTTGGTAGAGCTGTCGATTTTACGTAACGTAGTTTTCATCACACGTTTAATCTTTTTATGTTATATTCCTTACCCTTAAATGTCAAGCATATATATAATTATTTCAGTTTTATGGGATCTTTTATTTCGGAAATAAAAAATTCTATTATATCTTGAAATGTGCTTTATTAAAAGTTTATGATTGACGTAAAATCTGATTTCCTAACAGTCGTAAGATACAATCACTTCGGGGAGTAATCTAAGGCTCAAGAATTAATTAAAAATTAACAAGGCATTTACCTCCAAAAATACACGTATTTTTTACATTATGTACGAGAAAATTAAAGTAAAATTAATACATTGTGTTAACTTTCTGTTTCGGAGTATGAGTAAAGCTAATTTTTTTCCTGACTTTCTTCCTCAAAAAATGTTTCAACCATAAACTGTCTCGTATTGTGAGTTTAAATGGTTTTCTAGCATGTGAGAACCATTACGAGATACACTCGCAGGATGAATTTGATTCGCTGAGATTTCATGGAATATATTTCTATTTTTCATTTCTACCACGGGTTAATTGTGGTTTCCTTTTAGGTTCATACAACTCAGCGGTATTCAGGGCAAATACTGCGAGGTAAATCCATTTCGAGGTGCAAGGCCCTGCCTTCTCGTCCCCGCGAAGGCGTGGGCGGGCGGAGCGAGTAGTTCGCGAGTGTGGCGCTGGCCGCGTCCAGTCCGTGGTAGCGCCGCCCGCCGCCCACAGCGCGCGCGGAGGGATGGGTCGAGTGCGGCCGAGCTGCTATTTTGCGCCGGGAGGAGCGCGCGGGCGAGGGCCGCGGCGCGGGCCCAGAGCCAGCGCCTTCCACAGGCGCGCCATGGGGCGGGGCCCGGGACAGTGTTAGGGGGTGAAGGAGTGTGAAGGGACGGTGGATAGAACTGGGGAGACGGGATGGTACGGGTGGAATGGGGGAATGGGGGAAATGGGGTGGAATGGGGGGAATGGGGGGAATGAGGGGAATTGGGGGAATTGGGAGAATGGGGAGGGGATGCAACAGGGTGGAACGGATTGAAACGGGGTGGATCAGGGCGGAATAGGTGGAGTGGTGCGGAACGGGTCGGGACGGGGCAGGAGATGAAAGAGGCGGGAGAGGTGGGTAGTGGGGTCTTGCGGGACACAGACTCAGGACACAGAGTGTAGTGAGAGAGTTGCACAGTCAACGACGACGCGTAGGTTAAGTGAGAAATATGGATAGGGACATAGAAATAATCGAGACGAAGAGATGGGAAGAGGACACAGCAGAACCCATCCTAAGGAAGGGATGGTCAGGAGAGCAGGGCAAATGGGAGTGCGCCGACAAGCAAAGGGTGCGGTTGGCTACGAGGGGGCATTGTGAGCGTTGGAGCGGCGGGGGTAGGGACATGAAAAACGAGAAGGGCGTGCCGATGGCTGCTGGTAGTGAAGAGTGGAAGTGGTGGGAGTAAAGCTGTACCAGGGGTGCTGAGCGAGGGGAAGACGGGAGGGGAGGTGACGGAGGTGCCCATGCCTCCTAAATGTTTTTCCAGGTGGTTCTGGTACACATATTCAACGTCATTTTATTATTATTATAATACTTTATTTCATTGTCATTATAAGTAACAAATATATAATACCTCATAAACTAGATGAATTTAGTACCATTACATTATAGAAGTAAAAAATAGTTATATATGCACCAAGAGTGTTATGATCAAGTGGCGATTTATTTCTTGTTTTTGGCTTTTTGTCGCCCGAAATCATTAGAACCAGTTAACGACCACGGTACATAATTTTCTTTTGTACCGAATTTTATCGATTCAGATTTATTTATTTACTAATTAACAAAATGTTAACTTGACTCGGTCTCTCTTTTCATATTTCCCTCCTATTGTTCCCTCCCATAATTCCCTCTATAAGAGAACATGTAGCATTATTCAACTGTTTTCGTATTTCCCTCGTAATCACGATTCTCTAGATCCAGACAAGTTATGAAGTGCATATCGAGTTCCATGTCGAAGAAAATAAAAAGCTGTAATGTATCGGTAAAAAATAAATAATACTTTTTTAAATTCAGATATAACTTCCATTAATTTTGATGAATAATTTGCTATCGGTTTGAATCGTGGTTTACTATTTGACCATATTCTAATTTCGACATATTTTGATTCTTTCATGATTGTAGCATTATATTGTATTTTTTCCTGTAACGAATTACAAGTGACCTAAATACGCCTTCATGACTACTCTAAGACTAAGACTAAGTGCGATCCAAATAAACCGGTCGCATTTAAGATAAAGGAGAGTAGCCGTCAATGTTAATCTGACCGTGTCTTTTTACATGGTATTGTCGAGACAATACAACAAAAGCACTTCATTATACTTTATATCTTAAGTCACTCTTTGCACTTTAACTGCCGTGCTCATAAGTCTCGTTAGTGCAGTGAATGTTTTATCCTGGGAGGTGGAGGTGTTCATTCCTGCTGGATGATGGAATTCGGCACCGACCTACACATCGGCTTGCACAGGATTTCCTCTTTCGAGAATCTCCACCCAGTGGGGTACCGCTCCGGCCGGGTCAAGCTGTAAGCTCCTCTGTGTGTGTGTGAGAGAGATAGATAGATAGATAGATAGATAGATAGATAGATAGATAGATAGATAGAGAGAGAGAGAGAGAGAGAGAGAGAGAGAGAGAGAGAGAGAGAGACGGGGGGGATTGGTCAAGGAAGAAGAAGAAACAACTTCGCGCAGCACGTGACTAGTTTGTGAGTCTCGACATTCGCCTGGTTCTGATCGAAAAAAAAAACACCAAAAACCAGCGACCACTAAAATGCTCCTCCAGACAGCGCCAATGACTAAAATGGACCAAGCTATCAAACCAGTGTCGAAAGTGCACCACGGTCTAGTCTTGGGCCCACAACCTGCTCGTCAGAGTTGCTGCAGACACGGCGCCAATGCTGGCTCTGAGCTCAGTGAGGCGGCCCCGCCTTCGAAGTTTCGTTGGGCGCCCCTGGGCGCTGCTTCGCCACGAGCCGCCCGCGGGAGCGGCGCCAGGACGCGAGGGGCAGCGGTGTCAAAGCATTAATTCATGGCAGCGCTTCCTCATTTGCCAAGGAATGTTTGGAGAAAATGAGGTGTCGCTGTTTATTGGCATTACCTCCTGCAAGGAGGACGGGAAGAAAGTATTCGACGTGGACATCACAACAACTCCGTCGTTGCCAACCTTTTGACAGGAATGTTGTGATTAGAAGAAATTGCTCCTATCCTTCAATTGACGCGTTTGGTTCGCATGCATATATGTGTAAATATATGTATGCGAACGTATATACTATGTGTAATAATATTAATATAAAAAGTAAAAAACACTTAAATTAAAAACATCTATATATTATTAATACACATGTGACGAAAACATTAAAATATTTTATCGAATTTTAATGGAATTAATACATGATTCATTTAGAATACCGTAATTAAAAGTATTTCAAAAATGGTAAAATTCAATTTTTTAAACTATACGATTTACTTTTTATCGAACTCCCATCACTGAGATACTAGTACACTGAATTACTAAATAATGTTGTCCACCTCGAATATTCTGTAAACGGTTTAAGATACTGGAATGCCATTTTCACCAAATTATTCAGGAGACTGAGGTTAATAAGTTGTAGTAATTTGCTTTACGATAGCATTTTTCCATTTTAGAATTCTTGAAATATGTGTTCTTTTTAAATAGAACTCTGTCCTTAAGCACGATAGATAGGTCCTGAGAAGATAAATTCGTCAATATCACATATGTTAGTATTTGGTGAACAATTGTCACCACAAAAGAATACGAAATCCGGCGACATATGAAGAGTAGGTCCTCGAAAAGTTGGTGACGCGGAGCCGGGAAGCTGGGCGGCCTCTATGCCGCAAGGTGCCACGGGCTTGGCGGCCATCTCGATCGAATTTCCCTTTCAAGAAACGTCGCGAGAAAACCCTCGCCTGTTACAATCATTCATACAAGATACTTCGTTCACATTTCGTCCAATAAATTGATTGATTGGTTGATTGATTGATGTGTCCTGGCACATCATCCGCTCTAGCCGTCAGTCCCGTTAGTGTAGGAAAATGTTGTGTTGTCTGAAATGGCGGTGTTTCTTCGCAATTGAATGGTGGGATCCGGTACCGACCTGCAAGTTGGCTTGCAGGGAATTTCCTTCTCTAGGTATCTCTTCCAGCGAGGTTCCGTTCCAGCCGGGACAAGCTCTAATCACCCCGACAGGCGTGGTAATGTAGTGCATGTAACGTATATATGCGTGTAAAAGGAGAGGATAGGGCCAGAAAAAGGAAGAAAAGATCGCGCGCGGTACGTTGCTCGTTTGTTATGATCGTGCTGCGGCATCCGCCTGGTGTTGATCGGAGAAACCAAGGAGAACTACTGATCAGAGTAACCGGTCGCTAGAATTTTTCTGCAGACTGCGTCGAATTAGAACTAGCTATTTAGCTAATATGGAAAATAGGCCACCGTCGAGACTCGAACCTAGGACCTCCCGGTCAGAGTCGCTGCACAGGCGACGAGTTAGCTCTGAGCTGAGCTGAGCTCAGTCAATTTTTCAGCCAAGATCTTCTGGATTCATGCTAATGTATGCAGATATACTAGCAGTAATAACTTTGAAGTGCTAAAGAAGTTCTATCTTGAACAATCGAAGACAAGTCTTGAAAATAAATTATTTTTTGAGTGTGAAATTCAGAAAGACCATTATTTCCTCAAAGCAAAAGTCATCGACGGGAAGTCGATGATACGTAACAGTAGCACTCTGATGACTCTGATGTTACAAGTGGAGGGGAGGGGATGTACGGGAAACAGCAAAAGCGCGTGAACTGTGCATATGCGCAAATGTCTCGTTGCGCTATAAGTACATTCATGATTACTACGCAAATGATGTTGCCAAAGGCCATTCTACAGATGGATACTCCTAATTTCAACAAAGTATTGTTTTGTGTAAACCGAATTGAAAGTAGGAATTTCTAATGAATCAGAAAATAATTCATACATTTGTCAAATATTTCATGCCAGTTAACATACATTTTTACGCATTCAGGTTCCAGAATGCTAAGCAAAAACCAACGCTAAGTGTTTGAACTCAGAGTATTATTTAAAAAGTCTTTCTCTGCTAGTGCTGTTGCTAATCAGACCCAGCACTAATGATAAGGTTGAAAAAATTATGGTAATTTACGATCCTTTGGCAGTTAATTTAAACAACCTCCGAAGATAAAATATATTTTAATGAACTATTGGTTATTTTAACTCATGAACTTACTGCTCGTAACAAGCATTGGCTTCGTCAATTAACTCAACCTGAAGTTTCGGGAACTTCATTTTTCCATTATAATCCCCTCCATGTATGCTACAAGCATTTCTTCTAGTTATCAAGTCACCCTAAGCGTTCTCCGCTAATATAATACCGGCAACGAACAAACTGAATTCGCTTGAAATCCTCTTGTCGAAAATGGGCGAACAGGAGGCCTCTGTTGCCCCCACTCCCCGTCTCCACCGACTCAGCCACCACCGCCGCCGCCGCCGCTGCCACTGTCACCACCACCACCGCCACCTCCACCCCCACCGTAGCCGCCGCCGCGGCCATAATTAATTCGTTTCTCTCAAAACGATTTATTTTGTGAGCGAAAGACGAAATGAAGTCACGTTATTGATGCAACATGCGATGAAACGAAAGTTGCGTCGCGCGTAAATGTGTCGAAATGTTGTGTGAAAACTAATAAATTCTGATGAAGAAGGGAAGAATTGAATGATTCAGTAGTCAGAGAATATTTTGTATGTACAAGCTATGAAGATGAACTAAACGCTAATGATCTGTTGCTCGTAATGACACAATAACGTGTGGTTGTCCCATAATAAATTCCATACCACTGTTACACTACACGATATTTTCTCTAGACAGTCAAGTATGATTCCTCCTCCAAGTCTCAGAGTTTACCAACAAGGGACAAAGAGAATCAGCGGCAAATGATAGCTTTCCCCTCATGTACGGGTGAGCGCGAACAATCAGTTGGTGGTGCGGGAGTAGAACACTTGGGTGAGGGTGTGTGGCGGGACAGGGTGGGGGGCAAGATCGGAGACAGGATCCGGCGTGCGCGGACATCCCGGGACAACGCATGGGTGAAAACGACCCATCCAGGTTGAAATAATTAAATGTTCTACAGTTTACATTCACGTAATAAAACAGTCAGTTCGATTATATTATTTAAGCACCAAGGGCGATATAAGGGTCTAATGATCGAGTGGTAACAAATATCCCTCCGACCAAACGCCTAGCGTTGTGTTGCCACTCGATTATTTGAACCACTTAATGCCCGTGGTACACTCAAAAGTTTATTTATTACCTAATTTTAATGATTCAAATTTACTTATTTACAAATTACTTAGATGTTAACCTGCCTCAGTTTGTCTTTTCGTATTCCCTTTCAAAATTCCCTCCATAAGAGAATATTTAGCATTATAATTCAATTGTTTTCACATTTTCCTCGTAACCGCGACCCTCACGATCTGTGATGTTCTGCCGTGTAAATCGAGCTCCACATCGAAGTCAATAACGTGTCAGTAAAAAATAAAAATATTTTTTATGCATGATGTCATGGGATGAACACTACACTGAAAAAATAGGATACCATAATTCCAACAAGATTTCAATAGTTACACAAAACCTTCGTATGCGAAACAGATACCTTATTGCTTTACTCCCTTTCCTAGCTACAACAGCATCTAAGATTGCTGACCTTGATAGACCAACCTTGATGGACCAACCGGCCTGTGATTTCTGAGAGGTTGATGTTGCTTCATAAACGGACCTGTCGGCCTAATCAAGCCTAATCATGTTGCAAAGCACTAGCTGGCCATACAGCCAGGTACCTTGTCAGATTAATTACGTATTGAAGAAAATATACATTGAAAAACATTCAACATCTGTTAAACACACACACACACAAACACACACACACACACACACACACACACACACACACATATATATATATATATATATATATATATATATATATATATATATATATATATACATATATATGTATATATGTATATATCACATTTCAATTACGTAATACACATGATGCGATAATTATGACTTTATCAAGCAAAGAAAACATAACTGTCATTCTTGCTCAAAACGGAAAAGAAGTTTAATAATTATATTATTTTCCGTCTGTGCTGTTACACATGTAAATATAAATGTAGAAAGGCAAACTAATTACGTTATATATTTATCAGCTTCCAGTCCCAGGCCCTCGGCGGGCTCTTGGAAGTGTGTGTGGGGGGGGGCAGGAAGTTGCGCGCGCGCCTCAAAGCTTGCTGCAACCTGAGTGCTACGCAATATTATCCGTTCATCCTAAGAAAAATTCTGATTTAAAGAAGTACAAATGTAAGTTCACTACATAAGAACTAATTTGAACCATCGGTTGTTAAATTAACCTTTCATCAAAACTACTGCAAACGAAGAAGAGCATGCGTGTTGCTGGCCGATAAGGACCTGATATCAGCTGAGGATTGACGAGGAAGTGCGTGGGAAGTGGAGCGGCTGTTGGACCGCAGCGTCGCGCCGCCGATCTGATTCAGTTCAGTTTGGAAGGGCTATGAGAGTGACTGGCCTTTCAGGAAAGTTTCTTCGAAGTGGCGAAAAGCGCATCGTTGTGAAAGTTTTCAATTTGTTATTGTAGAAAAATACGTCGTTGGCAAAGCAAATCGTTGAACGTACTATGAGTTCACTGGTAAGTACCGTATTGAAACTTATAGTGCTGCATCAGTGTGTATTATAATCTAAAGGATATTGGTGAATATCTTTTAATAGGTGCCAGACTACAGAGTCTAAAATACCTCTTTGAAGTGAAAATCTTATTTCATTGGAAGTAAACGGGCGAATGAAGTTCGAAAGAAAATGATACCTTCATTTACACCGCCTATTTGAAATCAAACAAGAATTGTCAACCAAGATTAAAAGAGAATGGTGGAATGGAATTGCAACTTTTAGGTACGTATATATTTCTATCATGAGTTGTAATAATAGAAAGGCATATATTAGTGTGTGTGCATTTCTATAACCTACAAAACTTGGCCATTAATCCAGCTCAAAGTTATTTTAATGTAAATTGTAAAATTCCTCTAAAAGCTTATGTCGAACAAGATAAACAATTATTTCGTTTTACATAATCGGTTTGAATCCTTTCAATTCAAATTCTAACATTGTTAAGTGGATATGGGGCTTGGCGTCCAAACTCATTATTTTGCATTCCTTTGTGCATTTTTTAATAGTAAAAAAAGTACCTATTAAAAAAGTTTATTTGATTAGTTTTTAATACTCAATTAAGCATTGCAAATGTGTATTAAAATGTAAAGAAAAAATATTTATTATGTTGCCAATTCATTGAAATAATTTTAATATAGTCTTGAAGTGTCATTAATGGCAATTAGAAATTGTAGAATTAATTGTTGTGTAGTATTCCCATATGTTATAAGTGTACAGAATTTTGATTACTGTATTTAAATTGAGACTAAAGCCTATCATGTTCTGTAAATAATTGAACAAAATAATAATGCATTCCTCGAAGAAAAAAAAAAAAAAAAAACCCTGCTGTAAAACACTTTCTATTTTTTTATTTTTCAATAATTATCACTTTAATTATATTTTCAAATACTATTATATTTTTCAGGTAGTTTTGGCACAAGTGATGGAAATTGGTCATTGAAATAGGTGATGGTTCATCGATGCAGATATTCATGGATATTGTTAATTCTAAATGGCTATTGCATTCTATAACAAGATCATGAACATGTGTTTGAAGGTGATGCCAATATACATTTTGCTAATTTTGCAAGCATCATGGACTTTTGTGATTTCATTCGTATTCAACATTCACAAATTGTGTATACATTAATGGTTCAATTATTTTAGTGTGTATCATTTTTGACCAGGCAAGTTATTTTAAAATTCTCATTAGGTAATATAACTTGTATTATAATTCTGTTATAGTTTCAATGTGTACTATTTAGTAGTGCTCTCAGAATGATTACAAATGAGTATGAGTAATATAAAAAATTCACATTCCCACTAGAAAAGTGTCACTAACTTCAAAATGCTGGTTTTTCAGGACATTGTTTTACAACTAGAGTTCTGAATCAAGTTCATGGAGTGTGACTATTTGTAATTTTCTTTTGAAAGATTATTAATTTTTACTTCGGTTTCCAAGGAAAAAAGATTTCAAGTTTTTTCATAATTTAGGGTTCTCCACAGTGTGCTGTTTGTGGCAAATAGTACGGATAACACTGCATTCTCAAACATGCAATGATTTTGGCTATTATTCATCTTCAAAATTGCCAGAGAAAAATATCTCAGATTGTGTTAATGATTCTTGGGCAAAGAAATGTCATTACTGTTGTAATAGTGTTGACCTTGATAATTTTCTGAAACATTTCCCTTGTCAAGTGAATAAAATACTTTCCTCTTGAAATAAAACAATTAAATATTACTAGACATGATTCTCGTGCCCTTTAAAATGCTAAAACCTGCATACATATGCCAAATAAAATTTGACAAAACATGCACAATCAAATTTTACCTTGGTATTTTTTTCATTGTCTTTTGAAACAGGAACACTAAACAATTTTTCAAAATTTTACTCAGTCAAATTCATCCTTTTGTGAGAAATGAATCTTTTTGAACATTCTACTACATTACCAGATGTAATTGGAGCATATTTGTAAGATGAAATCTGAGCCAATATGAGGTCAAATTCTGCATTTTCTGCTCTTGAATCTCAAATTTTTTTTTCTTTAAATTTCATAGAAGTTTTAAATTGAATTTGAATTTACTGGTTTTTATAATTTTTCCTCAGCAGTCACACTTGCATGTCCAAACACAAATTTCGAAGACATTGTAATATCTTCAACAATATTTAATGACTTCAATAGAGGTAATCCTGCTGTTTTCAATTTGTGAATTGGTATAGGCAATTTTACAAAATTTAATTAAATATGCATTTTTATTTTATTTTTTTATATACATGGTTTTATAACATATTTTATTTTATTTTTTTTGCATACAAGCAGACTAAGAGTCTGCACCTAATTATTTTCCCTTCCCTTGTATCACGGTCAGTTACCAGTGATACTGAGTAGTGATTTATGTGTGTGTGAAATTAATCAATAGTATTCGAAGAATATAATCCTAAATTTTGAAGCAATCCAGAAAAGTATGCATTTAACAAAATAACTTGCCAAATTTAAAAGTCACTTCAGAACTGGTTATTAATTTGCTAAGAAAACTTATTATTTGACTCATCCAATAAAATGAAGGCCAAGCATTTCGTCCCACGCTAAAGTGATGAGTCTTCTCCCACCTTACACAATACTTAAATTATGATTTATCCCGACCTCTCACTATATTTATTCGCTGTTATTGAGTGCACATTCTTCTCTACAATTTTTTATTGTTGCATTCAGGTGATAATAACAATAGTTATGACACTAACTTGTTGGGAGTGTAGGATTTGTAAATGCAGGCCAATGAGCTTATTCATTGTCAAATGGGCAAAGAGGTTTGTAAGCAATGAGATTGATTCAAATTGCAGACCCAGCAGGTAAATCAATGCTGGGCAATACATTTTAATTCCAGGTTTTAAATTAATTTAACTAATTTAATTTGATTTTATAGTATGTTTGTACATTTAGATTACAGAAATTGAAATAACAGAAGTAAAAAATATAAATATGATTTATGTTGGTGTTTTCTTCCATATACTTTTTTGATTTTAACAGTATGTAAACTATTTATGAATTCATTGTAATTGTAAACTAAGTGTTAATTTTATGTAGATGAATTTTGTGCTAGTGAATGCAAGAACCATAAGTATAATGAAGGGACTAATAGAATTGAACTTTTAGTAACCAAAATTAATATAAACATAAAACAAGAATATTAAATTTGTAAAATGAAAGGTTAAAAGAAATAAACAACAAATACATTCGAAAATAATTTTCAGCTACATATTGAGCCATAATTTAAATAAATCTTGGCATTTTTATAAAATAAATGTGAATTAAATTTGATTTTTGGGGATCAGTAATAAAAGTTGCTATTTAAATGTACTTGTGAAACAGTTTTAAAATAGTTTTGAAACATTTATAAAACGTTTTTAAAATCATTTTGTAACAGTTATAAAATATTTTTGAAATAATTACTAATGACTGTAAACATGTTCTTAGTCTCCTTGTGTATTTAATCCACCTGATCACATAAATGATTAAGTGGTACATAAATGTTTCATTATCATTTGTTAGCTATTAAGTTTATGTCAATATATTTCATTCTATTGTGAGTTATGTTATATTTTACACATTTTACTTTACTAAATAAATATTTTAATGTTAAATTCTAATATTTTATTTTAGGTACAGGCTGTTTCAGAATATTCATATATATATATATATATATATATATATATATATATATATATATATATATATATATATAACATTTTCATTCAACAACAATGCAGGCATATTGATGTATGTATATCTACCGTAATAACAGTCAGACTGCTGAATTTAAAGGCTTTTGAAGCTTGTTGTGAAATTTAATTATCACTAAATGCATAATTTTTATGCAATTATTTCCGTTTTTACGGTGTCTGGTTGTGTAGGTAAATATACCGATCTGTTGTTGGATCAAAATTAATGAATATTCTATTAATAGCAAGTACTACGTATAACCCATCCTATACCCGTCAACGATCAGTAATTGTAACACCAATAAGAAATGCTTCAATATGGCAACACGTACGGCTGGCCCTTCAACCAGTATAGCTGTGCAAGCCGACACGGAAGGCCGGCTCCTTCTATCAGTTTGGCCCGGATGCGTCATGACGGTAGGCTGGATCCTCCAACCTGTATTGCTCGCTTATGCCGAGCAGATAGCCAACTTTTCCAACAAGGTTGCTTGGGCTCGGCAGCTTCTACCCGTGCACTCTGACAAGGTGAATTCAGAGGAGTGCAACAAGGGACTCTTTACGATGCAACTTTTCGTTCCAACTATCTCCGTCACGAAACAGCAACAGTGAACCTGGTTGGGCCTATATTATCATGCGTTCCCTTGATGCAGTATAATGGATCAGGTATACTGCAACTGTTCTTTTTTCTCCGTGTATTATCAATGATAATGAGACAATCTTCATCTCACTCTCGACTAATCCTTCGTTTGTTCATTATAAACTCTCACCGGTATTCAACTTGCTCTACCTCTGAGCAGAAAAGTAGCATTGCTGCCCCAAACTATTACATGACCGTATAGTTGGCATACCCACTTATCAGAAATCAAAAAAAGAATATTCCAGAATTTTCTACTAATTTTGAACTAATTTATACCCCAAATTAAAAATTTTGAACGGATGCAGAACATCAAAATAAAAAATGTATTAGAATGGGTGCGCTAACTTAAATCCAAAATTTTTTAACTAGGGAACGGATTTTCATGTAAATACATATTGTTACAGGGACAAGATAACTACATTCTCTCATATTTTTTAGACTTAACACGATATTCTGAACCAATTGGAACCATTAGTATTTTACATATTTGTATATATTTTTGTATAATTACATATTTTATCTATTGCTACATATTTCGTTACATTTTAAATATATTTATAGGTGGAAAATGAACATTTCATATGCGAGTTCAAAATATATTTTACTTCAAAACTAACTTCGTTACTGAAATATTTATGAAACCACGCAATGCGCTTGTATTAACGCCGGACCATCGTATTAATTGTCAAGCTTACCTTCCCCCACCCCCATCTGCTTCTTGGAAACCGCGTAATCTGGATCAAGGATGAGCAGATGTATGTGAAGTAGAAGGAACTTCAAACATGTGCTTACTCATGTTTCATGGACCCCAGGCGTAACTCAATAAAAAATTCAGATCATTGTCTTATTCCTTTTCTGGAGTTGGGGGGGGGGGGGCAATTGCTCCCTTTATCCCCCCTCCCCTTCTTTCTATCACAGGCTACTTCGCTTAAGCACCGGCTCCTCGTAAACAACATTACATACACTACGAAAGTATTATGAATTTCGGATGAAACTAGCAAATAATTGCTTCTGTAGATGTAGAACTTTATTTCAGCCTCTCTAAATCCATGTTAAGAGCTGATCGGTAACGTACACTGCTCGGAAAACGCTTGAAGAATGGAATTTTAAACATTATAGCGAATTTTTATGGCGCATATTTCCTATTTTTTCTTACATACTTTAGAAAAAATAAGCACATAAGTATGTACATATTTTGCTTTTTTTATTACAATAAATTCCGTTCCCTAGTCATAACTATTAGCCGCCAGAGGACAGACAGCATCAGCACGATGCTTCCTTCCGGCTGCGGGGGCGCGCGCGGGCGATCAGGTGTTGGCGCGGGGCGAGCGCGCTCGGGCGACGTCGGGGCGCCTCGGCGGCGGCGGGCGGTGGCAGCGGCCGGGGAGGGGGCGGCGGCCGGGGCGCGCGCGGGCGGGCTGGGCCGGTGACCAACGCGTCCGCGCAAACGCCGCCGCCGGAGCCGCCCCAGTCGTCGCCTCTCGCGCTCGCCCGCCGCCGCTCGCCCGCCCGTCCGCCCGCCCGCCCGCACGCGCAAGGTAAGCAGCCCGGGCGCGCGTGTGTGCGTGTGCGATGTCCATCCCGATCCCGCGCCGCCCGCCGCAGCCGCAGCCGCCGCCGCGCCAGGCGGACGCGTGCCAAGGCGGCTCCTTACTAAATGATTCCCGCCCCAGATAATTTATTTGTATTTTTATTACGTGCACGTGCACGTCGCTTTCGTTACGGGGATTCTTTAATCCGCTCCTCTTACGACACTATAGAATCGTCTCCGATTCCTGGAACGTTCGAGTAGAAAGATAAGTTTGAATTCAAGTTGTTGTTTTTTGTTTTTTGTTTTCTTTTCACCATCACAAAAATGTGCATATGCAAATGACTATTTGTTGGTGTTCATTTTAATAACATCTTAAAATTAATAACGTTTTGTCGTCTCCGGAAAGAGAAGTAAAATAATGGCAAAAAAGTAGCCTCCCGCAACATTCAATAATACCACTGAAATGGACATTTGTTTGTATCTGCACAGTAAAGTAAATGAAATATAGTCATGTACATTAAAGTTTATAACATTATCCAGAAAATGTAAATATTGCAAAACAAAAATTATACCAAATATTGAGCCAATATTAATCAAAACACGCTAAATACGTAGAAATAGTTTCTAGTATTTAACTATAGCCTATGAATGTTTCTTTTACAGTTTTGGATAGATTCCAAATACAAATTATAGATTAATTCCGATGCAACTCTTGTAATGTTTATTCAGAATGATCATACTCCGAAAGCACTCTAATAACACTTTAAAACTCAAGTAACCCCTAACCCACTGCTATGATACCCTAACAGTGTCATTAGCATGCATGGTTTTTAATGTTTTGTTTGAATCCACGAAATATTAGGAATGTTTTGAATTGTCAATACGTTGAACAAATAAAACAAAAAATTAATATTATATTTTATAAAGCGAAATTGCTTTGAAATGAATGAAAGTATTCATGACAATTTGTAGTTGTCTTTATTTTCAGTGAACACCATTCTACATAGAGTGTACATGTTTCTGATGACTTGACATAATATCTCGATGAATAAAATATTCTTCTAGCGATGGCAGTCAGATACCTTCACTAGTAATTTTAACTGAAAATTGCGAGACAATGGTAAGACTCATAATTATTCTTTATAACTTGATTGAAGAATCTTTGAATACACAAATTTACGTGGGATTAAGTCTTTCTCATGGGATTAAGTTTATTTAAAGTCTATTATGAGGTAAATTATTTGTATCCCCCCATCTCGATCAGGTTTTTCGTCCAGTTTCCCTAATCCATTGAGCAAATGCTGAGATGGCCCCTTGTTTTGCTTCTGGACATAAATGTAACTTCATTATCTGTGCACATCTTCTAGAATTCAGTGGGAAATATAGTTATTCAAATTATCGTTTCCATGTTGTTGCGGCAGGAAGTATTATTCCTTGACGAAGGACATCATGGATAAGAGCCCAAAATTTATTGCTTATTTATCCTTGAAAATAGATTTAATTAAATTAGAGTTTTTTTTTATTTTCAAAATTCATGTAGTATATGACTTAGTGTAGGGATCCCAGAATTTTGAAAATGTGCACAAAATTCACTTCTCCCACGTCATACGCAGTTTCAACTGTTTTTTGACGTTAAATAAATAAATAAATAATTTGTATGAAACAGCGCTGTTGAGTACACATTTCTGTGCGCACATTGCAGTCGTAATTGCTGGCACCTAAAGGTATTTTCGAATGTACAGTAACATCAAACAAATTGTGTTGTCTCATCCGTGGAAAAATCAATGTCAAGTTCCGTTTAATAAAAAAAACATAGGTGACAATTCTGACGAAGATTATTTGTCTCACCAATCCCACGACGATAAGCGACTTCAGAGAAAATCTGCCATTTCTGGCGAGACGATATTGGAGCGGAACACAAACGTTCCGATGCCTATCACACGACCGAGAACCGCAGCAAAGGGTTCAAAGAAACTCGTTCACCACAAAACACACACATTCGCTCCGGGAAGCACAGCCGGCCGAGACATCGTCGGCGACGCGGAGTCAGGCGCCTTTCCCAGTGGGCACACAGCCACTGTCACCGCCTCCGCCTCCAACGCCTCCGCCTCCAGCGCCCTCGCCTCCAACGCCGTCGCCTCCAACGCCCTCGCCTCCAACGCCCTCGCCTCGCCTCCAACGCCCTCGCCTCCAATGCCTCCGCCTCCAACGTCGCCCTTACCGTAACCCCCATCAAAGTGACCTCCCTGCCAATACAGCCATCTCCGCTCTCCGCCACCGTACGCCCGTTCGTCTGCCCACCACGGTGGCAATGCTGCAGTTAATTCAAGAACGGATAAAATCGCGTCTCGGCGCGGCGCAAGGGCCAGCCTTGTGGCTTAATTGGCTCCAAATATACCCCTCCCTTGGGCTGTTTCGCCGGCGCGCGCGTCCCAGCGGCCCCAGGGCGTCGCGGCGGCGACGGCGGCGGCGTCGCACGCGGTGTCAGGTTACAGCGCGGCGTCGCGGCGCCCTTTGCACGGTCCCCGGACCGACGGCCCCGGCCCCACGGCGCTTTTTGAAAGAGGGGCGGATGTAGCAGGAGCAAATTCCCCGCCACGGAGGGACGGAAGCAGAGGAAGAAGACACAGATGTCTCAAGGGACAACGCCAAGTGAATGTATTCAGAAAGACTCTCCTTCTAAATTCCCTAAAAAACCTTCTAAATTTGACATTAATATCGAATTTTGCAGTTCCTCCTAAGTTGAGTATACTGTCACAAACTATTAAGTGTAATATTTCATTATCAAGCAAAGTGCACATTAAATTGTGACATTTCAAATTCAACTCGTGAGAGGTCGATATGCCGATATTCCTGCGAGTCGCAATGAATGTGAGAATGCAGTGTCTGATGGAGTTTCAAACGTTGTTTTATCGTACCTGAAATAACCAACTAAAACACAAATATTACAATATATTCTTATTTTTATTTTCTGGGGTGTAATTGTTTTATTCGAAGTCAAATATCGAAGTGAGGTAGTAATTGAGTAGGATGACATTGCATTTTATCACTTTTCTGCTTCATTCACATAACACGTTGGTTCTAAATTTACTAAAGGGAAAGTGACCTAAGTCGCAAAAGTACTATGCCCTTCCTTGAGAGCTTTCAAAAATGACTGAAGGGCAATTTGCAGCTGCAAAAACTGGAGCTAACGATGATTTTCTGAGATACGAACTGCAATAAAAAGTCAAGTGTATTAAATACATTGTTAAAGGGATAGGGCAACACACGTAAAACAAATAGGCGCGAAAGCAATTTAAAATTTTATTTTATTTCAAAACAAATTTCTTGGAATTCATTAATAAATTGTATATATATAAACATGAACTAATAAAATAAATAATAAAATATTCATGTAAGTTGAAATAATTTAAATAGAAAATCCAAAATTCTTGCTAGGTGAACATATTAAAAACTCCAGCATTTAGTGCTGGATACCCATCATGTATATTTCCCCGCCCCTGACAAAACTAATCCTCCACTGAACTTGCTGTTTTTCTGCAATGCAAGGCACAGGCACGACCTACAGAACGTTTTTGCCGGGAGCCTCCCTATTCACCCCGGAGATTTATATCTCAGACCGAGTGGATTGAAATAGCGGTTTCCTGAGCTACAGCTCGGCAGACGCCAGCGCCCGCGTTTTACGGCGCGGCCGTTCGACGCATCACCCGATGCGAGCGCCAACTGATCGCGGAACAAACACGCCCCCGCGCTCACAAAACGACAGCAGCGTGGGCGGCGATGCTGCAGGCGGCCGGCGTGAAGGAGAGGGAGAGGGGTTGGCAAAATAAATTCTCTTAAATATACAGTGCTTGATTTATAACATTTTAGGTTCCGAAACACGTCCCGAATGTATTTCTAATTTAATAGAAATACTAATATATTTATATCAACAATAACAGCGGTAGCACGGGCAGTATGTGAATGTAATAATAGAAGAAGACGAAGAAAAAGAAGAAGTTGAAGTACAAAATTAAGAGTTTATAATTATATTTTATTTTTTACTAATAATTTTATTACTTTTATATAAATGATACAGTTATATGAAAAAATATTTAATTCTGAGTTAACGAAAGTTGGTCTAACTGAAAATCAAAGTTGCCGATTGAATTCTTCTGCTTTTTTGTTTCTTTGTTTTTTTCCTATATTGTTCACGAGGTACCGGAATGCCGTACAGTTGCGCTTCGCTAGAAATCAAACCCTGTTTATATAGCGTAAAGATTGTGTGAGAGTGAAAGATTCTGCTACAAACATTTAGACGCACTACACGTTTTGTGGCCCTTCGTGCTACGTAACAGGTTGCTATGAGATCTGATGAAGAAAGCGAAATAGCTTTTGAAACGTTGTGCTCGTAATTTTAAAAAGTAATATGTGGAATTGACAACATTCGATCTTTGATTGTCCTTAATTTTAAGGAAAAATATTTAGATAGTTATTTATAAAAAAATTACAGTTCGAATGGCATACTTTTTCTTTTCGGTTTTGCTTTCTTAATGCTTGTTTTTGCAGACATCCTAATCCTATTAAAACGTTTCGAAATTATTTACACAATTTCTTGGCAATATCTTAGTTGGCAAAGATGTGTGCAAAGCTATTTTGCGCAACAATTTAAGTATTACTAAATATATCTTAGTTGTATCTATGAAATAACCCTTTCAGAAGGACACTTTAGTCGTCGTTTTGCTGATCTCAAGTGCCCCATTTTTTTTAGTAGGATGACTATGATAATATATTCAATCTTCATAAATTGTATGACACAATCCATTCATACTCGTAAAGTGCTAAATCAAAAAGAAACATTTGTAAGAGCTGACAATAACTTGTTATCAATGAAGATTTTGATCCAAAATGTTATTGTGGAAAAATTCCATCACAGTGACGTAAAGTGTGAACAACGATTCATTGGTGGCTGGAGTGGGACGATAAAATTGGGCAATGGGAAGGTGAGACAGGAAGCGAAGTCGTCTGATGTTATCGAGTTAAACGCAAAGCCATCGCTCTCGTGGGGAGCAAGGAACCCTCAGTTACGAAGTTGGACGGCTCTACTTAGAGTTGTTTAAACGTGTTCTCCAGAAGCATGGCGTTGACGTTTTATGTTCAGCAGTCAGACTCTACCTATTCTGGAGAGTAGTTATCTTGCTAAGTTGATTTTGAAGTTCAAGTAGAATAATTTACAGTCACTGATATCACTGTAATTTAGTAAAGTATCTGACCGTGCATGTTTATCGCAGCCATCTGTTATCTATCCCAACTCACTTCGCCCCGCTCTACCGCGTCACGCTTCCCCCCGCCTCCCCAAGTCCAAATTCAACCAGGCCTCGACCCGTCCCGTCATGCCTTGCATTGCATTGTCGTTGAATAAAATCACTCGTACGTCTCACACCATGACTTTTGACACCTTCCAGTGACTCGCAGCTGGGTCTCTCGCTGTGATGAAACTGTGGAAGTAAAACGCTCATTAAAGAATTTATTAATGTTGTGGCTATGGAAATACAGATCTTTAGACGAAGGTAACACAAATTTTGAAATCGATACGTATCCAGTTCTTTCAGAGATAACTACCTAACACCTAACACTCCTTATTTCTTCACATATTAATATAGATGATAATAATAGGGTAGGTGAAAACAATAACTGCTTGAAAAGTTAACTCGTATGTTGTGCCTAAGTCAGTTTTCGAAAATTAATATTATCCACTGATCATTGGAAATGGAACGAGGGAGAAAATGTCTACAAAATATTTTATAGCACAGACGAGCATCTAGAATTCTTTTTTCATTTCATGACATAATGATTAACTTTCCTAAGCCTCTTGCGTTTTCCAGCCTCTCGCGCGTTTTCTCGCAGTTTGCGTCGCCAGGTTGGTAGTCTTGGGGAGGCTGCAATGACAGATGAGCGCGGTGGCGGGTCGCGCCAAGCGGTCGCCCCGCGTACCTCGCCTGCTTAACGTGCGGACGCGGCGTCTGGGCGTCGCTGGCCGCCGAAAGAGGGGAAGGGAGGGCCCCACGGATGCGGGTGAGGGGGGGAGGCAGTAGACGCGAGTGACACATCGCGACCACGCATCTCTAAACTGGAGTCCCTGCCTTATGTCCCTGACGCTGTTTCTTATGAGAATTTTCTCGGAAGAAAAACCACGCCCAGTTGCCACACCCACGAGCAACAAAATAGCACGTAGAGGAAAGTTTCCTTGGCTGGAATCAACGTAATAAACTCCTGCAATTCAATGACAATTTTATACACCGTTATCGGTATATTTCCTTAAATGTATCTAAATAGAGGGTGATTTCAGATGTAAAACAACACATTTTTCTTAATATTACTATAAAAAATTCCTTCACAATTTCGGTCTCAGTAACGTTCAGATATGTTTTGAATATTTCAGAATTTCGTCGCGGTCTATCTCACCCGAAAAGCACAGCGCACTACCCCGCAGGGGAGTGACAAGGTCACTGGCGGTGGCGCTGATGCAGGACTAGCGTGGTATTTTTGGTACCTACAGTTGCTTTTCTCTGTGGTAGTTATTAGCAGAATCCTTACTCATTCGAGTCAATGTAAGCAGTTATAGGACAACAAAATTCATTGACAAACTACTGTGCAGTATCGAATTGTTTCTGATCAAAATAATATTTTGATATTTAATAAATATTTAATAAACATTACATATCAAAAACTATCATTTCAAAACGGCCTCAGATTGGTTGGAAGTGCTGATTTCGTGAACAAAGAAAAAGTCTGCTATACTTTTGAAACTATACTTTTCTCTACTCATTTCTTTCCTTAACAGTGACAAGTAACAGATTTTAGAGAGCGTCACTTTCTTGTGCACTGACGATATAAAAAAAATCACATAATATCACAGCACGCGTGTTTATGTATACTTTGTATCGAAAGTGATTATCCTTTACTTACATTGATTTTCATGATGTAATTATAACAATCTTCATGATCTGTAATACTGTCACAACTCGAAAAATAAAGTTTTCAGACAAACGTTTTATTTCCACAGGCAGATATCATACGTTTAATTAATGGATTATGAGGTGAACATTACTAAAAGACTTCATTAGCATTTTGTTAATAATACTCATCGTTATTATAAAATGAAAAATAAACAGTCCTAACTTAACTTTTTTTCGAGTTTTACCCGCGTTGTCCCTCACGTACGATTGTAACATACTGGTTTTCAATTAAGAGGAATTCAATAAATCCTATTACTAACTCACATCTTATAACTTATGCCCACAGCACTCAACATTCCTGTCATTAAACGATATATCGCTATTGACTCTTAGCGTTTGTAAATCTCAACATGGCGCCATACACATGTCTTGCTACATGGTCTGAAAATTCCGACAATGATACCAACAGAAAAGGGAAGAAAATATTTGTTGACTAGAAAAATAAATCTCATCGCGTACATTATCTGGTAATTAGTAACACGAAAGCAAGACAGCAGTTTATCATTATTCGCGTTGACGACGAAGAGAATAGTTAAGAAAGCGCATTACATTAATTTCCTGCACGAATTTCGTCTACTTAAAACTGACCAAATTGCGCTTAATCCCGGTAGCAACCCGAGCATATGTGGCCCTATGGCTATTGTTTTAGGGAGGCCTCATTTTGATGTTGGAAATTCTGAAGTTTACAGCTCAACTAATCTTTAAGGCTCCCACAGACCGACGCGGAAGATCCGCAGACTACGCGTACTGGCCGCAGCGGACGTTTCGCGACACGTGTTGCCTTGTGAGCACGTTCAAACCTGCCCGGTAGGCGAGCGTCGCGGCAACGGATTGGCAGCGTTTAATCGGCGGCGAAATTTGTAACGCAGTCAGACGCGTATCTTCCGCTGAAGTTCGAGTTTCGTGGAAGTTCGCCTGTGTTCAGGAGTCTTCTCTTCCCTCTGAGTCGAGCGACCTTGCCCCCCGTCACCAAACGCTTATCATAACTGACGCTCCGGTGTGAACAGTCCCGCAAATTCCGCGCCCACGCCTAGCTCGGAACTGTCCGGCCCGCACCCACTGCGGATCTACCGCGTCGGTCTGTAGGAGCCTTTGTAGGTGAATCACGTAACTTTATATTATTCATTTGAGGATAGATAGCCCTGTATGTGTTCTCGGTTGCTCAAAAGTGTTCATGCAACGACTGAGAAATCGATTTAGTAGTTCAATAGATTTTATAAAATAGACTCATATTTATACATTTAAATACATTTTTTCTAAGATAATTGAAGCGTGGCAATAATTTTGCAGGAATCTGCTGCATGTGAGGAACAATCACAGTGAACTTTTTGCCCTTGAAAAGTCCACTGACTTCGCCTGGAACAAACTCGTGACTCAAGAATGCGAGGTCATTGAGTTAATTATTTTTCTACACTTCTAAAAACGCCCGACTTGAAGTGATTTATTCCATATTTATTTTTGCTGGTCAATTTCGAAGAAAAAGTGGAATATCCAAGAATCCTTTGGGAATCGGTCTTATGAGCTCCAATTGTGTAAGGGATCGATTAGGTTATTAGCTACATTTGAAAAACAAGCATTTTACAAGCATTGAGTATACCGTAAGTTGGTATATCTCTTAAACAATTTTTTTTAAAACAATAGGAATGTTTTTGTGTGTAGTACACACATACGTAGGAAAAAAAGTTAATTTTTTGTTAAAAATAAATTCAAAATAAAAATATTTATATTTTAACGACTACGCTCTCATTCATTATTGTGTTTTCAATAATTTCATTACTTCAAACTATCTTGTACGTTCTTTAACAATCGCATAATGGTATTTCATCAGTACATGAAATGATAACGAAGAAAACTGTATATAAGCCATATTTTCAGTACATACGACACATTTTTATAAAAAATAAATAAAATGCCTGAATAAAATTCATTGCCATAGTATAAATGCCTACCTGCTTCTCCGTCTTTTTATAGTTTAAGGGCAGATTTATCAACACATTTTAGGTTAGTTTTAGCTTCAAATGCTCTCTCAATATACAGCTTTACATTTCTGAATCGCCCAACGAAATAAAAATGAGCTTTATCCCTAACAATTATAGGCCTTTTCTTACAGCAAATATTTAATAACCAGAGTCTTATATATGATATATATTCATACATAATTATTTTATTTATACACGCTGAGAGAGAAGTTGAGTCGCAGTACTTCCTTTTTTTCTTAGAAACTATTAATGTTACATACTTCATATTTTTAATGTAAATAAATATAATATTTGTGATATATTCAACTATTTTTCTGATCTCTATGGTGTACGATGAATGAAAAATATTTTTGTGAATACAATGAAAAAAATCAAAATTTTACCCATTAAAATAGCGAGAACAAAATGCTTGAACATTTCACTTTTAGATCAGAGGTAAAACATAAGCATTTAAAGTTCAGAGGTAAAACTGGTGCTGTTTAACTAGCGTACATAGTTTCATGTATGTAATACACATACTTTTTGAGCATGCACTTGAATGTGAAAAAATTAACATTGTTTTTCACCAAAGTAAAGTCAAGTGTCTTCTTGAGTTTGTCTCTTCAAAAACTTGAAAGCAATAAACATTGTCACAAAATTTGCACTTAACGAAAGAGTTTAAGAACTTACACACCACACTAATGTAACTATTAAATAACCACTATGTGTACTATTTACAAAAAAATATTTCTTCTGCTAGGTGAGTTAGCTTTTTTTCTTATCTGAATGGTGTGTGTTTTGCGCCAGAAATTAAAATTATTTCCGCAGTAACATCTACTTTACTTTCTGTTTTTTAACCTATTGTCATTGAACTTCCGTGTACATATTTTCTTTAATCTACCGCTGCTGAAGGGGGAAAGATTTGTCACGGCCAGTGGCGGTCGATGGGTTGCAAATTACGAGGGGGGAATGTATCCGTAGGTCCGAACTCTCGCATACATTTTACCTCCGGAAAATATTTCTTGAAGGAGGGAAACTATAGTTTGAAATGTGCTACCGAGTTTCACGTATCGAGATTTTCATCCTTGTCTAAGACAACTTTTACGTTGATAACGAAAGAAACAATTATGCCCAAATTAAGAGACTTAAAAATATATTTTCAGCAAACATTTATGAAATAAAATTAAAGGGCTGGTATTTTTAGCTTAGTTAATAGGCGCGCCAAACAAACCCTACAGCAACATGCTGTCCTCTCCCAACTTCCAATACCGCCACTCTTCTTCGACCTTCCATTGCCTCGAAAGCACTGGCTACGGACGGACACAACGTAGTCAATAATTCAACCCTTTCCAGAAACATTTATTGTTCGCTCAAGCGGACACATAAAACTAAATTCACCTTTAAAACTTACGCCAGTGGTATGCAAAAACTAAATGAGTCGATTTAATACTTAACAAGTTTAATACTTTCCACAACTTTTCCCGAGGTTGGCTTTTCTGGCGAGAGCGCTGCTCTAGAGCCCTTAAGGAGCAGCCACCACTGGTCTCGGCAACAAAACACAAAAACAGGCCACATCACCGGCGCAGCCACAAAACAACTGCAAACCAAAACAACGACACAAGTTTCGTGGAAGAAGACAAAGCAGCTTATTGTATTATCCACCATAATCATCAGAAGATTTCTTCAGCAAAAATTACCCCAGAAGTATCCCACAAAGGACAATAGAACTTGAACGGAGAAAGTGGGCTTAACCTATTTTAAAGGGCATGCAATGGGAGATTTAAATTTCTATTGAGACCGGTTAACTTGCTACTGAGACCGGTTAAATTTATACTGGAACCGGTTAAATTGCAAATTAAACCAATTAGTTAGAACTGTTAACACACGCTTGAAAAGGGAAGATTGGAGAATGTTTTGAGAAAGAAAACAAAAAAAGTCACTTTTTTTGGTCAAAAGTAACTTCGTTCTGCCCTACAAGATCCCACCCACATTATCCAGCGCTTCCCTCAGAGTCCGCGCCTGCGGGTCGCGGGTGGCTCTGCCATCGCCGCATTTCACGCCGAGCGACAACCCGAGGCCGCGGTGGGCTCCTGGCCGCGAGCCGCCTTCGCCGCGCCGGGTGACAAATGCGCGGCCCGGGACAAAAAGGAAGTGCTCGAGCTGACGCGGACGCTGGAAATAGGAATTTTCATTTTCAAGCAACCGCTACACTCACGCTGCTTGCTAACAAAAGTACGAAATAATAATAATAATAATAATAATAATAATAATAATAATAATAATAATAATAATAATAATAATAATTCATAACACTTAAGGATTAATTGAAAATTTTAAAGACATTTAAATTGCTGATAAAATATTTGTAATTTTCCAAAATATGCAATAATACGAACTTATTCATTGAATGGATAAAATACTATTTTTTCTTCTTGTTCTTCTTTCGAAATTGTGAATATCGTTCCATAATCGGTGACTTTCAAGTACTTAATAACTTTCTGAATAAGCTGTAATATCATTTCTCATTAATCAATAACATATTATGAAGTATAGATGAGGTGAGTTGTTTGCTATTCTTTGACGTTGATATACATTAAATTCATTATTTACATTTGTGGAGATTCACACAAGGTGGCATATTAATGCTTCTCACACGTATAGAAGGGAGAAAGACAAGCATGTAGATTTTATTTCATTGTTTTCTATCAATATTGATGGAGCACTATAATTTTAGAAATAATTTTATGTCATTTAAACATCATCGAAGATTCAGAAACTACAAGTATCCCAATTTCGTATTACTCTGACACAGAGCGCACTTGCACTTTTAGAAAAATAACTTTGTATAAGAAATAAAAAATTAGAATAAAAAATACATTTGTCCGACTGCTTAAAATGTCCATCCACTTAAAACCTGAAGCAGCTCATAAATTTGAGTAGCTGACCCAGCAGTATAAAGCGTTTTAACTATGAACGTAAAATCTAAAATAGCAGTCGTGACTACGTCATGCTGTTGTCTGACCTGCCGTCATCGCCTCCGTTCGTCCACGCCATGGCTCCGCCTGCCCCTCTTCCTCCGCGCGCGCGCTCCCGTCCGCGCGGCCGCCCTGCAAACGCCGCGCGCGCCCACTGCGTCGGCGAAAGTGCCCGCCGGCGCCGGGGGTGGCGCCACGGGGGTGGCTTCCGGCGAGCGGGGGCTGCCCAGCGGGGCGGGGCGGGACGGGCGCCAGTTGGGGCGGCCAAGGCTGGCGCTGGCGTTGGGTTGGCGTCGGCGGGCGCCGCCGCTGCGGCGACGGCGCCAGCAGCGAAGACATTGGGAGCCCGATAGGGGTGACGGCGGTGGCGGTGGCCACGGCGAGGTCGGCGGCGGAAACCGTGAGGGAAAGGACGAAGCCGATCACGCGAGCCAGTAAAGAGACGGGCAAATATAAATGTGACGGCTGTAACGCGAGTAATGCAGGATGAGGCTGAATGGGGCAGGGCGGGATCGAGAGGAACGGGTTCAAGTACATCAGAGAAGGAGGAAAGGTGTTGGAATAAAATGTAGGGAGAAGCAGATGGAGATTTGTAGCGTATGCGATGCGTAATTCGAGGTACGGGGGAGGGGGCAAGGTCATGGGACGGCACAGGACGCTAGCGCAAGGTCAGTAGGACAGAGAACGGGGCGGGTGGAAATGGGTCGGGGCGAGAGGGAGAAAGGGGCGGGCCTGGGTGAGTAGAGAGATGGTGTGCGAGTGTGAGGGCGAGGTATAATGACGTGGAAGAGGGCGATTGTGACGACACTGATATGGTGGTGTTGATGGTGACAACAGTGGTGGAAGGGATGGAGGCGTGAGGGTGGAGGGAGTGGTGGTGGTGGTGTGAGTGATTTGGATGTCGTGGGTGGCGGTGTTGGTGGTGAAGAAGAAAATGAGAGTTAAGCGTTAATGGATTTAAGATGTGAAGCAGTTGAATGAAAAGGAAAAAAATCCGCAAATGTCGAGCTCTAATCATTTCGATATCTTCAGTTAATATAAAGAAAATGGCAAATTCATAAATGAAAATTTGAAATTTTATAAAGACGCAAACGAGCATTGCTCTTTCGGTTCTCCCAATAATTTCGTTCAAGCACATTTTTCTTTATTCCAATCTGAAATGATATTTGAAAATCACCTACAATACGAGGTCTTTTCACGCAATTTCGATCCACTATAATAGGATCATGGAGGTCTGATGGAGGCGATAGTGGCGTCCCAGCTGAGGAGTTGGGCGGTGGGCGGGGGGGGGGAGAGGAAGGCCAGATTCGGGTGCCAAACTCGCACGCGGAATGCTAGGGTCGCAGCCCTGTGGCTCCACACGAAGCATTCGAGCACGCTGCCTTCGGCTGGGAATGCTATGCCGGGGTTACAGTCCCGAAATGAAGGCGATACAAGGTCTTCGACGAACTTCTGAACTCTGCCAGCACAGTTACAAAACTTTCGTTTCGCTCTTCATGTCTTATTTATTTCATTGTTTCCCAATCACTATTCCATAGTTTTCTAGATGATTGGCTCTCTAAATCTTTTATTCTTAGTACCTTTCATTTAATCCTTAGTCCCCGTTGCTGCAAAACGTAAAAAAATGATTAGTGCGAGTTTTTGGCATCCGGTCAAAAACCTTTTACTTTAAAACAAAATCGCCCACACGCTTTTTGCGATATAAGCTAAGGAACTTTTGGATTTGTGGTCACTTAAATTAAAAACAAATTGTATTAAAAATTACAACGACGAACGGGAAGTTCTTCATAGACTATGTATTTATATTTACACCAGTGAGCGCAGTCGAATGTAAAGTCGAAGACAGACAGTAAACAAATATATTTTTTAATTTATTTATAATCGGATCAATACTGTGGTTATTGGAGACTCATAGAGTTATAGATACATTACAAAATTACACATACATTATTCAAACTTAATTTTACAATTACAATTGGCTACAGTGCTAAATCACTACATATATAATTGGTATAATTTTTGGTCCATTGCATTAAGGGGTATGCTTCTAAAGACAAAGTATTAAAAGTGGAAATGATCGCTTCACAGTAATTCAGAATTCAGTATTCTGACATAGTGTAATATTCATTGATGCATTGTCTTCATGAATTTACATTACTAATTTCAAATATGCGCAAAATTTAACGGAAACGTAAGCAGACTCGTGTAATGATAGTGATGTCAATGATATTTTGAGATACTCAAGAACACGGGAAAGATACAAAAACGAGTTTTGATTTTGACTGAAAAATTCAAATATTTGATTATGTTCATTCCCAATTCGTCATCCGTAATATAACGACTACATTCTGAGTGCGTCTCTACTTACAATGCAACTGATGTCATGCGTCGAGGAAGAAAGAAGCTTTAATTGCAACATATACCGTTTGCAGTAACCATGCCGTGAACAGAAAATGTTTGCTGCTCCAGGACTCAATTTTTCATACACATTCCTTAGCAGCATTTTGCTCATACAGGCCGCTAGTTGTACGCTACCAATGATGGAAATATTATGAAATGTCTTTGAAATCAGGAGAAAGTAATCAATTGCCTACCTGAACATCAGAAAAGTACTTTGGTTCCATTTACTTTCAATTAATTACGATATCCCAAGAAATGAAAATGAAAGCACAACTCATTAGCGTTGCAATATGGTTATTTTCGGAGGAAGGTACGTTATGTTCCCAATTTGACCATTGGATCTTCCTGATGTTATCATTGAGGTTAGGTTCACGTAAGTCTTTCCGATTTCTTCCTAAAGTTCAGTTCAATAACAAAATCATTTGTTCGCTGCCAACCAGTGGAGGCCGGTTAGTAACAAATTACGGGGGCCGGCATATAAGCCCGAACTATCACATACATTTTAACTCTCATTTTACCTCTTCTTAAACGAGGAAAACTACAGCATGAAGTTTGCTACCAATTTGCAAGCATCGGGATTTTCATCCTCGTTTAAGACAACTTTTACACTAATAACGGAAGAAACAATTGTGCTCAGGCGAAAGTAAGAGTAAGTAAAGTAAGTTGTTTCTTTTTTTAAAATTTAGCTAAGAAAACAGTAATTTATTAAATCAAATGGTAAGAGTCGGTATTCTTAGCCAAGTTAATAGGCGCGGACTCAGCCGAACGTAACTCTAATAGCAGCACGCTGCCCCCACCCAACTCCCACGCTTCCTCAAGCTTCCATTGCCTCGCATTCACCAGCTACGGAAGGACCCCCGATAGTCCACGATACGAACTGTTCTTAAAACATTTCATCTTTGGCTTAAGCGGAAACCTAAAACTAAATTTGTCATCAAAAATTGCGCAGGTGGTATGCGAGTTATTATTATTAGCGTATTAAACGAGTCGATTTATTGAAAGTTTAAAACTTTCAGCCACTTTTCCCAAGGTTGCTTTTTTTTGACGGCGCAGACCTGGCCTCCTGAGACCCCCGGTACAGTATACTGTACTTCAAGTTTCAAAAATTCCTCGCTAGATAGGATCAGCGCCCAGACAATGATTTACGGCTATTAAAGTACTACTGCTCTCTAGGAACGGAATACGGTACTCCGTGACCAACTTCCCGTATCTTAGCGGTGTAAACAAGTTTTAAGAAAATGGCGCCCACGAAGTTTCCGCATGAGAAACGCCGTCTTCAAGGTAGGTGTGAATTTCCTAACTCTCTTGCATGTTTTGATAGTTTATTGTTAATATATCCTATCTCAAGGGTTATGAATGTAATTTAATAGCAAAATATCAGGATATTTTTTATTTTGATGATGATGACAGTGTTTCTATTGAGGTACATGATTCTGTACTTTGGGTCTCAGTTGATGACTTGTTATTTGTGGAATTGGAATAGTGTTTATTATGACCTAAAATATGTAAAATATTTGTAAATCAATTCTTATTATAATGTTAAACTTCCATAGAGTTCATAAATAATTGGTGTTTTAGAACATGAAATCGAAGAATATTTGGAAGAAATTTTAAATGGATTAGATGAATCTGAGGGCGATTTGTCTGACGGTGAAGATGATACAGATGACGGAAATACTAGTGTGATACCAACGCTGATTCCTGAAGCTGAGGTAAATACTGAAGAATCCAGCAGTGAAGACGAAGAGGTACTACGTAGTTTTAAAACGTTATTTTGCTGTTAAATAAAATATGTGCCTGCTATCAACAATTCCACGCTTTATCATTCGGTTGAAACATTAAGTCATTGTGTTCCTTTTAATTTTAGATTCCAGTAGAAGACATTCCGAGATGGCAGTGGAGAAGAAAGAATTTTAATCGAGAATTTCCACCATTATCTCAGCCTACTATCCCTCATTTAGATAGAAGAGAGTATGACTTCAGCGATTATTTTCAGGAATACATTGACGATGAGATATTGGAATCAATTGTTGAGAAAACTTGTCAGACTTACGTTAAAGTGCATGGTCGTCCTCTAAATCTGAATTTGACAGAATTAAAAATATTCATGGGAATTAATATGGTAATGAGCTGCCTTCAATATCCAATGATTAGGATGTACTGGGAGAACAGATGGCGAGTATCTGTCATCAGTGACAATATGACTCGCAACAGATTCTTCATTTTGAGAACTTGTATGAAGGTTGTATTTGACGATGACATTGAGGAAGATAAACGGAAAATAGACCGATTGTGGAAGTTACGTCCATTAATAGACAGAATTAGAGAAGGTTGCCTGAAAATAGAAAGAAATATCGATGTTGCTGTCGATGAGATGATTGTGCCATTTTCAGGAGTGTGCTCTCTAAAGCAATATTGTCCCAACAAACCAAATCCTGTTGGATTAAAGGTTTTTGTTTTGGCAAATCCAAATGGACAGGTTTTGGACTTCACATTTTATCAGGGTAAAACTACATATCCTGAGTACTCTAGTCAAGGATTTGGTTTGGCAGAAGCAGCAGTTATTCAATTGACTGAAAGCCTTACTCCCGGACACTTCATATATCACGATCGATATTTTACTACCTGCAAACTACTGGATGAACTGTCAAAAAGAGGATTTGGATCGACTGGTACTGTACAAAAAAACAGGATTCCCAAGGAAGCACGGCTCAAGACTGATAAAGAACTCAGTAAAGAAGGTAGAGGGTCTAGTGATATGCTAGTCTTCCATGATGGAAGCAAATGTCTTGTCAAGTGGATGGATAGGAAAGGTGTTCTAATGATGTCATCAGTCCATGGTATCAATCCTTCAGACAAATGTAGAAGATATAATAAAAAGGACAAGAAATATATAGATGTCACTAGACCGAAAGTAATACAAGCATACAATTCGAAAATGGGTGGAGTAGATCTGTTTGACAGAATGCTTTCTTACTGTCCTTCGAGAGCAAGGACCAAAAAATGGACTATCAGAACTTTTCTTCACTTGATGGACATGTGTGTAGTAAATGCCTGGCTTCAACTAAAAACTGATATGATAAAGAAAAATATTTCTAGCAAAAGAATTCCACAACTTAGAAAATACAAACTAATGTTAGGCGAGCTTTTAATTTATAATCACAGAAATGTTGAAAATGATGTTTCAGCATTAGAAGAGGAAGACAGTTCAGTGTCTATTACTAAGAAAAGAAAAGTTCCAGTTCCGCTCCCAAATGAAAAAGTCAGAAAAGCTAAATGTGGACATATGCCCACAATTGCAGATGTCAAGGACTGGCAAAAGTGTAGGAAACCGGGGTGCAATGGCAGGACAAGAACACTCTGCAGCACTTGCAAAATATTTTTATGTCTGGTGGCAAAAAGGAATTGTTTCATGGAATATCACAATTAGTAGATATAATATATTAAAAGTGTAATATTTTTGTATGTTTTATGTTACTGTATGCATATTCAATAAATCTAATTGTATTCAGTATTTCTAAATGTTCCTCAAATCATGTACGAAATACAACATGAAATGTATTCATTGAGACCCAAAGTACAGTATACTGTACCAATGTTTCCAGGCGAATGAGGTTTCCGAGATTTTTAAAAACGTTTTCCTAGTAATCAGTAGGTCAAATATACCACAATGCGCACATTCACAAGTGCAATTTGTGAAAAAAATTCTCTGGGTCTCAGGAGGTTATTACTTCAATGTGTACTTTTGTTACAGATTGCAAAAATGGGAAGATGTTGCAGTGTGTTTGGCTGCAAAAGTAATTATCGGTCACAGAAAGAAAAGGTGTCTGCTTTTTCGGTGCCTCATCCAATTAAGAAGAAGGAGTTAAGAGCAAAATGGTTGAGGAAAATTCCCACAGATTTGACAAATGTGAAAGAACCATGGGTGTGCATTAAACACTTTGCTGAGAACTGTATTATTAGGACAGAAAAATTCGTGGTAAATGGAGAAGTGAAGATATATGAACGAACAAATCCAAAACTAACAAATGATGTTGTTCCTTCAATATTCCCTGATGCTTCCTGACCGCTTTTCCTGATAAACCTTCATCTAGCGGGAGGTTATGTAATGTTGAGGAAGAACGTTTTAGACAAGGTATATCAGAGAGCTTGAATGAGCTAAAAAATATGAAGAAATACAGTTAAACATTTCTGATATATTAGTACATTTTAATATTTGTAAAGTGATTTTAACTTTCAGTGGACTTGTGTGAAAGGTAGACAAAAGTTAGTGTTCTGTGTTATTGATGTCACACAGACACATTGAAGCCCATACACGAACGTTCTTTCCCTCCGCGTTTTCCTGCCGGACGCTTTCCTTTCGAAAGAGGGAATGGCGTTCAATCACGTCATCGCCCACTAACGCGAAAAACTGTTTCACAGTCTTTCCCGCCGTTTTATCTCGTGAAGGGATACAATCCTCTCATGACCCATCAACGTAAAAGTTGTAGCCGATTGCGTTTTCCTGCGAGAAAGCTCTTTCACGTGAAAATGTGGGCGATTTCCCATCATGCACTAGGGCGTATACCTTCGCCTCGTCCTTTCTAAATTTTATAAATGATAGTCATCTTGTGTCCTCTACTAGTAGTGGCACACGAAAAGTGAAATCAAGTGCTGAAGGTGAAAATGTTTACACGTAAACGAACGATTGCAATAGCGGCGGTAGCAAGCGAAGTGTTATTTGAAGAAAAGAAACGGTGGTCGAGAAATTGGTTGGACAAAAGAGGAGAGAAAGATACTGAAATATCACTGGTCAAAGAATTGAGGTTACAAGAGCCCGAAGATTTTCGGAATTATTTACGAATGGACACCGAAGTTTTCTCTGAACTTTTGGAATTGGTGGCATCACGTATTAAAAGAGAACACCATTATGAGAGAAAGTATTTCTCCAGAAGACAGATTGATAGCAACTTTAAGATTTATGGCAGTAGGGAGGAGTTTCGAAGACATAAAATTTGGAACAAGAATCTCTGCACAATCTCTTGGGCGAATACTCCGCCACGTGGTTGCCCGGCACCTGCCGGTAAAAAAGTGCACTGAAGCGAACACTCGAACAGCGAACGATAAAATGATGCCGTTCTTTCCTTTCGAGGACGCCAAGAAAGAACGCCAGGAAACGTCACATGACTTTACCCCTGACGCGCTCTGCAGGCTAGCATGCCGTGATTGGCCGTCAGGATACGAATCATTTCGCGTCTACCTGGGCGAGCGAGATTTCCCGTCCTTTCCCTTTTCAGGCGGGAAAGAACGTTCGTGTATGGGCCGCTATTCCTTGTGTGTCTGGTTCTGTCACTATTGGGAATGATTCAAAAGTTTCAGTGTCCATAGATAAAGTGTGTGTGCCTCGAAGTAAATTGCCGAAACATTTCCGCACAGTGTGTACAAAAAGTGGATTTGAAGAAATTCTGAGATACTTTGAAACAATGTGTTGCAACAAAGATTTAAAACAGGTATGTGCAGTGGAGCAAGTTCTAAATTTATTAACAGACAATTTATATTGTGATGAAAGCACACAAATACAGTTCTTAATTGAACAGATAAAATTTATTGTGATTCCAAAAAATAATCGAAGATATAGTGGAAGCACATTAATTTTAGCTGCAGTTCTGTACATGCATTCACCAGCTGCATACGATGCATTGTACAAAGGTGAATTAATATACTTGCCACACTCAAGAAATAAAACATTGTTAATAGAAAAGCTTTGGAACTCCTGGCTCCTGACATAATTTTACACCCTTCAATTCAACATCCAGCTGATGCAAATAGAAAATTATTTGTGTTTGATACTGATCATTTATTGAAAAGCTTACAGAATAACTGGATAAAGAAAACAGAGTTTTGAATTACCCCAGTTTTGAGAACTTCGAACAAATTGAAAAGGCTGAATTTAAGTTTTTAGAAATGTTGTATGAGAAAGAGAAACTCTCTTTGGCAAAATACGGTTTTTTATTGTCCCATAAAGTGTTATTTCCATCCAGCATTCAAAGGCAAAATGTGAATATAGCATCAAAAGTTTTTGATGAAAGAAACATAGCAGCCTTGAAATTCATGTCATCAAAATGTGAAGATTTTGCTGAATGTAAAAGCACATTCTCATTCATAGAAATAATTTGTAAATGGTGGCACATTGTAAATGTGAAGCATTGTTTTGAAGGTCGCGGTTTAAATTGTGAATATAGGGAGTCTATTAGAAGGGACAGTGTAATTGAAGAAGAATTTTTATCACGCATGTCTCTCTGATTAAAGAACTGGAGGCAGAGCGTATCACGCTCCCACAGTTTAAGTTCCCCAACTTTTAACTCCCTCATCAACACCATTGATGCATATTTATTGATTATACCATATATATTTGAGAGATACTCGGTAGATTACATTCTCCTAAGCAAGTGGCAGAGTGATAATTTAGAGAGACGTTTTTCATCTTATCGGCAACTGAGTGGAGCTAACTATTACATTAAGTTTTATTCAGCTGCTGGAATCAGAAAGGAAATTAAGGTTTAAAAGCACAGTATTGCTTTGTGCAAATAAAGGGATTCCTTTGAAGACACTTTTGCCCTGTTCAGATCCATTGAATGATAAAATAAACATTGATTTATACAGTGATATCCTGGATTGTCAGTTCAATTTCTGTGATATTCCCGAGGAAATAATTCCCATCATTGTTTATATTTCGGGTTATTCTGTAAGTAAATAGGCATTTATAAAGAAATGTGATACATTGCAGAGTGGGTTGGGGATAAAAGTGGACATTTGTATTGAAAAGAAACTGGAACGTAGGTTTTGCCTGAACCAATCAGAATTCAACATATTGATCGATTCGTTTCTAGCATTTTTTTCGACTCAACTATCGATTTCGCCGTTTGCATTTGCGAGCAGCTGTTGCGCCCCTACCTATTGAGATTATATGCGAGCAGTGAGCTTTAAATTGTGCATCGCTAATATATTTAACGCCACGTTCAGATTTTGTCATGGAGAGAAATGTGGGCGTGCAGCTAGTGTTGTTGCAAGCTTCTGCAGCATTAATTTTAGGGGCGCTTTATTTAAAAAGAAGGAGGCGCAGAGAAAGGCGTTGGTGGATTCATCCCTTAAATGTAAGACGGGAAGAACAAGGGGACTTCAGTAATTTAATAAGAGAAATGAGAGAAGATCCGTACCAGTTTATGTATATGATGACGCCAGAGTTATTTGACAGCTTGTTGGAGTTAGTTTCTCCATTTTTGCAAAAAAGAAGCATTCGTAAATCTCTTCCTGTAGCCATGCGTTTGGCCATAACTCTGAGGTAATGTGACATCTGAGGCCATAACCCTACTTATTTTGTTCGTGAGCACAATTAGTTGCCTGAGTATTAAATACCACATATTTTATTTGCCGTAAATTTTGTCTTGCAAATTCTTGGCAACTGGAGACTCCATAGCCTCTTGCATGGAATTATCGGATTGGAAAATCTACATGCTGCAAAATATTAAATGAAACTACGTGTGCAATATGGAATGCATTGCATGAGAAATACCTGTCAGTTCCAACTGAGGAAGATTATATCAGTATTGCAAAAGAGTTTAGTAGAATCTGGAATCTCCCTAATTGTATTGGTGCGATTGATGGAAATCATGTGATTATTCAATCACCAGCAAATAGTGGATCACAATTTTTTAACTATAAGAAAAATTTTAGTATAGTTTTAATGGCTGTTTGTGATGCCAATTATTGTTTCACACACATGGATATTGGCTCATATGGATCACAGTGGCATTTTCACTCAATCTGAATTTGGCCAAAAATTGAACAATAATTTGCTTCCAGTCCCTCCACCTGCTCCGTTTCCTAATACAGCAGATGTTATGCCTCATTATTTTGTAGGTGATGCAGCGTTTCCCCTAAAATACAACCTCATGAAACCATTTTCCAAAGCATCATTGACCAATATAAGAAACAAAATTTATAATTACTGCTTATCACGTCCTCGGCGTGTCATAGAGAATACCTTTGGCATAATGGTTTCACGGTGGAGAATATTTCACAGAGTTATCAATGCAAAGCCAGAAAATGTTGATAACATTATAAAAGCCGCAGTGTGTCTTCACAATTTTCTGCAGAATTCGGAAAATAATTCCAGAAATAAAACTTATTGTCCATTGACATTTGTAGACAGAGAGGTGGATGGGCAACTAGCAGAAAGAAACTGGAGAAGGGATGTGCCACAGGATGGTGGGGCATTTCAAAATTTAAATATAAGGATTGGTGCACGAAATTCAACACAGCATGCAACTCAGGTGCGTGAGCGACTGGCTGACTATTTAATTTCACCTGCTGGGAGCTTGGAGGGTCAGTTAAATTATGTATTGAGGTAATCAGGATTAAAATTTTTAAAATATATCAAGTTGTAATTTTATTTGACAATATTACATATTTTCCTGGCTCCTTGCCTTCCCCTTTGCCCTCATTATTTATTACTTGGGTGATTTCTAACATCGTTTCATCTTTAACCCATATTTGCCCGGTGTTCCATAATTGGAACAAGCGACAGTGGTTTCGTCTCTGACATTTTTTTTTATCGCGGTGCGCTCGTGGAGGCTTCGGTATGTTCCTAGAACTTCAACACAGGTATCGAATTTCCCGATAGTGCCAAGAGTTGATTTCAGTTCTCGATTGTACGCCGAGAGGAGACGGTTAATTTAGCCGATGTTTCACTGCTGGCACCATGAATGATAAAAGGTAAAAAAATATCGTGTTATTTTTTTACATTAAACTTTTTGGTTTTATGAGTATAGTTAATGATATTGTCTTTTTATTAATACAGTAAAAGTCTTGAAAATATTACTATTTAGCTGAGCTGAAAACGATTTTTCTAAAATGTTCCAATATTGGAACACCAGGCACGAACGGTACCATAAATAATTATTTTACAATTCATCTATTTTATCATTTCTCTTCTTAGATTATTAACAACAAAACAAATAATTGCGATTCTGGAAGAGGATAATGATTACTCGAGTGCATCTATCTTCATTATGCCTCCAGAAGATGGATGTATCAGTGCTGAGGACAGTGGCGATGAAGACTCTGGCGGCACACTGAATAACCTACCAGGAAGCCAACTTAGAGCAGAAGGTGAGGCACTAATTATGCGATTCAGTGAGACTGTAAGACTCACATTTGTGACTAAACTAGAGAGTAAAATTGGCTCTGAACACCGTGATGAGTGCATTCAAGAGAATACTCCATCTACGCGTGTCTGTTCCCAACGTAAGAAAGAACAAAGAAAGTGGGAACAAATTTACATAAATCCTGGGTTTACAAATTTCAATATTACAAGTGACATAACTACAGTACCAAATGACCCAGTGTCATGTTTTGAAATATTTTTTGATGACATTTGGGACTTTCTTACAAAACTGTTCGTATTGTACGCTCAGTACCGCCTACACCGTTTCTGCAGTCAGTGCAGCTGGTCGTCGCTCGGAGATATTTAAAAAGAGCAAAAAAATTTCTCCTTGCGTCTCCAGTCGCTGCTGCGAAATGCGTGTGTAGCAACACCGCAGCCACACTGAGGACGAAGCACGAGCCTCACCGCACCGGTACGGCGGCAGCCGGCCGCCGGCACTCCATCACATATGGGAAGCTCCACCGCCCAACTCCGAGGAGAATCATTTTCACAATTCCCCTGAAGGACGGCAACACGACATCCGCAGACAAAAGTTCCTCTTCTCAAGTCATCGGAGGTAAGGCCGGCCAGCGGAAACGCGCAGCTGCGGTTTCAAATAGGCTTTCTTCAATTCACCCCCTATCTGACCAAATAAATGTAGGGCCCTCTGGCGACCCAACTTTCCCCGGCGCCATGGCACCCCCTGACCATGATAAAACAAGCAACATGACTGACTCAGCTACTGACTCAGGAAATGCAGGCGAAAATGAAAGTCGCATAATCCCCCATGCAATAACACCTAACGTTATAATTGTGGAGAACGGAGGAGCCCCCGCACCCGCCGTAAAGAAAAATGCTGTGGATGAAGGATTCATCACTCCCAGCAAGTTCTTTAAAAAACGCGCAATTCCGGAACCGCCCCCCGTAAGTACTGCCAACAGATTTAACAGCCTGGCAAATGACAAACAAAATCCAGTAGCCGCGTCCGATCCAGACGAAATCACTGTCGTCTCGGAAGAGAGCGAAGAACCATCTCAGCCGCAACCCTCACGGCCCAACCAATCGAAACCACCCTCACAACCTACGCGGAGAGCGCAACAAGGAAACATCGGCGCGTTCTTTCTAGATAAGCGCGCCATCCAAAACCCTACAGCGCTTCTCCAACACCTGAGAGATCAGGTGGAGAAGCCGTTGCGAGCACAAATCACCAACTCCGAACTAATTATTCGCCCCAGCACGCTCAAAGACCACGGCACTATCAAAGAGTTTCTAAACGCCGTCAAATCTGACTCTGATGCCATGTGCGCATATCACTTTCACCGCGCCACCCCAGAAAGACGCCACCGCCTAATGATCCGCGGCCTAGACCGAAATGTAAACTGCGAGGACATTAAATCAGAACTTACAGAAAAAAACATTGTTGTTCACCACGTCAGCGAATTGAAACGAAAGATAGGCCCTCAAAACTTCGTGCCTCTTGGTATCCACCAGCTCGAAGTGAACTATAACCAGCTGACCGAAATTCGTAACATCAAGTACATACTCCAATGCAGAGTATATCTTGAAGAACCTCGAGAAAAAGACAGAATTCCGCAGTGCACTTCCTGCCTGCTATGGGGGCACACCAAAAACGGGTGCCGCCGCCCCGCCCGCTGCATGGGGTGCGCCGGAAATCACGCTACTTCCGACTGCACAGCAGACAAAACCGCTAACAAACCAAAATGCGCCAACTGCGAGGAGGAACATCCCGCTAATTTTAAAGGTTGCCCGGTATATCTTAGTGCTCTAGAATCCCGGCGTAACATGATTAAAAAAATTCAGGAAGCTAAAGAACTCCGCGCCGCTGCAGCAGCCTCCCGCGCAGTAACACAAAACAACGCTCAGGATTTCCCTCATCTAAAAGCGACCGCTCCGCTAGACGCGACGTTCCCCTGGCAGAAGCAACCCGCACCACAGGAGAGCACTGAGGGTAGCAGCACGACAGGCGCTCTCTCGGGAATCAGCGAACTCATCGCTCTTCTGAGAGAGTTTAATCTTCAGAAAATAATTTCCGGAGTAAAAACCGCCTTAACAATCTTAAAATGGCCAGGCGACACGCTCACCAAAGTGCTAACTGCCGTTCAAGCCTTTGCTTCCCTATTTTAAATGCCTCCTCCGCAAAACCGACTCTACCACATCGCGTCTTGGAACGCAGGGGAATCCGTGTCCGCTAGCAAAGCCGCAATAGAAAAATTCTGTGAAGACTACTCCATAGCCATCTTGTTAATTCAAGAAACATTCCTAACACCAAGCCGACAGTTCTCTCGAGGTTACCATATCTACCGAGACGATCGACACACAGGCCGAGGTGGCGGGACGGCAATTGCCATCAGGCGCGCCCTCCCACACACGCGCATTAACCCATTAACTGCCATGGTCCTCATTTGAGGACCTACGAGCTTTTTCATTGTTACGTCATACTGTATGCCATTGTTGATCATATAAGTAGCTTACATAGTGGTATCGTGATTTACGATCAGTGTTACATTGTCAGTGACACTTGACGGAGCTCAGTATTCTTTATATTGAAGTAAAGGTAAGACTCTGCAGCAAATTTGACTTCAATTTTTCTAACAGTATTTGTGTTTTTGTTTAATAATGAATTATTAATATTTAAAAGTTAAAACTATTAAATTAAGTGAAAATGGATATAATTCAACAAATTTAAATGTTAATATTAGTTGTGTTTTTACTCACTGACTTTAAAATTCATCTTGTTGAGTGGTCCTCATTTGAGGACCATGGCACATGCGGCGTACTTTGGTGACGATAAGACACGGATAATATTGACTCTTTATACTTCCAGAAACATGAATTCCAGACAACATTCCAGTGTTTTTCTAACTTTAAAAGAAGTGGAGGACATTATTAATGACCCTGAGTTTATTGTGTCTGATGAAGAAGATGATGGTGCAACAATAGATATTGTCGAATTACCGCCAGAAAAAGTTGATGATTTGACTGATGAAGAAGAAAATATTGATGAGAATTTTCTAGAAGATACAACACCTACTGAAACTCCTGGTTTGATTGAAATTCATCACACTTATAGTGAAAATTGCAATGAAGTGAACTGTATAAAGGATAAGCAGTCCAGTTCAAATAGAAAGAAGAGAAAACCAAATACAATCTCAGATTGGGACAAAACAGAACCCCATTTTGGCATATTTTGTTTAAATATCGAGGAGGAAAAGATACAAAACAAAATTAAAGCTACGTTGATGGGCATGACTCCAACTGAAGTATTCGAAAAACTTATTGATGATGATATAATGAATTATATTGTCAAAGAAAGTGTAATTTATGCAACGCAGAAAAACAACCATGGGTTTGTTTTATCAACTGACTGAAAAAGTTTATAGGAATTCTCGTCTTCACAGGTTATCACTGTCTTCCGCAGGAACAACTATATTGGTCAGAAGATGAGGATGTGAACATTCAAATAATTAGCAAGTGTATGCCAAGAAATAGGTATCTGGAGATTAAAAAATTCCTACATTTCAACAACAAAGCAAATCTTCAAGGACAGCCACTAGAATCAAGAGATAAATTATTCAAAATTAGACCATTGATAGAAAAATTTAATAGCAACATCGTGAAGTTTGGAATATTCTCAGAACATCTAAGCATAGATGAGCAAATGGTGAAATATTTTGGACATCATTACTTGAAACAATTTCTGAGAGGGAAACCAATTAGATTTGGTTTCAAGCAGTGGGTGATGTGTTGCTCCAAAACTGGATACTGTTACCATGCTGAAGTCTATGAAGGACGAAAGGAAGATAGAAATTCAGAATTTAGTTACGGTCTTGGTGGCGATGTAGTCATGAGACAAGTTGCAGTAATTGAAGAACCTCAGAAACACAAGTTTTATTTTGATAATTATTTTGCCAGTTTTAAACTCATCAAGGACTTAGGTGAAAGAGGAATACGTGCTACTGGAACGTGTCGTTATGATCGCATGAACAAATGCCCAATAATGAAAGAAAGGGAAATGAAGACCGAAGAAAGAGGGGCATATGATTATCGTTTTGACAAGCAAAATGGAGTGTTGGGTGTAATATGGAAAGACAACAGTTGCGTCAAAATGCTCAGCAACCATGAAGATATACTGCCTCTCAGTCAGGCTAAAAGATGGTCTAGAGCTGAGAAAAAGCAAAAGACTATTCAACAGCCTAAATTGATATCGCAATATAACAAATATATGGGCGGTGTCGATAAGCTTGACTGGAACATTCAAAAGTACAGAATCCGCATTCGTGGAAAAAAGTGGTACTTCCCACTATTTACAAATATAATGGATATCGCAGTTGTAAACTCATATGTGTTATACTGTATGGTAAATGGGCCAATGTCTCTTTTGGACTTCAGAAGGAAAATTGCCTGTGCATATTTGTGCGTATCATCTTGTTCTGATCCCAAAAAACAAAGGCAGACCATCTTTCACTAAGTCTTCAATTTCTCGGGTTCCTGTGGAGCTTAGATTTGCAGGAGCACATTATTTAGAACGCACAGAAGATGGAAAACAGAGGAAATGTGGAGTTTGTAAGAAAAAAGTTCGTAAGCAGTGTCCTTTGTGCAATGTCGGGCTTCATATTGAATGTACCAAGGAATGGACACTAAATAAAAAGTTTTGACAAGCATCAAAAAAACTTGAAAAAACACTATTCAGTTTATTTTGCACTGTACTGCTACTTATAATGTTCAAATTTTACAAATATTTAATAATAAATATGTTTGAAGTAAAAAGAATTGTTGAAGGTCTTTGTACGTTATATCTGCCATGGTCCTCATTTGGGGACCATTGATATATAAGCTCCTAAACAAGTTAATTTGCAAAAAAATAGTGTATTATTATTATTACATTATTCATTAATTATGGGAAAGGAAACAAATTTTATCAGAAATGAGATTTTTAAAAAATTGGCAGTTAATGGGTTAACACGCCGGCCTTACAAACAACTGAGGCCACTATAGTAGAAGTTGGCACCGCAACGGGTCCAGTCACCTTCATCTCTGCCTACCGTAGCCCTTGCCGGCAATTTATTACCGACGACATAACTGCGCTCGTCTCTCTCGGCGAAACTATTCTGCTCGCAGGCGACCTCAATGCGAAACGCGTCGAATGGGGGCTGCAAATGCAATTCGCAAGCAGGCGACCTCCTTCACCACTATCTTCTCTCTTCCACTACTCTCACCATTCTCCCTCCTTCCGGCCCTACTCACCTCCTAAACGATGTACCTCACATCTTAGATTTATTTATTCACTCTACCTCTCTTCACCGATCAGTTCCCAACCCACTTCCGGAACTGCAATCTGACCATCTACCAATCATTTCCGCAATACACCTTGGCGCATATCCCTACTCAATTTCCACAACCAAATTCAACACCAACTGGAAAGAATACCGCAACAGACTAGCCCACAAACTTCACTCCTACGACCACGCCCCCGCCAAATCTTCCGAAATAGACCGAGCAGTAGAGAAATTCAATTACCAACTTCGCTCGGCCTATCACCGCTTCACGGACAGAATAGAATCAAACCGAAATAACGCTCTACCCCACTTCATAATATCTCAGATTCAAGCCAGGAGACGAGCGCAGAGAAAATTCTACGCGACCAGAGACGCCGACGACAAAGCCGCCTTTCAGCGCATCAGACGACAAGTATCCCGCCTCTTATGCGCCCACAGAGCAGAGGAATGGGACAATTTCATAAAATCAGCTGACATCAAAGACAGGACCGACATTTGGAAACTTCAAAAAACATTACGAAAACCGCAAGAACCCGTGACCGGACTACACAACATACGACCCAGCGAGGAAAGCCGAAATATTCGCAAGTGTACTAGAAGAGACATTCACCCCCACCCCCACAAGAAGCTACATGAGAATTAATCAAACTTACGTACCAACCGACGACACTAGACAAGAAGACAACGAATCGGTAGCCTCACTAACGAATTCTTCACCGAAGAAGAACTAAAGGACGCCCTGCACCACCTAAATGCAAGGAAAGCTAGCGGACCGGACAAAATCAATACTAATATGCTCAAAAACCTCCCCCGCTGCGCCATAAAAATGCTGCTTCAAATTTTCAACGCCTGCATCTCCGCAAGCTACTTCCCCGAAGTTTGGAAGCACGCCACGGTTATTCTAATTAACAAACCAGGAAGAAATCATAGAGACCCGAAAAACTACCGCCCAATTAGCTTACTCTCACAAACCGCTAAAACCTTCGAACGCCTTCTATCCAAAATTGGAGCGCATCTAGACGCAAACAGCACCATTCGCGGCACCCAGTTCGGCTTCAGGAAAGGCCGCCCGTCGGCACTTCAAGCATTTCGTCTGGCCATGGAAGCTTCTTCCTCACTCTCCCTTTCATGCGCACTTGCCGCATTTTTCTTTGATTTCTCCTCCGCTTTTGATAAAGTCAATCACCGCCTTCTACTAGAGAAATGCAGTAATCTTCTTCCTAAACACCTCTACCTTCTTCTGAAAAGCTACCTCCGTAACAGAACCTTCCAAATCCGCTCTCAATCCCATATTTCAAGCAAAAAGCAAATCCTCGCCGGCGTCCCACAAGGAGCCGTGCTCTCTCCGACTCTCTTCACTCTATTCATTCACGACCTACCCACTTTCCCTCATATCAACGAATACCTCTACGCCGACGACGTAGCCTTTACCTCGAAAGCGGCGCGCCTACCCCACGCCATTAAACGCCTTCAACTTGCCGCAAACTCCTACCACTGGTGCACTTTAAACGGGCTCTCTATAAACTTACAAAAATGCCAAGCCATCATCTTTACGTGGAGTCGGAAAGAAAAGCCCCTCCCGATCGAAATAAACGGGTTCAGAAAACCGTGGCGGGCCAACATAAACTACCTCGGCGTCACCTTCGACGAGAAACTCACGTGGAAGCAGCAGTGCGTCAAAGCCGCACAGAATATGGGCTCGCGTATAGCTCGTACAGCACCTTTACTACGCGCCAAAAACCTCCGCAACAAGACCAAAATTCTGCTTTACAAATCATGCATCAGAAGTGCAGGACTTACGCATGCGAAGCATGGGCGACTGCTATCAAATCCATCACTAGAAAACTGCTAACAGCAGAAAACCGTTTCAACCGGGTCGCATTTCGCCCCGAACTCGGAACCGCCTATAAAGACGTAAAGACAAAAAACAATCTCCCCGACATTCAGACCAACTTACTCGATACAGCCAAAAACGCAATAGACAAAATCTTTTCAAATAACGACTCTACTCCACTCTTCCAACAATACCTACAATACTATGCAAAGCAATCCGACAACGGCCGAAAAACACTCCCGACTGACGTACGATTTCTCCGACCTCCATAAACAAACAAAAAAAAAAAAAAAAAAAAAAAACACCCGACGCGGACTATCCGCAAACTTTAATAAAAACTTCAAATCAACTAAATACCACTTCTTCCACTATCCCTCTAACCACTCTCAAAACTTCGTTTTATTCGAAACCGTAACTGCACGCTCCGCTGTTACCGCGCCTGCAGATACGCAACCACCACTACAGGGGCCGCGTCGCCGCCCGCAACCGCGAGCGGCGTAAGGCCTCCAGCACTCCAAAGACAACTAAACCACCTCAACCACCATGGCGGAAGAGCGCCCCACGGCGCAGGCCGCCTAAATCTCAGTGCACTCCATTGCTCTGCTGAATCAAAATCAGGCATTCAACGCTGCGGGCTCCTGATGTTCGCGGATGATTTTGCATATTATGCGAAATCGGCGAACGTCAGGCAGTCAGTAAAGTACCTAAGCGACTGTCTCGCCGCCTTCCCTGAATGGCTAAGTCGGAAACGACTCGCTCTCAACCTCGACAAATGCGTCGCCGTCAACTTCACTCGTAAGAGAGCAAACCCCGATGAAACGGTGAGCTTGGCCGGCGCGCATTTGCCGTGGCAGAGCGAAGCGAGATATCTGGGCGTGATGCTTGATAGCGGTCTTCGCTGGCACGCGCACGCTCGATATCTCGCAGCCAAAATCAAAATTCGAACTCTTCTACTAAAACCTCTTCTCCGTTCCCCCGATCTTTCTCTTCCTATTAAGCGGCGCTTATTCACCGCATGTGTGCGCCCCTTGTGGGCGTACGCGTGCGAGGTTTTCGCCGCCGCTCCACCTTCCACCCTGCGACCCATTCGGGTCGCAGAAAACAGAGCGGCGCGCCCACACCTTCCTAACTTGCCCCCTGACCGCACTACCCGCAACAAAGACGTGTTCGGAGTTCTGGGCGTGCGCCATCAGTTCCCGGCGGAGCTGCAGCGGCGGGCGGAGACGGCGCTTGAAAGAGCGCTGCGGCCGTCCGCTCCGCGCATCCTGCGCGAGACCGGCAGAGCGGCGAAAAGCGACGTGCACAGGGCCTTCCACAGAAGAAAGGGCCCAAAGCACGTCGCCTTCACCTTCCGCGCACTTCCCCCGCACAAGTTCTCTGAACTGGGCGACGCGGGGGAGCAGATAGTGCGTGGGAGGCGGTCGCCGCTCCATGAAGCCGGATACCGCGTGGGAGGCGCGGAAACGCGCCCCGCCGGACCTTGGCCGCTCGGTATCGAAGACGTCACGGCGCCACGGACGCCTGAGTGAAGTCGGCGCCGTGGCGAAAAATAAGTGCGTGTATATAGTGTAAATAGTGCAGTGTTAAAGTGTAGTGAAGTGTGGCATGAATGGGTGAGTGAATGAGTTAGTATATATAGAATAAGCATGTATGAGCGAGTGAATGAACAAAAATAAAACATTAAGAACATGAACAATATAAAGAACGTTACTTTTCCTTCAATAATTCTTGTAAATAAAACGATGAGCCCAAAGAGGCACTGTTTAGTTTTAAGTAGATTAAGATTAGATATAGTTAGTATTTTTAAGTTAAAGCCCTCCCCAAGCCCCATAAACCGCAAGGTTGGGGCGTAAATGTATCCCAAATTTGAAATAAATTCCCGCCTCGCCAGGGCTACTGACGAGGGGAAAATGAAAAACACCTCTTTGGTTTTGCGTGGGTGTTCGAGGTCGACGCATCTCCCGCTCCCTCCGCCCCCGCACTGAGAACGCGTCGCGAGGTAGTAGCACCGCCCGCTCCCTCCGCGTTTTTCGCGCAGTGTTCCGCCGCGTTGCAGCGCCCGCCGCGCTAGCGACCGGCCATCGCCCGCCCTCGCACTTTTACGCCCGCTCGTAGAACACCATTACTGCAATCTGTGCTGCTGGTCGTCGCTTGGAGAATTACATTCCGAAAGAGCAAATATTTTCTCCTTGCGTCGCCAGTCACTATTGCCTGTAATGCGCGCCTGACACCGCCACGCTGAGGACGAAACTCCAGCCCCACCGCTCCACGGCGGCGGCGGCCGCCCGACGGCCTACTGTTCTCTATGGAAAGCTAAAGCCAGTTCCGAAGAGGAAAATCTTCACCATTCCCCTGAAGGACGGCAACTCGGCACCCGCCGACGCACCATCATCTTCACCGATCTTCGACGGTAAGGCCGGCCAGCGGAAGCGTGCAATTGCAGTTCTTAGTAGGCTTTCCCCCATCTGCACCCCTGTTGACAAATTAAATGTAGGGCCCTCTGGCGACCCAACTATCCCCGGCGCCATGGCACCCCCTGACAAAGACCAAGAAGGCAAGACAAACGATAAGACAGACGAGAACAACATAGGCGAGAGCGGAAATGCTCCACACGCACTAACGCCGAACGTCACAATCCTGAAAAACGGAGAAAACGCAGAGCCCCTAAAGCGCAAAAATGCCGTAGATGAGGACGGATTTATCACGCCAAGTAATTTTTTTAAGAGGCGGGAAATCCCAGAACCGCCCTCGATACCAATCACTAACAGATTCAACAGCCTTGCGACCGGAACCGCACAAAATGCAACTCCCTCCGATCTTAATGAAATCACCGAACTCCCCAATGTTACGGAAACGGAGACACAAAAAACAGCAGAAATCAGCACACCAAAGCCCACTGCAAATGTGCGGAGAGCGCACCAGGGCAGCATAGGCGCGTTCTTCCTCGATAAGAGCGCAATTCAAAATCCAACAGCACTCCTCCAGCACTTGAGAGATCAAGTGGAGAAGCCGCTGCGTGCACAAATAACTACCACGGAACTGATCATTCGCCCCAGCACGGTGAACGATCATCAAACAATAAAAGAGTTTCTACAGAAAGTAAAATCAGACTCTGACGCCCTCTGCGCGTACCACTTTCACCGCGCAACTGCAGAACGTAGACACCGCCTGATGATTAGGGGCCTTGACCGTAATATCAACTGCGAAGAAATTAAAGCTGAAATTGAAAGCTTCAATATAAAGGTTCACCATATCGGCGAACTAAAGAGGAAAATCGGGCCACAAAATTTCCAGCCACTTGGCATTTATCAAATTGAAATTAACTTCAGCCAAATCACTGCGATGCGAAACTTAACCCATTAGCGCCGAGCGTTGCCTTTTGGCAACGGAAATGGCCATGTTTTTGTAAAGCCCGCCAGTGAACACGTGCGCGCCAATTTTCTTTATGGAACATCTTAATCAATTGGAGAAGCATGCTCCATGTGACCGTGGTCGATTTTGATTGTTTGCTTTATTGACTCCGTGTCCAGACGTGTTGAAAGTTTTAGCATCGCAAATTGACTTGAAAAAATGGACATTCGCTTCGAGTAAGTAAAACTTTGAGGTGATCTTTACGGCTTTCTATGTATTTTCTTCCTAATAACATTAAAAATACTTCAATTCGTATGTAGAGTAGGTTTTACGTAACATCTAACTAGATTTGGCCATGCCTCACGTGTTTCAACTTTAGTGTTAACTTTTAGCAACGCTAGGCGCTTGTAGTTGCTTTATTGTCATTCTACATCAATTACGTAATATTTTACTTCTGGTAACAGAAGAGGCTTCTCTCTTGCTGAAGCGCTCGATATTCTGGAAAATGATGAAATTGAAGCAGATATTGATGATATTTTTATCGAGCCACCCGAACCGAACTTTGACACCGATCAAGATTCTGCGGAAGAAGGTGATGAGAGGTAGGCTATATTGTAACTAATATATTTTTAATATTTTACTGCTTTATTATTGTTTCTATTACTATTATCATTACTATTATTATCATTATTGTTATTATTTAGATTAGTCGACAATCTTACATCTCGACAATTGCGAGCTGGCGCAGAGATAAAACTGACCAACAATGAGAGGTTGGGTATCAATTACGACGTGGACGAGACGTTGCCATCCACATCTAAAGCGAACACAGCAGCATCAGAGGTTGGTAGGCGTGTTCCAACTAGTGACTGTACAAAGAATTGGATTGAAGAGAGGGAAAGGGAAAAACGTGTCTTCATTCCTCTATGGGAAGAAGGCGCGGATTTTGACTTGGAGAAACCTACTTTATTTCCAGAGCCGAATTACTTGAAATATAAAGATATGTCCATCACAGAAATCTTTGAAGAGTTCATAGATAATGAACTTATTGAGCACCTAGTTGTGGAAACAAATAAATACGCTGCATTCTTGAATTGCCCTGATCCAAAAATAACTGCAGATGAAATTCGATGTTTTATAGGTATTCTGTTTGTTAGTGGATACAACACACTACCATCAAAACGGCATTACTGGGATACTGGAGATGATATGAGGAATGTAGCTGTCTCTCAGGCTATGCGAAGAGACAGGTTCCTTCAGATTTGTAGATTTTTGCACTGTGAAGATAACACTAAACTAAACAAAAATGACAAGGCTTGGAAAATTCGACCTGTTATGGAGATGTTAAAGAGACGATGCATTGATAACTTTGTACCAGAAGAGAATTTGTCGTATGATGAATGTATGGTAAAATACTTTGGGAGACACAGTTGCAAACAGTTCATTCGAGGCAAACCAATCAGATTTGGTTATAAAATATGGAGCCTCAATACTAAAGATGGCTACTTGGTAAATTTTGAACTGTACCAAGGGAAGGGGCCTAAAGGAAGCCCAGAGTACGAAAAGTTATTTGGAAAAGCTGCTAGCCCCCTCATAGTTTTACTCGATGAGCTTCCTGTTGAAAAGAGGCAATTGAAATATACTTTCTACATGGACAACTTATTTTCCTGCCCTGCTTTATTCTCGTACTTGACATTTCAAGGTTATTCACTATTGGAACAATAAGAGAAAACCGTATTCCTAAAATGTGCCCATTGACTAGTAAGCAGACATTCTCAAAAAAGGACCGAGGTTATTTTGAGACTGCAATGGAGAAAAATGACGGGCAGTTATACGTCCGATGGATGGACAATGCAGCCGTGACCATGATTTCCTCTTCTTGTGGCACCCAAGAAGAAGGTAAAGTAAAGAGATTCTCCCAACGTGAAAAGAAAAATGTAATGATTCGAAGGCCGAAAGTAATTGCAAAATATAATTCATACATGGGAGGTACAGATCAAATGGACCAAAATCTCAGTTGTTACCGCGTTGGAATCAGGAGTAAAAAATGGTATTGGCCATTGATTACATGGATGCTGGATGTGGCAATTCAAAACAGTTGGATTCTGTACAACAAAGTAACAAAGAAGCGAATACCTCAATTAGACTTCAAGAGAGAAGTGGCCTGTGTATATTTGCGGATGTACGGTGCGCTGCCCAAAGCAGCGGGCAGGTCAAGCTGTTCACCAGCGTCTACAGATAGCCGAGTGTCGGACTCCATACGATTTGATCGAATTGATCATCTTCCTCGGCACATTGAGAAGAAGAAAAAGAGAAGATGCGCTTTACGTGGTTGTACATCAATTGTGAGAACAGAGTGTGTAAAATGCAACGTTGGATTGTGCATTGATTGTTTCATCCCTTTCCATTCTCGTTAGTTCTTTTAATAAGTTTAATTAAAACGTAAATATTAATATACACTATCAAATCAGTGAATAAAGTTTGTTTAAACTGTATACTATGTGTTTTCATTCAGAGTCAAAAAGTGGGTAGTGTAGGCGCCTAGCGTTGCCTTTTGGCAACAGTCATTATTTCAGTCATTATGACTCCGATTATGTTGAAATCAATTTCTTTATGCTATATTCTACGCATTGAAGCCATGTTCCTTAAAACTCTAAGAAAAGCGAAAAAAAAATAATTTAGGCGTTAATGGGTTAAAATACCTCCTTCAGTACCGCGTGTACATAGAGGAACCTCGCGAAAACGACAGAATCCCAGTGTACCTCATGCCTACTGTGGGGGCACACAAAAAACGGGTGCCACCGCCCTGCTCGCTGCATGGGATGCGCAGGCAATCACGCAACATCAGATTGTAAAGCTGACAAAACTCTAACCAAGCCGAAATGCGCGAACTGTGAGGCGGAGCACCCCGCCAACTTTAAAGGCTGCCCCGTTTTCCTCAATGCGGTGGAAGCCCGTAAAACCATGGTTAGGAAAATACAGGAAGCTAAAGAACAGCGAAACGCGTCCCGAGGACCACCGCAAAAAACTGATAAAGATTTCCCAAACCTAAAAACCACCGCCCCGTCAGGGGCTAAGTTCCCCTGGCAGACGCAACCCACCGGACAAGAAAGCACTGCGGGTGGCGGCCAGCCAGGCGCAATATCAGAACTAGGCGAACTTATCGCCCTCATAAAGGAAATAAACCTAACTAGTCATTACTTGAATCAAAACCGCCCTAAACATCCTGAAAGGGGAAGGAGACATGCTTAGCAAGGTTCTTACTGCTGTGCAAGCAGTCGCTTCCCTATTTTAAATGCGCGTCCTGGAACGCAGGGGGCACCGCGTCCGCTAGCAAAGCCAAAATTGAAAAATTCTGCGAAGACTACTCCGTTGCTATTCTTCTCATGCAAGAAACCTTTTTCAAAACAAGCCGTTCCTTCACGCTTCGAGGTTACCATCTCTACCGCGACGACAGACCGACCGGCCGAGGTGGCGGGACCGCAATTGCAATCCGGCGTGCGCTCCCGCACACGCGAATAAACACCCCTAACTTAACAACGATGGAGGCCACAGCGGTGGAAGTGGGCACCGCAACGGGTCCGTCACCTTCGTCTCAGTGTACCGCAGCCATTGTCGGCAATTTATCACGGAAGACCTAACTGCGCTCGTCTCTAGGCGAAACCGTTCTGCTAGCAGGTGACCTAAATGCGAAACGCGTCGAATGGGGCTGCAGACGCAACTCGCAGGCGGGCGACCTGCTTCATAAATTCCTTCACGATTCCACTTCTGTCACCATTCTGCCTCCTTCCGGTCCCACCCATCTTATAAATGATGCCCCTCACGACATTCTTGATATCTTCATCCATTCCTCCTCGCTCAATCCTACAGTACCTAACCTGCTTGTGGAACTACGTTCCAACCACCTTCCCATCATCTCCGCAATTTATCTAGGCGCCTATCCCTACTCACTCTCAAACTCCATATCCACCACAAACTGGAAAGATTACCGCAATAGAATAGCCCACAAACTTCAACCTTATCCCTTCACCCTTCACCCGCGCCTCACCTATCGAAATTGAACAGGCAATTGAAAAATTCAACAATCAACTTCGCTCGGCCTACAACCGCTTCACGGTAAAATCCGAAATAAACCGAAAAGACGCTCTCCCGTCTTTAATCATATCCGAAATCCAAGCCAGGAGACGGGCGCAGAGGAAATACTACGCGACAAGGGACGCCGACGACAAGGCCGCGTTTCAGCGCACCCGCAGAAACGTTTCTCGTCTCCTATGCGCGCACAGAGCAGAACAATGGGAGAACTACATCAAACAAGCCGACATCGATGACCGCACAGACCTATGGAAAATTCAAAAGACGCTACGCAAACCACAAGTACCAGTGACAGGACTCCGAGACACCGACAACCAAATACTCACCTACGACTCGGCAAGAAAAGCTGAAATATTCGCCAAAGTCTTAGAAGAAACCTTCTCGCCCACCCCCATCAGGAGCTATATGCAACAAAATGGAGTTTACACACCTACTGACTGAAAAATTCAAGACAACGACGAATCGGTAGATATTGGTAACCTCATAAATACCTTCACTGAAGACGAACTGCAGCACTCAAACTTCTGAAACCCAAAAAGGCTAGCGGACCGGACCGAATAAACGGAAGCATGCTAAAACATCTCCCACGTAGCGCCATCAGACTGCTGTTACAGATATTCAACTCTTGTATTTCTACCAGCTATTTCCCCGAAAAATGGAAGCTAGCCACGGTAATTCTGATAAACAAACCCGGGAAAAACCACAGAGACCCTAAAAACTACCGCCCGATAAGTCTCTTATCGCAAACAGCGAAACTCTTCGAACGCTTACTGCTGCCGAAAATAAGAACTCACTTGGACGCCAACAGCACCATTCGCGGAACCCAATTCGGGTTCAGGAAAGGTCGCTCCGCGGCAATGCAAGCCTTCCGCCTGGCAATGGAAGCATCTTCTTCGCTCTCCCGCTCTTGCGCACTTCCCGCACTTTTCTTTGACTTCTCCTCCGCCTTTGACAAAGTCAACCACCGCCTTCTACTCCAAAAATGCTACCATCTCCTTCCTAAACACATTTATCTTCTTCTTAAAAGCTATCTCCAAAATAGAACATTCCAAGTCCGCTACCAATCTCACTTTTCCAGCAAAAAACCGATTCTCGCCGGCGCACACTGTGGCCAAATGACCTAATTCCTGGCAAAAAGTACAAAAATAAATTTTGCGAAACTGTACAAATAGCACATGGAAATGAAAGTTAACAGTCCGGCTGTTACGATACAGTCTATGATGGGGAGGGGAGAGAGCGACTGTTAGCAGAGGACACGGACATGTCCAGACACGCACCGTTCAGCCTCGGCCGCTCATGTTCCGTCTTGAATCTGTCAGTTCTTGCCCAGCGTCGCTTTCGATTAACTATTACGCTTTAGCAGATTACTGGTAAGCATCGCATCCCCAGAAGAAGTTTATGCCTATTGCGACCATTGGTGTCCTTTAAAACATGGCGTCAATACAGTCAGGTAAGAACATTCAACATTTGTGCAATTTTAAATTATATCAGGGCATATCATGTCGGAAATTTTAATGTTTACGAATTCCTTAGGACGTGTTCTTGTCGAAAATGTAAAAATATGTTGCGCATGTGTGCGCCATTTGAAATTATGTCACTTTATACGAGTAGTGAACGCAATGTCAAAGTAGTTCTGTGAACACACGAACATAAAATTAGTTTCTTTTAAAATTAAAATTAAATCATTAATTATTTTGTCATGTTTACGTAACATTTTCATACAACATACCGTCAAGTGGGGTGTATCTGGACCAATGTTTAGAATACAAAAATAACATGAATTAAGGTTTTTTTTTAAATTTACTAAGTACATTATGTAAGTATAATTTGTTAAGTATAGATTGCGCAACAATTGGAATTGATTTACTTATTTGTTTACCTCTGTACTTATGTTTTTATTAGTCTTGTGTCTTCCGAAAGGTACGTATTTTACAAATTTTTATCTAAAACTTTTCTAATAAAACTTGCTAAATAAACAATATTTGAAACATAATTAGTCTATATACCTAGGATAAATATGTATATATAATAGATTTAATTATTTAATAATTTCAATAACTTTGATGAATGAATTGATAAATCGGACATCGAGTAGTGAAGAGATGCATGAATTGAGATTATTAAAGTTAATCAAACTATTTTTAACTTTTTGAAACACTTTTTGCAATGTAATTATTTTTAGAGTTTGTACATCCATATCCTAGAAATAATTTCATTATTATTAAATTTATTAATTGTTTAATTTAATGTTTTGTTTAATTTTTTTCTTTTATTAAAATTTATTCACATTTTGTTCCAAAAAAATAATGATTATAACTTCCTAGAATAAAATATTACTTTTCAATTGATGTTTTCATTGAAATTTTATTATAATACTTCTTGGACCAGATTCACCCCACGAGAGGAGTTATTTACACTGTAATATTCAATTTATTATTTCTTTATTATGGAAACTTATTTTCACCTAATTATCATTCATTTTATTTTAAAATAGTTCAAAGAAACTTACTATGTAACAATTTTTTGGTTATTACTACTTAACTACCTATTTATTACATATTACTTTAATAAATTAGCTTTTTTTGGACCAGATTCACCCCCATGACGGTACATAATTCTAGCTATCAGGACAATTATTTTAGTGGCTGTCAGAGCAATTGCATTTATATCTTATTTTCTTTGTAGGAGCGGGATCAACAGACGTATTTATAACTAGAAGAGCTCTTTTCGATCAAATGAAACAATCTGAACACGTACGAATAGATGACCAAGTGAAATGTATGAAGGACTACGTTTTAGGAAGAACACAGTGTCCAGAAAACTTTATTCCACAAATTAATAAAAATCTTTCATTCTTTATGTCTGATTTTAAAAAGAGATGGCAAAAGAGCAATAGAAAAAGAGATAGGTTTCTAATAAAAAATCAAAAGTGGGTAGATGCAGCAATTAGTTTTCCAAAATATGAAAATAATGTAGGTGCAAAGCAGGGTCGACCTAAAAAAAGCTTCCACGATTCGTCTGACAGGACAAAGCGACAAAAGACAGAGACAATGAGAAGTGCGTATTCACACGAAGAGCTAGCCTTTGCTGCACACATGAGTTTGCGTTCTTCGGGTCTAGTAGAAGCTTCGCAAGTAGTGAAAGAAGTTACTGCATCAACACCGAGAAGTTACTGCATCAACACCGACACGAGCAGCCAAATATCGGAAAGCTTACAAAAATATGAGTGCTCCACAAACATCACAACTTACGGGAACTGAAGCCCTTGCTATGTGTGTTGATGCTCAGCTTACTACACATCAATACAACATAATACGAGCCAAGGATAAAATCAGATTCCCATCCTACAAGAAAGTGCAGGCGGCTAAAAAAGAATGTTATCCACCAAAAGATAACATAATAGTGACAGATACTGCAGCTGAAGTTAAATTGCAAGCTCTTCTTAATCATACCGCGTCTCGCCTACTAGAAGCTGAAAAAGAAGCTTTAGAAAAGCAAACAAAGAATTTTAAAAAATTACTCTTGATCTGCAAGTGGGGCTTTGATGGATCCGCACAGTCACAATACAAGCAGAAGTTTTCAAGTAATCCAAATGCCTCTGATGCAAATGTTTTTATTTCCTCGTTCGTACCCATAAGGTTGATTTCAGGCGATTCAGAAGAACAAGAGCCGAATGTGATTTGGTAGAATGAAAGAACATCTTCCACGCGGTACTGTCGACCTATCCGATTTCAATTTCAACATGAAACAGCAGACCTCTCAAAAAAGGAAAGAGACTACATAGAAGGACAAATAGGACAGTTACAGCCAATGGCTCACGTTCTGAACAGCAACACTCGAATTGAAATAAGATACAGAATGCTTTTCACAATGGTGGATGGAAAAGTATGCAACGCACTTACTGAAACCACATCTACTCAGAGATGTTTCATTTGTGGCCTCACGTCAAAAGACTTCAATAACATTGAAAAAGTTCTACGTACGGACATAGTAGATACTTCTAGACTGGAATATGGATTGTCGGTGCTTCACGCTCGAATAAGATTTTTCGAGTGTTTGCTACATCTCAGCTACAAATTACCATTGAAAAAATGGCAAGTTCGTGGAAATGAAAATAAGCAGATAATGTTAGAAAGAAAAAAAAATATTCAGGAAAAATTTAGGAGTGAGATGGGGTTATTAGTTGACAAACCAAAACCCGGATTTGGAAGCACCAATGATGGCAACACATCCAGGCGTTTCTTTGAAGAACCGGAATTGTCAGCAAGCATTACTGGAGTTGACATTGACATCATCAGAAAATTCAAAACTTTGTTGCATGCGATTTCTAGTGCTCACGAAATCGATGTAGAAAAATATCGCGTGTATGCTCTGGAGACAGCTAGGCTTTTCGTTGAAAAATACAGCTGGTACCCCATGCCTCCGACTGTACACAAGGTATTAATTCATGGGCCAGACGTAATTGAACATGCCTTGGTACCGATTGGGCAACTCAGTGAGGAAGCACAAGAGGCAAGAAACAAGGAATTTAGAAAGTAGAGAGATTCTTTTTCTCGTAAGATTTCTCGAAGTCAAACAAATGAAGATATCCTGAACTTATTGTTGATCTCATCGGATCCGCTTATCTCTAGCTTAAGGAAAGTTCCCAAGAAGAAGGCAGCCATTTCTGAAGAAAACATTCTACAGTTGTCCGTATTAGATGTTAGTTCTGCATCAGACAAAATCAGCGAATTGTCAGAGAGTTCAGACGAATCTGATGAATCTACTTCAACATTATAAATATGTTTTAATGTGTTTAACTGTGTTTATATTAGGTTTCAGTTTGTGCATATCATTAATAAAAGATCTTACTACATGCTGAAGTGTTTATATCGTCATTTATAAGTACGAGAAAGAACAAAATGTTTTCTGCCAAGAATGAGAGCATTTGGCCACAGTGTGCGGCGTCCCACAAGGAGCCGTGCTCTCTCCTACTCTTTTCACACTATTTATACACGACTTACCTACCTTTCCTCTCGTCAGTGAATTCCTCTACGCCGATGACATCGCCTTTACCACAAAAGCCGCGCAACTACCTTCCGCTGTCAAACGACTACAAAACGCAGCAAACTCGCTCTATCACTGGAGCGTTTTAAACGGGCTCTCTATAAACCTTCAAAAATGCCAAGCTATAGTATTTCCGTGGAGTCGGAAAGAAAAGCCCCTCCCGATCGAAATAAACGGGTACAGATTACCGTGGCAAGCAAGTATAAACTATCTAGGCGTCACCTTCAATGCAAAACTAAACTGGAAGGAGCAATGCAATAAATCTGCAAAAAATATGGGCTCCCGCATAGCAAGTATTGCTCCACTGCTTCGGGCGAAAAAACTAAAAAACAAAACAAAAACCATCCTTTACTCGGCGTGCATAAGAAGTGCAGGAATCTATGCCTGCCAAGCATGGGCAACGGCAAGCAAGTCAAACCTGCAAAAACTTCAAAGAGCAGAAAACCGCTTCTTACGCGTCGCATTCCGCCTCGAACCTGGAACCGCCTACAAAGACGTACGGACGAAAAACAAACTTACTAACATCCAGACATATATAAACGAAACCGCAACTAAAGAAATGGACAATATCTTCGCCTAAAACTCTACCTTCCCACTCTTCCAGAAATACTTGCAATATTACTGCAAGAAATCCAATAAAGGTCGCATAAAACTACCGACTGACGTACGCTTTCTCAGACCTCCTTAAAACAAAATAAACTCAGGAGCGGAATATCCACAATCTTTAACAAAATACTTTCAACTCAAAGGCAATTTACCCTTCGACTATACTTCTAAAATTATCTTTTCATCATTTCCACTTATCTTCCAAAACTGCAACTGCACGCCAAACTGCGAGCGGCGTAAAGGTCCCCCGCAAACGCGAGCGGCGTAAAGGTCCCCCGCTCGCCCTAGAAGCTACCCGACGTAACACCATGGCGGAAGAGCGCCTCACGGCGTAGGCCGCCTACATCTACAAAAACTCTACCAGCTCTCACCTGCTCAAAGCAGATTTCTCTGCTAAAAGAATCTCCGGTCGCCAGTAGCCGGGATTCTGGTGTAGCTGAAGGTGCAACAGGCACCGAAACTCGGCGCGTGCAAGTTCCCACGGGAACTTTCGCGGTCACCCTCAGTGACAACGCCGAGTCGCGGAGAATTTACCAACTGCGGCAACTAGTCATTCGCGATCGTGGTCGAACGCGAAAAATGGGCACGACCACGTTTTTGTAACAAGTGCTGCCGCTGGGGCCACATTGCTCGCAACTGCGAGTACGATGTGCGCTGTCGGCACTGTACGGGCGAGGATCACCCGGAAGGAGACGACAAGCGCGGCACGAAGCACTGCCCGCGACTGGGCAAGATGAATTTACGCCCAACTTGCTGCAACTGCAAACAGGCCCATACTGCATCTTTCACAGGATGCATCCTTCAGACGCGCGTGCAATCTTGGTAAATGAGGGATCCTCGTCGGGGAACTCTAATTTTATTAGAAACCCGGCGCCTCAGACGGCAGCTAACGGCGGGCCGGCCTGGAACGAGATCGCGGGGCGCCTCGGCGCACCGCGCTCCTCGGGGGCCAACGCGACGCCTTCAGGGGCGGCCGGAGCGCAGCCCACTGCACCCGTAGCTGCCGCACAAACAATGTCTAGGAGCCAGTTCCTAGAACTGTTTAATTTATTTTTACAGACATTGCCTCACAATGTCTAATCCCACTCACGTAGGTTTAAACTCAACACCTCTCCGCGCTTGTACTTGGAACGCGCGAAGTGCTATCTTCAAAGCCCAGCAAATTGAAAGTTTTATTAATGAATTTCAATTAGACATTTTGACTTTACAAGAGACGGCTCAGTAGTGAACACGAATTCAAACTCCGGGGATTCGGTGTTTACCGCAGAGACCGCGTTGGCAGGCCAGGTGGCGGCGTAGCGCTTGCACTACGTCGCGAATTACCGCAGCTCGAAGCCGAAATCCCTGCTATTGCTCTGGCGTCTCTAAGAGGCGGTCGGGGCGTACGTTTGGGTAGGAAACGGGCGACTTTTAGTCGCCTCCGTCTACTGCCCAGACCAAACCTTAGATCCGGCTGGAATTGATGCGCTTCTCGCATTAAATTCCAAAGTCATCCTTTTGGGTGACTTTAACGCCAGACATAGAACCTGGGGCGGCCTAGGAGCTAATAGGAACGGTAATAAAATTGCCAATCTTGTAGCGACAAGGCGGGGCGTGGAAATCTGCGCACCGAATAGCCCGACGCATTTCCCGGAAGTACGTAACAGGAACCCGGGTGTTATTGATTTTGTGATCGTGAAAGGTGTTGAGTGCATGGTTCCCCGCTCAATCGCCACACTGGATTCCGATCACAATCCAGTAACATGCGTTGTGGCGTCACTTGTAGCGAAACGCCAAAATAAATTTCGAACTTCGCGTGACACTAACTGGGCAGGTTTCTCAGCTCAGCTGAACTCTCAGCTAGAGGAGAAACCAGTAAATACGGAGGCCGAGATCGACGAAGCTGTGAATCACTTCACTGCAACGCTGAAATCTGCCTTCAAGCAAAACTCCACTGTCACGCGACTAGAGAATTCTCGCCCTGAGCTCACAGACGAGCAAAGAAGGATCCTAAGAGAACTGCGCAGAACTGTCAAAGTTCATCGCCGCTATGGCGATCCCGTTGGCGGAGCGGGCGCGCAGTTTAAGCAGAGAATTCCGTTCATCTCTACGGGACGAGAGAGCTGCTAAATGGTCTGAAACAATATCAAAATGCAACCTTAACGAGAGGCACATTTGGGATCTTTCTCGTGCGCTGGGCCGCAAACCGGGAGTAAATAGCCCGCTTCAGAGCAACGCCGGGACGGGGGCACCCGGCGCTCCATCACCTAGGCCCGTTTACGTGTGGGACGACGCGGCAAAAAGCGAAATCTTTGCGAATTCGCTCGCGCTGCAGTTCCGCACGTTTGAAACGGGCGCCGCTGCGTCACCATTGGCTACCGCTGTCACCGGCGGTGTGCCATTGGCGCGCGCGACCAGCTGCAACGCCATTGGCCCGCCGGTCCCCCTCTCCTCGGCCCGCCAAGTGACGAAGAGGGAGCTGGAGAGCGCGCTTAGGCGTACAACCTGGAACTTGTTGGGTTTCAGGTGCGGAAGCTGGAGCGTATCTGCAGCCAGCGGCCGGGACGACGGGGCAGACCACTTCCCCTGGTCATCGCTACCCTGCGGGATTCGGAGCGCTACCGGGCGCTCCGAGAGGTAACGTCGATACGTGGGCTCCGCGTGGAAATGTATCGGCCACCGCGCGGGCCCACGCAGTGCCACAATTGCCTGGATTTCGGGCACGTGGCACGGAACTGCAAGCGCCGCACGCGCTGCAGGAACTGTGGAGACGCCCACGACGCCGCGCAGTGCCCGCGGGGCTTAAACCCCCCGGCGGAGGAACGTAACTGTTCCAACTGCCAAGGCGATAACCACGGCGCGAAGTACAAGGGTTGCCCCGAGTACAAGCGCCGCTTTTTCAGGGGTAACCAGGCCCAGCGGCAGCGGGATCGCCAGCGGCGTGCTGGAATCCAAGAGAGGCGAGCGGCCGACGCGCGGTCGGAGGCGTCGCGTTCTCCCTCACGGGAGCGCGAACCTTCGCGCCGCCGCACCTCTACGCCTCCGCCGCAGCCACCGCGGTCTCAGCGTTCGCGACGCGAACGCCCACGCGCCCAGCGGCAGCAGCGACGCCAGGAGCGGACGTACGCGGACGCCCTGGCCCCACGCACCCGCCAACCCCGGGAGCGGCAGCCGGCGGCCCCCGACGCGGCCCGCACTGCTCGCGTGGAGCGGCGGAGGGGTCGGCGGAGGCAATCCCCGTTCCCTCCTCTCTGAGCGAGCAGGAGCGCACGCTGCACCGCACCATTGACAATCTCGCCCGCAACGGGATCGACTTGGTGCGAGTGACGCAGGCGCTCATGCGAGCAGTATCCGGCTGCGATCCAGCTGAGTGGCCAGCGACCATCCTCAAAGTGGTAGTGACACAACTACTTCCGCCTTACTAATAAACGCGGAGTAAAATTTACTTCTGGCGTAAGTCAGGAGTTGGCGAAATCTTAACTAATAAACGTGGAGTAACGGTAGCATAGAGTAAGCTGGGAGTAAGAGCGTTGCAGTTACCATGGCAACCGCTGCTCCCAGTCGACCTCTTGTTTAAGCTCGGAGTAAGCTGGGAGTAAGCGTGAAGTAGTTCGATTTGGTAGCGGGAAGGTAGCATGTGGTGGTTTGCTGTTCGTTCGCGTGGTCGAGGTTGTGGTTTCTCAATTAATTTTCTTGAATAATGGACAAGAGAAGCCGTAGTGAGAATTGGGACATGGAAGAGAAGGTATGTACATTATTTAATACTAAAGAAAGGTTTTTGTATTTTTGGAAATGTATTTTTTCTTCAATAACGAGAACGATTTTATGCATGTGTTAATAACTTGACTGATATTGCTCCAGGAATTGTTGTTGACCCTAATACGGGAGGAAATAGACCTTTTGAATGCCAAGGGCAACAACACAAAAATGAACAAAGCCAAGGCGGAGACGTGGAAAAGAATTACGGAGAAGTATGTACTAAAAAAAGTACAGCTGTGTGTATCCATTTGCTTCAATGTATTCTGTTCTCTTTCATAAATGTGTATGCTTTACATTTGATCAGGTTTAATAGTTTTAAATTCCCGTAAAAGAGACCTTGTGCAAATTAAAATTCAGTGGAAGGGGATGAAAGTTAAATCAAAGAAGGAAGTGTCGAATTACAAGAGCGACCTGAAAAAAAACCGGCGGTGGTCCAATGCCGACATTGCCGTCCCAAGAATCTGTTGAGATTTTGGAGACGATTCCACTGGAATTTCAAGTTGGAACGAATGATTTTGATTGTGATGTAAGTAGTACTTTACATTATTTTTTCTTATAAGTAAAATGTATACAATATATAACTTTTTCATTCTGTTGTTCAGGCGGATTCAGACCATAATGATGTTATTCAAGAAGTAGATGTCGTTCATAATCAAGTGAGTTTGCAATTATTTATGATTAATGTTAGTTTTACAACTAGAGAAATGCTTTGCTGTGGTGTAGTAAATTACTCATGTCTGAGGCTGGTGATTATGAAGTTGCTGTTGGTTTAATTACCTTGCTCTCAAATATGAATGGAAATGAAAACAATAGTTACTTTAATGAATAGTTATGTTCTTAAAGTGTTGCGTAAGAAATGTTAATGTTGGTGACTGCTCTATCGATGGAGATATTGATAATGTTCAGGGTGTCACAGACTTGAGAGATCAATCGATAAGCTTTTTTCAGTTTAAGTGAAGTAAAAAGTACAATGCTTCTGTAATAAATCAGTTTTACAGAAATTGGCACCAGACATTATATATATCACATTAAAGAATTAAATTATGTTCATGAAAATTCTTGCTGTTCTATGAGCATGTATTTTATTAAGTGGAAATTGCTTGAAGATCCATGAATAAATTATTTCAATGTAGAATTAAATGATGCATCAAACATATCTGATGTAATTACCAATTCAAAGAAAATATCTATTTGAAAGCCAGGTGTCATGAAAAAGTAATGAAAACATAAAAATTAATTATTTAGTGTGAAATGTGAGATGTATTGTAGTTTTCTTGACATTGGCTTATACATCTACCAAATCTTTGTTTGTTTGTGAGGCAGGTATTCAAAATTGATTCTCTGGTTTTAAGGAGTTCTCTTTAGAAGTATATCACGTTCTTCCTTGTGTTCCTATTAACATCCAATATTGGCTTGTGGATTGTGAATATACAATTCATATTACATGTGTGTTTTGAGAGAACTGTATACTTTCTCAGTGAATACATTACATCATAATAGAGAAAACTCTGAGATGAGAATGTAATAAGTATTATTGCAAAGCTTTATACATCAAATTTTTTCTAAATATTTTTCAGTGTCTTATAGACCTACATGAATTGCCAAGTTGCAGTTGGTGGAGAGAGGACGGTACTGCCACAAAGGTGTGAAAAGGAATCATTCTTTCTAATCCTATTATAATCACCTATGACTATTAAATTCATTACAATTTGATAGAAGCAATTCTGAGAATGCAATAAATGCTTGATTTATAACACTGTTCCTAAATTTTCCAGAACCTCAATTCAGACTGCCCAAGAATTGGTGACACAGCCTCAACTATAGAGGCAGAGTCGCCAAGAAGTGGGAAAACTGCCACAAAGGTTTGAAAAGAAATCATGCTAATTCATTATCATCAATCTTATGACTATTTCAAACATTACAACTTTGATAAAAGCAAGTGAGATGGGAATGCAGTGAATGTTTGATGTATAACCTTCTAAATATTTTTCAGAACCTCCATTCAGAGGGCCCAAGAATTGGTGACACAGCCCCAACTACAGAGTCGCCAAGAAGTGGGAAAAATACCACAAAGGTTTTAAAAGAAATCATGCTAATTCATTATCATCAATCTTATGACTATTTCAAACATTACAACTTGGATAAAAGCAACCGAGATGAGAATGCAGTAAATGTTTGATGTATAACCTTCTAAATATTTTTCAGAACCTCCATTCAGAGGGCCCAAGAATTGGTGACACAGCCCCAACTACAGAGTCGCCAAGAAGTGGGAAAAATACCACAAAGGTTTTAAAAGAAATCATGCTAATTCATTATCATCAATCTTATGACTATTTCAAACATTACAACTTGGATAAAAGCAACCGAGATGAGAATGCAGTAAATGTTTGATGTATAACCTTGTTTCTAAATATTTTTCAGAACCTCAATTCAGAGGGCCAGCCAAAAATTGGTGCCCCTGCCTTAAGTAGGGATGCGGTGACACCAAGAAGCGGGAAAACTGCCACGAAGGTTTGAAAAGAAATTATGCAGAATTCTTTATAAATGTTATGACTTCTAGATACATGACAATTTGATAAATCAACTGCTTCAACGGCTTCGATTTCGTTAAAGACATCCATGCTGACTACAAACTTTTTGACGCTCACACACAGCTGATTCACGACACACTGCCAAGAACAGACACCGAACGACTCAGTAAAATCGATAATTGAACATTACTATCGATTGAACATTCGATTTGAGAAGTCGACACGGGGTTTTTAGACGTTGCCAAACGTTGATTGTGGAGAACGCTGGCGTAGTTACACCTCGCTTACTCCGCGATTATTAGTAGAAAATTACTCTTCGCTTACTCAGAGTAGTTACTTCCGAAGTAAATATGTTACTCCTGGCTTAAACCAGACTTTTATTAGTAAGGCGGCTTGTGCATTCCCATGAGGTGACGGCGGCCGCTGCGGCGGAAGCGGCGGATGAGGCGCGCTCTTCCTCGTCCTCGCCCGCACCTCGTACCTCCGTACCCTAAATAATGGCTGCTTCTTTTTATAGGAACAGCTGCACCGTTGCTTTCTGGAATTGCAACGGCATCTGCGCGCGAGTGAAGCAGTCAGAATTACACAGCTTTCTCGCTCGGCACAATATCTGTCATGATGCTGGGTGAAACATGGCTAAGCCCGCATCTTTCTTTTCATATTCCAGGTTATATCTGCTACCGGAAGCACAGAGCGGCGCAAGTAGCCAATACGACGGTCGCCAATAATAGAGGCGGGACAGCAATACTAATAAGACGCAACATAAATCATTATGTTTCAGTTCTTCCGCAGCTGCAGCACGCCGAGGCCACTGCTGTTGTCGTGCAGACGGAGCGCGGGCCGTTGCGGCTTGTCTGTCTTTACGCTGACCGCTCCGCGGAAACGTGCGCCCAACTAGCTGCAGATATTGCTAAACTAGTAGTGGCGCACTCAACTCCAACAATTGTGGCTGGCGATTTCAATGCCAAACACACGGCCTGGAGTTCCCGCATCACTTGCCCTCGCGGCCGTAAGCTGAAAGCAGTTGCCGACGCAAACGGCTGCGAGATTTTTGCTCCCGCCTCACCTATCTTTTATCCTCACCAGACGAATGGCAAGCCCGATGTTCTAGATATCGCGCTTTGCCACAAACTCCACTATTCACCTATTCTAACCACCACCTATGAACTTTCCTCAGACCATTTCCCAGTAATAGCAGAGATGAGACGGGGCGGCGCTGCACTGTCTATTGCGCCCACGACGCAGAAGCGGCGCACAAATTGGAAACAATTTCAGACGGAGCTACAGCAGCGCATTCCAGACGCATCCGCTCTTTCAGATCCGCAGCAGATAAAAAGCCGCAGCCTTGCTGACATCTGGCGGAGAACGTCAGTGAAAGCTACCAGACACACCAAATACCACCGCACAGCCCGGCTTAGCATCAACAACAGCTAGGCAGCGGCCGCGGGGCCGCTGTCATCATGACGGAAGGAATGTTCCAGTACAACGACGCCACGCTGCCTTCCGACGACATGCAGAGCTCCATCTGGCAAGCCCTCCTGGAGGATGCGAAGCTACACCAGCGGAAAAGAGGAACCTCGGACGACTCCACAGCCCCCCAAAAGAAGGCGACCATGGACATCCAAGGAACTTCTTTAGATGTAAGCATGGAACAAGGCACGCGTAGCGCTCCCCTCCCCAGGCTCCCTCCCAACAGCTACACCCACCACCCAGAACGACCCCTCTACCTCATCTGTACCCAACCAATCCACCTCAAAAGAAACACCCTTCCAACCAGCAACTCACACCTGCAAGCCCCCCGGCCAATATGTCCCCCCCTCAACCCCCACATCCAACAGATTTTCTGTCCTTAGTATTCCCAATGCCCCCATCCAACCAGATGCCCAAACCAACCAACCCCCCAACGACTCTGAAATCCATACAACACAACCAACGACCAGACCCAACAGACCTAAGATTGGGTCTATACACATTGACAACACCGGACTGACCAACCCCAAAAGACTACTGGACGACCTACAAACAATTACCCCCAATGGTTTCTTGGCAAGGAGCACAAGAAAAGACTTGATCCTCACCCAGAACTACCCATGCCCACGCCAAACTCCTGAAAGCTATGGACGAACTAGAACTAAACCCAACCCTCAGAGCAAGATACTTTACCACCCTGGCTTACCACCACCACAGGACAACGGACGAACAACGGGACAAACTCGTGATTAAAGGACTCTCCCCCAACACACCCCTGACAGACATCACAGTTGAACTAAAATGCTATGGATACCCCATCCACCATATCTCCGAAATGAAACGTCGCAACCCAGACAACAGCCTGACAGGACTAGGGACATACCTTATTGAAATCAACAAACAGGACATGACCGACTTCAAGACCAATATCAAGCATATATTACATCACAAAGTGACCATCCAAGACTACAGACAAAGTGACAGAATTCCCAGGTGCGACAGATGTCAACAATTCTACCACACTCGACACTACTGCCATAGACCTACCGTCTGTGCCAAGTGCAGCGGCAACCACCATTTCACTGACTGTCCCAACAACTTTTTTAAATGTGCAAACTGCCTAAATGACCACCCTGCCTACTCTTTGGAATGCCCCACCCTACTAAAAGCAAAGGAAGACAGACTAACCACCCTCGCAAAAAGACAAGCGACATCAAACAACAGACAAACCCAACAGACAGCACTGACCATGAACGATTTCCCCAAACTCAGAGACCCCAAAGACCTGACAAAACTTCAACAGACCTACGCCGGCAGAACAAATTCCCACCCACCCCCAAACCCTACTTCTTCAGACTCCACCTCCTCATCCACTTTTTCTGACCTCAAAGACCTCTTTACCCTTCTTAAAACCTTCAACATGTCTAAATTAATATCCACAGCAAAAGAAATCATCACCATTCTAAAAAGCAACGACGACACAATGACAAAAATCATCACCATCTTGACAAAACTGTGCGACCTCATCTAAATTGACATTCAGACAAATTAACAAACGTAACCACTTGGAACGCAAACGGCGGACTTGCCCGGAAACTACACGACATACGACAATACATTAAAGACTACTCCGTCGGGATATTACTACTACAGGAAACACCTCAAACCCCACCAGCCACTCCATATCCCCGACTTTATAATCTACCGCACAGACAGACCTACGAAAGGAGGAGGGACAGCAATATGTATTAGAAAAGACATTCCCCACACCCAACTTCCACCCACCCCCACAACCCACATCGAAAATACCCGCATTCAATTAGCTACCCCACACGGCCCCGTTACCATCTGCTCCATCTACAAACCCCCAAACAGCCCTCTCCTAGACCAAGACTTAGACTTACTAACAACGGACACCTGCCTACTGGCAGGAGACACAAATACCAAATCGACTACCTGGGGATGCAATCACACGAATGTAAACGGACAAAAACTTGACAATTACCTTACCAACCGACCAGACCTCATACTGACAGCACCCTCCGAACCAACACACCTGATACGTGACCTACCACACGACATACTAGACTTTACCATTCACTCTCACACCATTTCCATCAGCTCACCGCACCCTAAACCCGAATTAACATCCGACCACCTCCCAGTCATTTTTACAATAGATATCCTCTCCCTCGGCATCACCATCAAACATAACAGCATCTCCACCGACTGGAAGAAATTCAAACATCTCATTTCCAAGAAAATTAAACCACCCAATCCGCTCCTTACTCCTACAGATATAGACCAAGCAATCACCCACTTTAATCTACAGTTAAACCGGTCACTCCATAAATCATCTACCCATTCCATCGACTCCCCACCAAGACTCCCCGACAACATACTTGAACTAATACGACTGAAACGAAAAACACAAGACTTTTTACAGAACTAGAACCGCAGACGACAGACGTACTTACGAACACTACAAAAAGACGCTACATGACTCACTAACTCAACACGAAAACGACAAATGGACCAACACCGTCAACGAACTGACAAAGCACCCCAGGAGAATCTGGACATTGATCAAAGACTTAAAGACAAAGACAAACGCAATCTCCCCACTTACTCTACCGAACGGAACACTAACCTATGACCCACAGACCATGACTGAACTTTTCGCCGACAAACTACAAACAAGATTCACGTCACCTAACACCCCCCTCCCTCCCTCAGCAATTCTGTATTTCCTAAAAACACCACACCTCCCACCCGAACACCAACAACCCTGGACTATCACTGACGACGAAGTAAAAGACGAACTACACTTACTCGACGAGACTAAAGCAACTGGTCCCGACGGAGTAAAGGCAGCAGCACTGAAACGACTAACTAAAAACGCCCTCAACTTTTTGACCAAACTCTTCAACGCCTGCCTAAAGACGAGTTACTTCTCAGACTTGTGGAAACACGCCAAAATTATCATGCTCCCCAAACCCGACAAGACTCACAGAAACGCAGACAACTACCGCCCCATAAGTCTACTACCAATTCTCGGAAAGACCTTTGAAAGACTACTACTCAGACTAACACCACTGATAGACGCACGACTCCGACCCACCCAATTTGGTTTCCGGGCTGACAAATCAACAGGACTACAGACCTTACGTATATCATGTGACATAGCCACCAGACTACAGCATCGCAAGAGAGCACCCGCATCACCAGTCCCCTCCATTTTCCTAGACTTTTCCCAAGCCTTCGACTCCATCAACCACAACACCCTCATATACAAGATCACCCCTCACATCCCAAAATTCCTTCTACCCCTCTTGAAAAACTACCTAACCAATAGAACTTTCCACATTAGCCACCTCCATTCCACATCCTCCACCAGACCTATCTCTGCCGGCGTCCCCCAAGGAGCAGTCCTTTCACCCACCCTTTTCTCCCTCTATACTAACGACCTCCCAACGACAGCCTACGTCAATGACTATGTATACGCAGACGATACCGCCCTGACTGTAACAAAACTACGATATCCAAACTCAATACATACTCTACAGGACGACCTGAACCGAATCACCCAATGGACCAAAGAAAACGACCTGACTTTAAACCCAAACAAATGCTCCGCCATACTTTTCCACAGAAATAGGACTGAACACAACCCACCGAACCTCACAATAGACAACCACAGTATCGACTGGACGAACACCACGACATACCTGGGAATGACACTTGACAGAAACTTACTATGGACAAAACATACAGACAAAATCACCCAAAAAGCCAACAGACAACTAAGCGCTCTCTCCCCAATCATCTCCCACCCCAAGACCCCAACTAAGACTAAACTCCAAATCTACCAGACTTACATCAAACCGATACTGACTTACAACTGTGAGACCTGGGCGACTACCTCCAAAGACTACAACAAACTCCATAGACTTGAAAATAGATTCTTACGTACTGCCTTCAGATCCCCACCCCGGACTAACCTCCATCGACTCAGACAGACGCTCAACATGAAACCAATTAGACAAGACATCTACGACATTGCAAAAAGGAACCTAGAAAAAGCAATCCAAAACCCAAGCTTCACACCCTTCCTAATCCCACACCAACACATATTGGCCAATCCACCCCTACACAAAAAGTATTTCCCACACCCCCTGGACATCCTACAGAGACCACCGCCATAACCAAACAAAACCAATTACCCCGGAATTGAAACCCGCAAAACCACATCATAAACCACTCCCTCCATAGACATTAAAAACACACCTTTTCTTCCCTTTCTTCTCATCCCCCCTCCCCATCCCTCCTCTCCAAACAACAGCCAGTCTGGGGTAGTGAGAGGCTCCTTCCCACATCCCAACCCCCTTTCCGTTTGCTGATCACCCAAGCGCTAACGCTGCCTTAAGAACCCAAACCGGGATGAGCATTTAATGCAGGCCCGAACAAACAAAAACTAAACAGAGGAGAGATAGAAACTGGAGCAGTTAAATTCGCCGAAGCTGTGACTGACAGCCTCAACGCCGCAGCTGAGAAGCAACGCTCCTCTAAGAAGGAGCAGTCATCAACACCTTTTCTCTGTAATCTAATTTCCAGGAAAAACAGAGCGCGCAGAGTGTGGCAGAGCACGCGACACCCCGCTGATAAGCGAGAGCTAAATCGATTAAAGCGGAAAGTTGAAATCGAACTAGCAGTGAAATTGTGAAAAACATCAAAATTCAAAGTTTCGCATATATTAGTAACGGAAAATTTTGAACCTTGTGATTTCAAAAGAATATCAAAGTGGTGAATTTTTGTGGCCTTTAAAGAGGTAAAGTATAGTAATCTAATTGTATTTATTAGTTTGCAGCTTAGATCTATTAACGGAAACACACTCAACTCTACTCGCAATTAACCAATAACATTTAAATACTAATTAGAATCCCATTTCTTTTATTTTTTAAATACTTTAAACTTAAATTAAATAATTTAATACACGTAAATTAAAAAGATAATTTAGGAAACATTTTTGACACATAATCTGATTTCTCATCTAATTATTTATTCTCATATTTGCCACGCATTTGATACGCATTCGTGACATGGCTACTATTCGCTATACACTTTCTACTCTGTACACTCTCAAAGCCGACCTTCTGAAAGCCTTCACACACGTAAACAAAAATTTAGATGAACATATCCGAAGGCTCGAAGAGGTCGTTCAAAACTCAGACGGTTGGACAACAATAGGCAACACCGCAGAAACTTTCAACCGTCCATCCGCGAAAGCAAAAACACAATCATCACAACCAATCATGACTCAAAACAGATTTGCTGTGTTAGATTATGACAATGATTTTCCATGCCTTCCCAATCCTCACTACCCCCTCCCATCATCGACACGTCCACCCACAAACCGACGCAAACAGGCTAGCAAGCGCAAAGAAACAAAGACACGTAGAGTTGCGCAACCTGGCCCACAAGTTAACAAGGACATTCCTACTGAGCCCACGAAAAAGGTACTAATTTTAGCAGATAGCCATGGGCGACAAATCTCCTCCCTGCTCAGTGGGAAACTCCCATCCAATTTCTCTGTCATGTGTGTGTTTAAACCTAACGGGAGGTTTGCCGACGTGATCAGTGAATTGGACACCCACACAAAAACTCTCACCAAACGGGATACAGTCATCATCATAGGAGGGCAGAATGACATCAATTTGGGTGGTCACTTTACACCTGAGCAACATGTTGACAAACTACAACGTGCCGCCCAAAACACGAACATTGTAATCTCGACTCTGCCCTTCTGGTACAACAAACCAACACTGTGCAAAGAAATTAGACACGCAAACAACAAATTAAAACTGCATCTGAGAGGCACACATGTTAAATTATTTGAGCTTAACTTTCTCTCAGAAAAACACTTCACCCGGCATGGTCTTCACTTGAACCTTGTCGGAAAACATGCACTCGGTAGCGAACTTGCTAAACACATCCTTACACCTCAGCAGTATCCTATCCAAGATTCATCCCCACCTACATCTCCTAGTTCTCTTCCATCCTCCGGAACCCCTTTGGACCCAATTACCTTATCCCCTGAACCTAATCCTTGTACTACCTCTCCCATTATTCATTCCCCTACATCTGTAACCCCTCCTTCCTCACCTCCTAACACTGCTGGGACACGATACTTCCTTCGACCACGCACTCGAGGTAAAAATGAGATAAATAAATAGCAACTAGTCAGATGCAGCAGAAAAACATCCGTGTAGGTACATGAAAAATATTCAAATAATGCATCATAATGTGCAATCTCTTTCAAATAAAATTGAATTTATCGAGGCAGCATTAGAGTGTGATCTCAGTCAAATAGATGTTCTTTGCTTTACAGAACATTGGTTATCTCATAATGATCTAAACACACTCCAAATTCCTAGCTTTTACCTTGCAGGATCTTATTGTAGAGCAAGGGAATCAAATAAAGGCCCTGCTTACGGAGGTTCGTGTATTTATGTAAGAAATAATATTGATTCTACCTTCTTGTCAGAATTCAATTTATATGCAGTTGAAAAAGTTTTTGAAATAACAGTTGTACATCTTACTACGCTCAAAATTATTTTACTTTGCATCTACAGACCTCCAACAAAGCAAGCATTAGATTATTTCAATTTCGTAGAAAATCTAGAGATAACTCTGAACAAAATTAGTAATCTCTCTTTTAAATCCATTGTTGTATGTGGAGATTTCAATATTGATTTTCTGAGCGAATCCCACGAAAAAGAGCAGTTTCTCAATTTAATTCATTCTTTTAATTTAGATATTACAGTGAACGTACCTACACGGAATACTCTTAAATCACAAACAGCAATAGATCAAATTATAATTAACAAAACCACAACTAGATATGAAATAATAACGAATAATCTAGGTTACAGTGACCACGATGCACAAATTCTTACAATTACTAATAACATGAATACTGACACAATAAATAAAACACGCATGTGCAGAGCATTTACTACAGTTAACATAAAGTTATTTACGGACTACTTGCTGAAAGAATCATGGGAGGCAGTTTATAACGCTATTGACACAAATGAAAAATATAATTTATTTTTCTCAAAGCTTTCATTTCTCTTTAACGCATGCTTTCCTATTAAAAAGAGAAAATTAAACATTTCACGAAAAAGTAATACTTGGATCACAAAAGGAATTAGAACATCGTGTAAAAATAAACGTACTCTCTACTTTATTTCTAAACGTCATGACGTATCTCAAGATTTCCTTATCTACTTTAAAAAATACAAAACATTGTTACGAAAAGTCATAAGGCAGGCTAAAATCATGAAGAACGATCAGGATATTTTGAACTCAAATAATAAAACAAAAGCAATGTGGAATATAATAAACAATACTACCAAATCAACTAGAAAACCCGTAGAGAATGTTGTTTTAAAATATAACGATATAAATGTGAACGATCCGGCAACAGTGGCTAATCTCTTTAACCAATACTTTTCGAGAATTGCTGCCGATCTCACTAACGGTTTTCAGCCACAAAATTCAAAAACAGACAGTTCACCCAAAATTTTAGACACAATGTTCGTTTCCGAAACTTCTTCCTATGAAATTCTCAAAATAATCGGTAAACTAAAAAATAAATATTCGTCCGGTTTAGATGAATTCCCGGATTCTTTGTTAAAGACTTGTGCGTATGCCATTATACACCCGTTAACTCACATATTTAATGCATCTTTATGCACTGGAACGTTTCCAGATATTTTCAAAACAGCTAAAATTAAGCCGCTTTTCAAAAAAGGCAACAAAAATGAAATTCAAAATTATCGGCCCATTTCTCTTCTATCAGTTTTTTCAAAAATATTAGAGAGACTTTTTTACGTACGAATGGAAACCTTTCTCACTAAACACGACGCGCTTTCAGATTGCCAACATGGATTTAGAAAATCAAAATCAACGGAAACAGCTATATTTTCTTTTCTTAAAGATGTCGCCTCATCATTGGATCAAAACGAGGCACCTATTGGATTATTTTTAGATCTCTCAAAAGCTTTTGACGTCATTGATCATGACATTTTACTTTCCAAATTACCTTCATATGGAATTCGTGGTATTGCTCTAGATTGGTTATGTTCGTACCTTAAACAACGATCTCAGAGAGTTGAAATACCTTACTGGAATGATGGAACATTACGTACGCACCTTTCCGACTCTTTGCCCGTTGCATGTGGAGTTCCTCAAGGATCGATTTTAGGCCCTATTCTGTTCCTACTTTACGTAAACGATATGCCCTCGACGATTCGAAACGGAAGAACGGTTCTCTTTGCGGATGATACGAACATCCTTTGCAATAAAGAAACCGTAAATAGTACAATATCAGATGTTTCAAATTGGTTCCGAAATAACAAATTAATAGTAAACGAAAAGAAAACGGTTTTAATGCAGTTTTCCATATCAAATAAACAATTCTGTGCTCCATTGAAAATGAACAGTGTACCATTGACTGATGTTAAGGCAACAAAATTTTTAGGTCTCTCAATTCAGTCAAACCTTAAATGGAACGTCCATTTAAATGAATTGAACACAAAATTAAGTTCATTATGCTACGCGTTCAGAATTCTTGCAAATTCAGTCAGCCTTCATACTGCTCGTTGTGTATACTTCGCGAATGTTCATTCCCGCTTGAGATATGGCATAATATTCTGGGGAAATACATCTTATAGCTCCCAGACTTTTAGATTACAAAAACGAATTGTACGAATAATAACCAAATCCCACCCACGTGATTCATGTAAGCCTCTCTTCATTAATCTAGGAATTCTACCATTACCGTGTCTTTTTATTTACGAATCAGTGGTTTTTGTAAAAAATGACTTGCTCAAGGGCGGGAATATTTTTTCAGAAAATGCCGAAGTCTATTACTATAACACTCGACGTAGAAATCATATTCATCAGGTGACAGTATCAACAGCTCATTACAAAAAATTCACATACAATACATGTACATTATTTTACAACACTTTGCCAGATGACATTAAACGATTAAATTCAATAGAAAAGTTTAAATCCAAGTGAAATCGTTTCTGCTGCATAACTGTTTCTATACAATTAGAGACTATACTGAGCATCACAAGAAAAGTAACATTAATTTTAACAATGATACATAATGCATCATTTACCATTTGGACTGTATAAATAAGTATAAACAACCTGTAACAACTATTGTACTACAGCTTCCGGGTCAATGACCCCCATCTCGATCAGGTTTTTCGTCCAGTTTCCCTGATCCATTGAGCAAATGCTGAGATGGCCCCTTGTTTTGCTTCTGGACATAAATGTAACTTCATTTTCTGTGCACGTCTTCTAGAATTCAGTGGGAAATACAATTATTCAAATCATCGTTTCCATGTTGTCGAGGCAGGAAGTAATAAGAGCCAAAATTTATTGCTTATTTATCTTTGAAAATAGATTTTATTACATGGGAAGTTTTTTTTTGTTTTTTTTCTCCCTTGCAAAATTCAAAATTTATTGCTTATTTACCCTTGAAAATAGATTTTTTTACATGGGAGTTTTTTTGTTTTTTTTCTCCCTTTCAAAATTCAAAATTTATTGCTTGTTTATCCTTGAAAATAGATTTTATTACATGGGAGTTTTTTTGTTTTTTTTCTCCCTTTCAAAAATTCAAAATTTAAGTAGTATATGACTTAGTGTAGGGATCACAGAATTTTGAAAATGTGCACACAATCCACTTTTCCCCATAGCACGTCATACGCAGTTTTTAACTGTTTTTTTGACGTAAAATAAATAAATAAATAAAAAGCAGAATTTCGCAATCAGAAGTGGGAAAAATTTCTATCAGACCTCAAACCTGAGGATAATTCATTATGGAGAATTTCCCGCATGCTTTCCAAGAATCCAGTGACGATGCCGCCGCTGCAAATCCGCCCAGGAGAATTCGCCGAGTCGAACGAGGCGAAAGCGGAACTCCTTGCTAATGCTTTAGAATCTCAGTTTCAGCCGGTAGAGGAGGCGCCGCCAATCCCGCACGTTGTCGAAGTGCAACAAACGGTGATGGCGGCACTGCACGCGCCCGCCGACGAGCCGAGTTTTACAGATGAAGCAGAAATTAAAGCGGTCATTGCAGAGCTAAAAGCCAAAAATGCTCCCGGTCCAGACGGCATCAGTAACGACGTCCTGAAGAAGCTGCCGCAACAAGCCATAGTGTTTCTTGTCGCACTGTTTAATTCAATTTTTATGTTTCAGCACTTTCCGAGTCAGTGGAAACATGCTCATGTACTAACTTTTCATAAGCAAGGAAAAAATCCTAAACTGCCCGAGTCGAATAGACCAATCAGCTTATTAAATACACTCGGAAAATTGTGTGAAAAGCTCATATTAAAAAGACTTGTAAAATATGTTTCAGATAATTCATTAATGAATAAGCAGCAGTTTGGCTTTCGCGCGGGCCACAGCACAACACACCAGCTTGTGCGAATTACAGACCGCATAAGACGCAACTTCAACGAGAGCCGATTCACAGGCGGAGTGTTCCTCGACGTTGCCAGCGCATTTGACAAGGTCTGGCACGTCGGTCTCCTTTATAAACTCCACACCTTGAACCTTCCAATTTACCTAGTACACCTTGTCCATTCTTTCCTAGCAAACAGAACGTTTCAAGTAACGCTTCTGAATGCTAAATCCACCCGCCGCGCCATACGGGCCGGAGTGCCACAAGGGAGCGTGCTAGCTCCTACGCTCTTCAGCCTCTATGTGCGTGATATTCCCTTGCACCCTCAGACGGAACTCGCCCTGTACGCAGACGATACGGCTGTAATAGCCACGTCGAAAAAGATCGAGCTTCTCCAGAAGTATTTGGATTAACATCTACTTCAGATCCAGGAGTGGCTGAAGCTGTGGCGGGTCAAAGTCAATGTGAGTAAGAGCACGGCCGTGCTCTTCACACGGCGACAGCGATTCACGCAGCCGAGGCCGCCGGCCGCGCTTAGTGGAGACGTAATCAACTGGGCCAAAAATGTCAAGTACTTAGGAGTGACATTAGATAGCTCACTCACTTTCAGCCTGCACATAAATAACGTGCGGAAGAAAGCGCGGCAGACCAGAGGCCGCTTGCGATGCTTATTTCATAGGCGGAGCAAACTGTCAACGGCAAACTGCCTCACGCTTTACAAAGCAATTATTAGGCCACAAATGGACTACGCATGCCCTAGCTGGGCGATTGCTGCAGAAACTCATTTAAATAAACTGCAGGTAGTTCAAAATGAATGCCTTAGGGCCGCCCTCTGCGCCCCTAAATACATTTTAATTCAAAATTTGCATTGCGATACTTCAATGCCACTGCTAAAAGAGCACTTCAAAAACATTAGTACTAAATTTTTCAAAAAAGCCGCTGACTCGGAAAACACACTCATTTCCGAGATCGCTTCATACGAACCCGATCAACGGGCGAAGTATAAGCGACCGAAACAATTCCTGGAGTAAGAGAAATCTGAAACAGCGAAATGAGACTTGAAATATAAGCTTTGAATTTCAGCACACGCAATGCGCGCGCCAGTTGGCTAAAATCTGACTGATCTGTTTTTTTCTTTTTCATGTTGCAGGATTGGCCATAATGCCCGTATGGGTAGGAATGGCTGCACCGCAGTGGCGTGAACGTACATTGCACCTTACGTGCGTTCACAAAACTGCACAAGTATGCTATCACCTGCGCACAACAGCCCTGAGGAAGACCACGACAAGATGGTCGAAACGTCGGCAACACAGCCTTCGACGCGGCGTCACCTGGACAGCCAAGATCATTTACATGACTCTGGCCGCGGAAGCCTACGACTTCAGGGGGGAATATTGTATCAAGAGAATTAGCATTGTATATAAATGATAAATAATTTTTTACAAACAGTGTATTGTGGACATAACAATTGTAGCTATAGTTCTTGTTAAGAACATGTCAAATCATTTGCCTTACTTGACTGATCAGGAACCGACTATTGCAGGAACGTGGGTTTCGCATATTAATAATTATTTCTGATAAACTAAACAAACTTTAAATTCCTTACCATCAGACAATTTTGAAACGTCATATAGTAGTTTCATGTATGATTTTGAGCATCTGAATAAATCAATTAGAAACCATGGTGAAATGCAAAAAGCCTAACTCTTAGAGTAACACGTTTTGAAAATCCAAAAGATAACCAATGGTTATGGGCAAAAATTTTCAGACTTGCAAAATTTACACAAGGATGAAAGAAACAAATAAGCAAAAGTAGCTCCAAAACTTGATTACAAAAGGCAACATTGAACAGAAAGCGAGTTTGGCAGATAAATGTGTTTCATGATCCTACAGTTGCTCTGACATTGAAGAGAAATACTGATGCTGCATTATTTGTGAAAGTGATTTACAAATGATTGAAAAAAAAAAAATATACACAGTCATGTGAAACAAAATTATCTTGACCTTACATTCAATAGGGTTAATGCTGAAAGCTTAAACTCCTTGAAAATATCTTAGTTTGACTTTCAGCTTGAAAATGTCTGAGTAAAAATTCTCAAGGAAAATGTATTCTTTCATAGGATACATTCAATGCAATATATTTAACCACCAGAACTATTATAGATAGATCATGCTTGTAGATAGTTTTGTGTATGATCATGAGCATAATTTCCCTCATCGTCTAATAAGTGGTGGAAATTACTAGATTTCTGTTGAGCAAGTATTTCACTATTGAGAAGAAAATCAGAGTAAAAAATCATAGTATCAATTCTGCTCAATAAGGAAAGATCTCTTAATTTTTAATTTTTAAGATGAGTGTGTGTGAAAATGTGGAAGAGTTTTCAGAGGTGGATCAAGAAGTTTTTCAATCTATTTATGATTTATACATAAATTGTGACGAAGTGGAAATGACAGCTCAGAATTATATTTGTGGGTAGACCTGCCATAAAGTAAGCCAATATTAATATATTGGCTTACTTTATGAATGTGAAGAATGTTCTCTCTTTACATCTGTTGGCTCATGAATATATGAAAGAACTAAATGGAAGTGGTGTGTCACTCTCTTCTAGGGCAACAATGCAAATAGGTGACCGACTTCTTTAAAATTTTACAAGTTCTATTTTCACGAAAGTTTGAGGAAACATTCTTAAAAAGTAAATTTCATGGACTTCTCATTAAGACAATTAGCAAAATGTGAAATTTGAAGTGCAAAGACTTCTGTAACTTCAAATTAGTGGTTTATTTATCAATGTTTCAAAATGTGTATATATTATAAAATTAGCAAGTGTTGGAAGAAAGCAGATGTGTCATGTTCACTGTATTCCGATTACATCATTGAAACGTAGAGAGTATTGTAAATTTTGCTTTATTATATATTGTTTCTACAAATGGCATTTATGATCTTGTGTCATATTATAATGTCCATACATCCTTTACTTACAAATGAAGTACATTCCCATGAATTCGCTTGTAATTCCACAAGCTTCCTTGTGATTTCGTCATTAATAGGGAACGGACTTTATTGTAATAAAAATGTAAAATATGTACATTCATATATGCTTATTTTTTCCAAAACATGTAAGAAAAATTAGAAAATATGTAAAATAAAAATTCACTGTTGTGTTCAAAATTGTTCTCTAGAAACCTTTTCCGAGCATAGACGTTGCCGATTAGTTCTTAACAAGAATTTGGGGTGCCTGAAAGTCGGTACCTCTCCAAAAGAAATTGTGCACTAGACTTTACCTCGAAGAAGTGTTGGTATTCAATTATTACGCCAATGAGTATTTAATTTTAGTTCACTTTATTAACTACAGATGGCACGCTGTGACTGTTATATCGTTCATCATTTTTCTTCCCTTTCGTCACTCACGTACGAACCTTTGTATAGTGTAGGTTGTTGGATCACTAAAATCCGTTGTTTTTTTTATCAAGTGCTCTGCGTTTCGTTACATCCTGCACCAACAAGAAGAATAGAACCGACGCACAACGAAGAAGAATAGAAGCACTACAAATTTTATTTGAAATATAAAATACACTTATAGTATATTACAATGTATATGAGGAGCTGATGTTCAAGTGAATAGTAGTACCATGCAGCCAATGATGGATCCCTAGGGAAGGGGTTAAAGGCAATATACCCCCTGCCAATCAAATAACACAGTAAGACAATTTTGTGTAAAAAATATTTGTTAGTTTTCGATCGACTAACAAATGTGCTGTTTGAAATATTAGCAAGAACGTGGTTGAAATTACTTTTGTTCATACAAATCCGCTCATCCTTTACTTCAAATATGCAGTAACCAGGGTAGGGGGTAGGGGGGGTGGGGTGGAATTTTGAAAATTCATGGCGAAGATATGGTGGTCATAGAAGCGCAGCACCATTACATTTGATTTGTAAGAAACGTGACTCTATAACATAAATTGCAAACGTGCATCCGTTTCGACAAATAAATATATTAAAATGTAATGAAAAACATATAAAGGTAAAATATGTAAAATTATGTAATTATACCAAAATATGTAAAATAAAAACAGTTCTAAATCATTCACAATACCTTGTAAACTCTAAAAAACCATTATTCAAAGCAGGTATCTAGTTCTTGTAAAAACGTGTAATTACATGGAAATCCGTTCCCTAGTCATAAACATTCTAGTAAGGGATCAGTTAATATTTTACGAAAACAAAAGAAAGGTGAAAGTCCGATTTTAGAAATCTACAATGTAATATTGTGTAATATTGTGTAATAATGTAAATCTACAATGTAATATAGAAAAATCCTATATAAGTTAGTAAAATATTGAGTGGATTTTCAAAATGAGGGGGCAGATTTTCAGGAACTTAAAAAAACCTGCACAGGCAGTATGCCTCCCCAATAGGTCAATTTTTTTAAAACTTTTTTGACATAAAATTAAACTAACAGACTTACTAACTTGATTTAATGATTTAAATAAACTAACTTGATTTAATAGTGATTTTGCAAAGTGTTTCCATGTTATCTTGCTGTATTGAAAGCCATGAAGGCTTTTAACACTTTCTCACACAGTTGCAGATATGGAACATGGGTTTTTCCGATTCGTGATGTTCTTGCTAGAGGAAATGCTGTTCTCACATGATGGAAACAAATCTTAATATTTTCGAGACTAAAAACCAGACTAAGCAATAAATGTAATAACACGCCATATTGTGTTCCAATAGCAGATGAGCTTCCTTCCCTGGCGAGGGCAACCCCATCTCCATAAAATAAAGCTTTATTTAGATTGATAGTAATATATGCATTTATTCTTAAACAAAGATTGTACCACAATTTATTCTGGAGTCCTCCACTGAATTGGCCCCACCCCACCCATCAATGTTCTCTGGGTACTGCAATGGTTTCAGTATGTACCTGTTAAATGGGAAACTAGCATAAACTAGCATATGCTAGCAAACTAGCATAGCAACATAGCAGTTCAAAATGTAACATGGGACACCATAGGTACAGTTTCTAACAGTGGCTTGGCAGCAAAGAAAATGATAAACAATAGTGATTTGGTCAATTCCAAATATGTATATACACATACTTTCTTTCCATCAAACAAAATTACAAGAAAAAAAATAAAGCCGATGGACAAGTTCTATTATTCAAAAATGTGTTAAAAACTATGTTCCAAGAAAACTTAATGAATAAACCTTTGTTAATTGTACAGCAGAATTGGAACTTCAATAACCATTTTAAAACAAATTCAAACTGCTTCAAATTACTTTGGGCTTGATATTTGTTTGAGGAATCTTAACAATAACTAACAGTAGCTCTTAAAACCATGTTGTGCTATAATGCAGTTCTGAATACTTATGAGGTATCTCAAAAGTAGTTTATCAAGCAAAGCAAATTAAACTTTAGAGAAATGTTTTCAATTTGATATAGTTAAATTAATGGATCCAGCAATGGTAATATGAGAGTCTACAAACAAATTCACAAAATTATCAAGCACAAATGAATTTTGCACAGACTTTCCTGCTCCTTTACAGTCTGTTCTAAAAGATATTGAAAGGAAAAACAAATGGCAACAATTGTACATCCAAAGAACTAAACCTTCATATGACTTTCTTGTTTCTTATCAAAAATTGGCACTCCACAGTGTTCCAATAAAGTGAATACACCCTTTGATAGCTCATAACTAATTTCTCTGACCACTTAAATTGAAATTTGTGGTCATTAATTTGAATCTTGAAACTTTTTTGTTTTATAATGAATTTTGAAATTCCAGTAATTCAAACATTTTATTGGGACATATGGACATTGACATTAGGACCTATTGTTATCTTCGCTTACCACTGGAACACTTGGTACAGTATTCCACAAAAAGATAAATGGTGAAGGATGCAAGAACAGCCATAAATATACTAGTTCACTCATCTGCTGAACCCATAGACGTAAATCTGCAAATTAACATCTCATTGTTTATTTGAGAAAGATTTAAATGTTACTAATGTTTACAATAATTAAAAACTTACCCCTTATATTTCGCACAGGTTCCTCAAATTATTATCTCGTAAGTGGGCTGGTAAACTATCACATAACAGACTTTCAGACCATAGGTTATATCATCTCTTGAGTTCTTGTAGGAAACGTCCAGAGTAGATTAATCATGAAATGTAAATAATTTGTACGGAACTTACACTAAAAAAAAAAAATTTTAAATTTCTAAAATTATCTTTTTCTTCCCTTCTGCATTCTTCGTTCTTCAATTGGACTTTCTTGACTTAAGACACCCAAAAACTCATAACATGGTTTAAAAATCTCATTTGGAATTTATTTTCCTTGGATTCCTTTTCATTGGAATCCTTATCTGAACTCCGCTCTGAAGAATAAATGTCTGGCACCTTCTCAAACTGAGATTTCTTCGTTCAGCTATACAACAGTGGAAGAGAGCTATGTTCCTAGTTTGAAACACATGAAGTCTCATTTATATCCAAAATAAGATAAATCTTGTACACAAAAGCATTCTTGTCTAAATGATCCCTAGAGCAGTTGTTCAAAATCCTCTAGAGTAACTCCATTATTTTCCTACAACAAACCAATTACGATATTAGGATAAATAAACAAAAGCTTTTACATTACTTCACTTATTGATTTTCTTTTGTACAATGCAGCACAATACAATAGGAGCACAAAAGGTTCATTCAATTTAGACAAAATCCATAGCGTGGCCACAAACCTCTTGTTTAAAAAACATCAAAAATGTTGAAACTATTAGGATAGAAAATAATTCCAGCATTCCACATGGAACTTCCACAAAAGTAAATGTAATGTACAACATAAAATGTATATTGGTACCTCCTATCCCCATATCAAAATAAGGTGTATACACTTTTTCATAAACGATGTAATACAAATATTTCTTTGAGAATAATTCAAATTAAAACTTTACATTTATCATACACAAGGGTTAGCAAAGTTCAAAAGTACAAACACCACAATTTCTTTGGCTGCTTATTAAATTTGCTTCCAATTATGGGAAAGAACAGTTAAAATTCATGTGATCTAATCATAAGGTAGGTAATAGAGTTTACCACACCAGTCTTTTGCTTTCTCATTCCAGGAAAATTCAACAATACACAATACCACATGTAGTTTCATTCTATCAATATCTGCTTGTATGCAGTGTTTTTTGACAATGTTGGAAGATACAGGAGTTGTTACTGCATTGTGACCAGAATTCATCATGTACCTAGTCATGTAAGTAAAATCTTCAGGTAGAACTACTCTCCATTCTCATATAAATTTACAATAAGAGGCTGTTTTTAAACATTTTCTATTTATGAACGAAAACTTCAGGGGATAAAAAAATTGGCAGCAAAAGGAGTATATTCCATGCATTATGAACAAATGAAAAAGGTGAAATCAAATAAAGGTGATGAAGTGCAATATATTCCAACTTTGTACAACATTCACAAAACTTAATAAATGAAACTATGAAAATGAAGATGTTATCTGTAGAGAAGACTTAAAAGTGATTTCTCAGAATCATTTCAGGTGAAGCCTCACTTAATAATTATTTATACATTGCTTATGGTCTTAACATTTGTGGTGTGTTACATTATAAAATTACATTATTGTGTTGTGTAAATAATTAAGAAATATTTATTTTTCTATGAAATAATCAACCGAAAATTAAAAATAATAATACAGCGACGAACAGAATTCACTACGATCCCAGTATCATGAGAAATAGGGGCGCCCATGCAATTGTCAATAACGAACAAAGCCCAAACATATTTTCTCAAACAATTCAATATTTGATCAGACACTTATAAATATAAAAGTTCTTACCGTAAAACTTTCTTCCTTTATTCTTGAAAAATCCTTAACAACCACTTAATGAAATATTGAAGGCAGGTTAACGGGGCTTGGTCAGTAATGTAAAAAGCACAAGCTGGTTGTTTGCCGACGTTCCGGAAAATGAATTTCCATCCTCAAGACTGAATAATATGAGAAAGGAAAACAACACATATTCACAATAATGTTAACAGAGAACACGTGTCATATAACAACGATTCTGGCTGCAGTTAAACACATTTACATTTTTTTGTACAAAAACGTTACATACCTTTCAACCACCACGTGAATACATAATTAATATACGTGCTGCATGCTCCCCATCTCAGGCACCTCACAGGACAGAGCTCTCATACTGTATTATTTGTCTATGCCTCACAGAAAGTGGAATAATACGAGTAATTCATCCAACCAACGATTCTTTCCCGCCTTTTCAACGATTGGAATCGATTAGAATCGCTGGACCAACCACGGGGTGAGATACATCTTACACCGTGGGTCCAACGCACGGCGTGGCCGATATTTGTCATAGATCTTTTATAAAAGAAATATGACAGGTAATAGCCAATATTTTATAAATGTCTTTCATAAAATTTCTTGGATAAAATTTAGTCTGCAGCGTCCAAGTTTTATCATACATTTGGTAACATAGCGTCCGATATAGGGGTATTGCTTCAACAAAAGTTTTAATTGCGGAGTGCGAGCAATTAGAATGTTTATATAGTACTGTCCATCCGGACTACAAAAGTAAAAACAAACGAATTGACGCATTTTCCCGAGAAGTGGAAAGTAAGGGGTTTGGAAAGTGCCCACTTCAGAAAGATAATTTTTTTTAAACTTCCAAATCAGAGGACTCAATGTCGAAAGAATGAGGAACGACAAAGAAAATTGAATGTTTCCTCATCCATCTTCAAATAATTCTTGATTTCGAAGTTCTTTAATTAATGCTTCACAATGCGCGATCCATAACCTCACCATGGATGAATACCATAGCGTTATTCTAAGGCCTCACCATCAAAAGTTTCCCCTTTACTTTTTCCTTCATCGGCATTAAACATAGATTAGTAATTAAAAAACATAAAGAAGCCCAAACTATTATTTGTGCGTCATTCATCGTAAATCGTGAGCAATACTAGTTCATAAAATTTTGGACAAAATGTAATACGTTCGTAAAATTTCTTTGTCAAAATTTTCTCGTCAAAGTTCAAAGAACTTCCACAAAGTTCTTCATCAAAGATATATGTCAAATATCTTTTAGTGTAATACTGGCCAAAGCGACAGCATTGTCGCGTCTCGGAAGAGCAAAATGCGAAGCCTGAACGTAAACGAAGGTAGCCGAGCAGGCCAGCCAGCCGAGCAGAGTTTCGGACGACCCGATAGGACGCGCGAAGCTTTAATTCAACCTTTGTCAGAATTTTAACAGTGTAGTAAAATGTTGTTTATTATGTCTCGATTGTTTTCGTTCACCGATCATTCTTCGTTGGAATTTTTCCTCTTCCTGTAATTGTTTAAAAACGTTTTTATTATGTATAGATACTATCTTGAAATGAGATGTTCTTTTATCTCTAAAATAATCAACTTGTGTGCGGTACTGGATTGGGGCAAAAGGGGGCGGGAGAAACAGAATAAGCTTTTTAGATTCCCAGAAATCAAGGACGTAAATTATATCAACCTCAGAACAAAGAGGACAAAAGCGGATTTCTCTTTTGAAGCGAGAAAAGTTAGATGGTTATTTCAAGTCAATACAGATACTACTCACCTTCGTTATTCGTATTTCAAATTATAAACATCTAAACATTTCCCTGTCATTCTCAGGGGTTTCACCTGCAAACGTTTGTAGATTTTTCACATTTTGCAATACAAACAACGCACTAAAAAGTCATAATTCTGACAGTAAATATTTATTTACATTAATTGCCTGAAAGTATTGAAAAAGCACAAACCGCCATAACAGGTATGAGCCAATAAATTTTGTGGATCTTCTTGACTGTGTAAAACCTAAGCCATCTCCAAAACTTTATTTGTGTAAAAGCTAATATCAAATGTGACGTAGCTCACCAAATCACCTCTTTCCAACAGGGTTATCAAGTCATATGTGCTAATAGTAAGAAATGGCATCAAATGTTCATTAATAATTGACAAGCAAAAGATATTAAAAGTAGGTCTGAAAAAAATGCTAACATTAAAATTGTTGGCACGTGGCCAAAATTAATTCAAATTTGGCGCCGTACTTGGAATCCAATCATTTATTCCTTGGCGCTAATTAACAACAAAAGGTATACATTTCAAACGTCCCGCGTTGGACTTAGAATATTTTTCTGTAAAAACCGCGTGCGGGCTTCCAGAGAGAAAGACACTACATTTTTCGTGTGAAGCTCTTTGGAGCGGCTGAACTGCTTTGAAAGTTTGGACTACTTTCTGAGAATGGCGTAGCGCGCCACTGGACGGGCACCAAGAGACGACCAGAGAAAGATTATCTTTCATTATTGTCGACATTCCGAGAATCAAACGTCTCTCCAAATAAAGACGCGATGGGATCGCAATGTTTGAAAAGCAGGTCGCCGAAACAGTTTCGCGGCGACTCGCCTCACTAGAGTAAAATGCTGTTAATGCACACGTATCTATGCTAATGACAGAAAATTCAATTGTGTAGGGTTGGTATTGCGATCCCGGCGGGATTATTGGCTCGCAAACAGCTCACACGCACGCATTACGACAGAAAACGATTTTCTTTTCACCTATTTACTTATTCCTTGTCCAACCAGAGAACGAAGTAGATGTAAACAAATGCACGTGGGTATGGAATCGCTGATTAGCTGCAAGTCGCACGACACACACTCGTCCTCGCACTTTTTAAGCATACGCGTAAGGAAATAGTTGTCAAATTCAAGTAACTGTATGTTATATACCATAGAACACGCGTAATCATACGTGAAAAGCAGATACATAAGTGCTTATTTACTTTAAATTAGATGAGCTGATACGTGAAATGTATGAACAAGCGAAAATAATCAGAAGGCACGAATCAAGCGGAGAAGCAGTTTTCTAATGGCGGACCGTACAACACGTGGGTATATGCATAGTGAGATATTAGTTTTGCGGTTACATCGAAGAAGTGGCGTCAGTGTACTGAACATGTAATATGGTAAGAATAGAGAATGCGTGACTTGGAAGGTGTTTCTGATATTGTTTTTGATTCTTAAATAATCAGCAACGGTTCAAGTTCATCTGAAGATTCAAGCTTGAAAGGGCTATAGCCACTGTCAGATTCAGAATCAAAACTTTTTTCTAGTAAGTTACGTCTAAACTCCATGTTCAACTAATACAATTTTGGCACAAATATTTGCCTTCTGTGTATTAATAAAAAACTCAGCGTTTCATATTGAAGGCATGGGACAACCCGCAATTTGCGTTGTGTGCATGAATTTCATAGTCATATTGGCAATAAAATTACATTACTATTAACACTAAAAATAATTTAATATCATTCATTTATAACAATAAAAAAGGTGTTGAGTGAATTATTCTTTTGCATGCCTGGATGTCGTTCCTTGCCTTGCAATCGTCGGTTTGTTCCTCGCATGCTGCAGATTTCGTTAGATAGAAAGATATTGTGCAACGTGTACTAGTAGATAAACTCGTACTAGTAGTACTAGGGCGAGTATGTACTAGTAGATAAACTCGAGTTCGCCACAGCGAGCGCGGCGGTGATAGCGGAGAGTTGACAGCAGAGACTTTGGACCACGCGCTTCGGCGGAGGGATATTTTCCAGTTTGTTTACATCTACTTCATTCTCTCGTTGGACAAGGAATAGACAAGGTAATACCGACTACTTCTTCACTATTCAATAATTCGTATGCTGAGGTAAACTAATAGTTCTTAAATAATTGACTATCTGATTTTTCCTTGTGTCAAAAGAGAAAAAGGAGGCAGGAGTCTTGTTTTTAACATAAACATCTTCACTCTCCAAAATATCTCAAACTATTTTACAGCCTCAACAAAAACCATTAATCATTGTTGGAAGAACAAGTAATATTTTAAATGTATGAGTTGATATGGAAATTCAACAATTAAAATTTGAATTCAGCACAAGAAACTGTAAACATTTTTTTAAATGTTATGAAAAGTGTAATATTTATTTATATTTTTAAATAACCATATATTTATTATGATATTGAAAAATTAAAACGTTAAATTATAACAAATTTTGGTTAACTTAGTGATGAGAATTCCTCCACCCTGTGAAAAAATTACCATTTTTTTAAGGACTGATTATGAACATTGTATATTTTTTTTCGAACGATTATTAAATTTTATTGTAGGGAACGATTCTCTGAAAGATAAAATAAATTATACAACTTTATAAAATAATTATTTCAAAAGCTGAAAGTCCAATCATTTATGTACGGAAGGAGTCACTTCTACTTGAATAGTACATGGCCTCGATTTTCATGAACACATTTCGTTCAGAAAAAATGTTTATCTTCATAATTATAGTTGTACGAAGATGCCAAAAAAATTTCATTTTTTTCAACTATCGAGAAATTTGGGTTTTCAACGAACACGAGAACTGAGCCATTCTCTTAAACGACCTTCACACTAACAACAAAATTTAATTAATAATGATGGAGCCGTTTTTAAGAAAATAATTGTTTAAACAAAATTAACTAGTAATGTCACAACAGCACATACTTTCTCTCTTTGGAATCTGCTACGTAATATTGAAATATGAAATTTTCTTTGCAACTAACACCTAAGCTATAATAATATTTATATTAATACCTACGTACCAGTTGCGGCTGGTGCACCAACAGTCTGAAGGTTGCACCTCCATCGAATGACCGAAATGGAATTTCCAAAATTCAAAATGCGAATATATAATAAAAATGTAAGCAATTCAAATCAATTAAAACTGAATTTAAAAAGTATATAATGAAACACTACTTACATAATTTTATGCGTCGTGTCTGCGTAAAGCATATACGCCTTCCGCGCACGCGGTTCTGACTTTGATTTCCAAAGTTTGACTCCAGCACATTGCAACAAGCACTATTGCTTCGACACGTTTTACACAACTAAAATTTTCTTTCGAAAATTTCACTACCCTGGTATATTTGGCAATAATGAAAACATACATTTATATTCACAAGAATGTTCGCAAACGGCTGGACGATCAGCTGCAGGCACGCCCATACCGGCTTCCGCGAGACACTATAAGGGACTTCTATCCAGAACGGCCACCTTTATACAAATAACTCATCAAATGTACGTTTAGAATCAACAAACCTAATAACAAATGCTGACACATCGGCGACCAAAATTAATTCAAATTTGGTGCCGTACTTTGAAATCTATCGTTTATAACAATTCCTTGACGCTAATTAACAGCAAAGAGAATGCATTTTAAACGTCCCGAGTCGGACATATATTTTTCCTCCACAAACGGTGCGTTTGCTTCCAGAGAGAAAGCAACAACATCTTCAGAGTGATACCCTTTGGAAGAACGCTAGTATGCTTATAAAGCCTCGTCCAACGCCCTCTGGAATAGAGGGCGTTGCCTCGTCACTACAGCCTGCCTCTTGTTATCTCATGGTGGAAATAACCATGTATTATCTCTAAAAGTTCCTTTATTCACCACTGGCGCGCTGCTCGCCGACCATTCCTCGATCGGCTGCTGCGTGCAAATATACGGAGATCCGCATTGCAAACACCCAACTCTTCGACTTGCTTTCAATTCAAGTATTAAGGCCTCTCCAATACTTCATTATCAACATCAGCAATGTTTAATGATCATTAGTACAAAATGTTCACAATTTATGTCAATGATCGTTATTAAGTTTTCTGCGTTCTCGTCACACACAAGGAAACCGCCTCTTTGCAAAGCTGGCTTAATATATTTTTGAAAGTTTCGTTTCACTCCAATCTTTGGAAGTTGTGGTTCAACTTTCACAATAAATTGCTCTACCACCGATAACCTTCGGGGTTATTCAAAGGTGAGACTGATTTATTTAACACGTCAAGGACCACCAACGCTAAGTATCTTCACATAGTAAATAAATCATAATAAACTTTTTTACATTTATTGCGTCAACTCACAACGCAGCGCGTCTCCTAACCCCTTCTTGGGTGTTAAGCGCTATTGGAGTAATCCTCCGTTACTTTCTACATTAAATCTGGAGTAATCCTCCGTTACTGTAGATATTTCTGTCCGTCACGTCTCGTCGCGGTCTGTTGTCAAGGGGACAGCCTGGTAGCATCTCCGCGTACGCGCCTCCCACCATGCGCTCCTGCGACATTACCCAACGACCAGAAATGGAAAGGAATAAGGATAGGGGTAGGGTTTAGGGCATTTCACAGGGGTTGGACTAGCCCTTGTGAAGCAGCCAAACTCGTATTGTTGGAACAAATTTCACATGAGATTCGACGGGAACCGATACCGGATCTCCTTCGTGAAAGGCGAGCGACTTTGCTCTGCGCCACGAGATGGCCTTAATTCTTAATGTTTATGTAATGAATAATATACATACATTCTCATTGTTTCTGAACATTAATAAAATGTATAAACCTTACCTTGGCTACATAACAATTCAGTTTATTCTCAAAATTCGGCACAAATTAAAAAAGCAACTAATAAATGTCACAAACAATTTCTGTTTACCATCAATAATGACAACACACTTGCTTAAGAACTGGGAATGATTGAGACAGCTTTGAATGTTTATGATACTGTAACCCTTGCAAACAAAAGGTGATATATTTTCTCACAAACATTATTGGAAATCAAGAGATGTTATCTGATTGTTAATTTTTATTTCTGGTGTGTGGTATATCAGACATTGTTGTGGATTTTGGAAGCGGCCTACGCAAAGGATTAGACATAATTTCTACATTGTACTTCAATTGCTCTTAATGAAAATCTACGATAGTTTTACATACTAGCCAAAATGAATTTCGCTAGTTGTAAGTAACTTTCTGGTTCTATCTCTAGGTGAGAACGTTTTCACCAGGACAATAGTGATTTTGAGTGCTTTTTGATGAGGGAACTTTTCTGGGTCTTATTTACAGCAGTCAGTATTTATTTATGTCAGCGTCCGTCGTCAGTTTAGCTTCTTCCCGTTACTTAGAGATTTTTTTCTTAAACAACAAACACTTCTTCTGTTTTGAATTTGTTGTTTTTGAGCGTGTAACATAGTTTAAATAATAAATAGAATTTGACAATATAAAATTGATGGTATAAAAACTGATAAAGAACTATTTAGACTTTTTTCGTTTTCATCTATTATCTCTAAAAGTTTAAAAACATTATACGCATTATAGGTTTCTTTAAACATATGAAAATAAGGTAAATATCAGAAATAATTAATAATAATAATAATAATAATAATAATAATAATAATAATAATAATAATAAATATAGTATTTTATACATCAAAAAGAAATAGTGTTTCCTCACTAAGCAGGCGATTACCATAGACTTCACGCATGCTATTTGAAGGTTTATTTGAAGTATTCATTTCACAATTTCTTTTAAGAAAACTGCACATAAATATATAATTTTAGTATTGTTTATTATTATTAGACATTGGATGCATGGTGGAAATAACACCATTATTTCCACCATGATTGGATGTTTAGGGAAATGCCTATTTTTTCTAGAGAACTTATTTAAAGGCTGATAATATATGTCCACGAATCATGACAAATAATGACATATGACGAAGTTTTATAATGCTTATTTTTGCTTATTTTAGCATAAATGCCTATTTTTTGCATAAATACCTTTTTAGGACTTTTTTGCTTTTTATTTATTATATTTATATACAATGCTAAGAAAATCGGCGATGGTCCAACGTGACCATTCATTACGAAACATTCAATTCACGTCTTGAAATTTAAAATTACGAGAGAATTCCTGAAAGTATACCAACTGATTTTTCTCCATTTCCTATTTCATAAATACCAGCCATGGTCTGAGAACATGGACGATTGACAATACGCCGAGGGAACCGAAATTTTAAGTGGAAATAAATATAAATTCCCAGAAGGTTTCAGTGTTGCTAGTGTTGGACTGCTAAAATATATGCCAGTCACATCGTTCAGATATCCTTCTCCGTATTCAAACTGATTTTGTCTCCCAGTCGTCGCAAATTTGAAATAGTGATCCTTGAAAAGTTACTGGTAATATGTAAATATTACTCATTAATGGAAACTATTAAGAATAAAATTTAGAAGAGTTGTAAATATGTAAATCTAGTTTTACATTAAAATATACGAACTGGTTTTGTGCATTTAAGTTTACAAAATAATATAGACAAAAATTACAATTTTTCATTTTATTGTGTATGTAACTTATGACAGTGCCTTTTTTCTCCTTATTCTTGACTTTTTTGGTGCCTTTTTAGGCGCCTAAAAGACGCTTTTTTAGTGCCTAAACATCCTATGTCTAATTATTACCATCAACATAAGTTTGTAATGCCTCATATCATTGTAAGTGCCCAAAATTGGCCGAAGTGCGGGCATTTCCTCATGTATTAAAGCGGCCCGAATGTCTCGCGAATGGTCGGTGACAGCGCTCCAGCGGCCACAATGTGAAACTTCGTCTGTTCGCGAGCTCCCGTAAGGATCAGAAAAGGGCTTTTATGCATACTAGTGGGATTTGGAAGGATAAACAGTTGAAGAGTTGAACTGCTTTCATAGACGCTCGCGAGATCGCACTAGATGCTGGAGACACTGTAGTGTCAACATTCCGGGAAATAAGAGTTTTCTAAATGAAGGTACGATAGAATAGCATTATTTAAAAAGGTGACCGAACACAGTTTCACGGTTACTGGACTCGCCTTGCTCGAGTAAAAAACCGTTAATATGTACGTATATATGCTACCGACTATCAATTTAAGTATGCAGGGTTGGTATTGCGATCTCAGCTGAGAGACATTGGCGCGCAAACGCGCTGCCATTGTCGAAATTTCGAAGAAATACAACGAATATATGTTCATATGACGCCAAGAGAGGTAATTGTTGGGGAATTTTTCAGCCGTGCGTTTACACAAAATATCGCCTCGTCAGTAAAAGGCCGTGGGCATTCACATCTTGATGGCATTGAAGAAATTAAATTTTGACTAGTGTTGGGCGCGTAAGAGCTGGTAGTGAGCTGAAATTGTATGTCGCACGAATTATAACATAAAACAATCTTCTGTCCGTCTAAGGAAATATTAACAAGGTAATATTGACAAACTTCTTCCATCATTAACAATTATCACGCTAAGATAAACTAATAGTTCTAGAATAATTGCCTTTCAGCATTTCCCCTTGTGGCAAGCTAGGAAGTTGTAGCCACGTTTTGTAAGCTACCCAATCCAACATTCTGTGGCTCTCCCAAACAATTTACTGACGCTATTTTGCAGCGTCAACAACAAATGAAAACAATTTCTCAAAAAATCATGAACAATGCATTGAATATCGTCAATAATTGACTAACCTTGTGCACTTTCAATAAGACGCGCAATTCATAACACTACGTTGCAGCGAGTCAAACGAAGACAAAATATGAGTAGTCCCTTGAGACTCCCTCTGTCGCCGCGCAGCGCTAGCCAGCTCCACTCCTCAGTTTGCGCCACCAAAAGGAAGTATGTTCCCCATGTTAAATCGAAGGGTCAAAGCGTAAGCAAAGTAAACCCAGTAATACAGCCAAGAGCGTAGTGCAATTCTTGGCAAGGCACCAGATATTACCGGAGTGAGCGGCAGTTGGACGCTCTTTGGTTTCAAAATGATTTCATATACATCGATATTGCTGCAATATCTTGTATATTGAATGTCATTAAAAGGAAAATGTATATTCCTAACATAAAAGATCTTTTTCATTTTCTGGGGTTGTGCAACCGGGCAACCTAAGCACAAGCCGCCACTGATGCTTTCTACGAGGTTTCCGGCTGCAGGGAGTGGCGATCGCCTCCCACGGACTTGCTGCTTCCCCGCGTCGCACAGCTGAGAACTCGTGCTGGAAGTGTGAGGGCGTCGTGCGCGAGATTTTTCCTTTAAAATAAAATTTGTTGTTCATAAATAATTCTTTCATTAAGGTCATGTAGAGTTTTTCAGGAATTTTAATAGTTTTCGTGAGATTTTTCCTTTAAAATAAAATTTGTTGTTCATAAATAATTTTTTCATTGTCATGTAGAGTTTTTTGGGAATTTTAATAGTTTTCGTGCAGAACTGCGTGCAATATTTGCAATTTTAAAAAATTACAAATACTTATTTTCTCAGAAACGACTCCAATTTTTTTAAATTTTTGGTAGGAGTAGTGCGAAATGGACCCTACACGATGACATAAACGCCATATTGCTCTATTCTTTTTTTTCAAAAATGTAGTTTTTTTGACTTGTCTCTCACGTCGGTAATATTTACATTAAAGGAGATTCCTTCACATTATTATATTTATGAGCACATGTGCTTTAAATAATGTCACATAAAGTTTCTCGAAAACTCAAATTTTCTGTGAAAATGATCTCAAAATTCCGCATTTTCAGAAACGCTCAAATGCCATTTTCTCAAAAATTGCTTGAATTTTTTTCAATTTTTTCCAATGGATATTGCTAATTGCACTGCGTTATAGGACGTAAAGTTAATTTTGGTGTATTCTTTTGTTTGTTCAAAAATTACGAAAATATATTTTTTTAAATAACTCTCGCGCCGTTAATATGGGCATTTCTATCGATTTCTACGCATTGTTACTTTTGTGAGTGGATGTGCTTGAAATGACTCAAAATGAAGGTTTTTGAAAACTCAGTCGATTCCTGTGAAAAAGAGCTTCAAATTGCGCATTTGCAGTAATGCTTAATCGTCGATTTTTTTAAAACGGCTACGAATTTTTCAATAAAAACTTCTATTTACGACGAGTTTTTACTCTTCTTTAATATGCGTGAAGTAATAATTCGGTTGTACTACTTTGAAACAAAAAGTTGAGAAATTGTCCAAAAAATGTACTTTGGGCGACGATAGATGGTAGCTGGCCAGAGAATGGAACAAGACCTTAAAGCCAGACAACACCAAAGAAATGAGAAAAATTTGGTACGAAAAAGTCTGTGCAATTCTGTAGGACCTCTAGTTTAAATTTCTCACACCATTTCCAGCGATTTGAATACCTTATTGTATTTGTGAGTGGAAGTGCTTCAAATGATGTTTTTCAAAAACTCAGAACTCAAAAGTATCTCTCAATTTTGAAGAAAGGTTGTCAAAATCGCAGCGCTTCGAGTCGAGCCAAATTGACCGGGTAAATATCCACTATCGGGTAAGTGGCTTTGTTCAAAACGTCCGTTTGGTTATTCGTTCGTCTGTGAACACCACTAGCGCCTAAACCACGCGTAGGGTTTTCTTTCCAAAATGGAATTTCCCCGGTCGATCTGGAGGCGCTACCATTTTGAAAAACTTCTTTAAAATTTGGTAGATAAACTTTCTTAATAATTTGCAAGAAGCTGATGGAACATTTTCAAAACTTTGTCAAAAATGGCTACATATTTTTCCTTTATATTTTTTGAAAGAATAGAGTAAAATACACTTATGAATATAGCATATGTCCGGCTTTCTCTCTTTAGGGAAGCCAGAATGGCTTGTCTCGCCAATGTTAATGTAATGAACTTTTTCTCAGAAATTAACTTGCAGGTTTGTAATTTTGAGTGAGTGTAGATTTATTATTTGCAAGTATTTTAACCAAGCCGTTTTAAAAGACGATTACTAGTTTTTTAAACAAATTTTATTTATTTTTAAGTTATAAAGTTTTGGGGTATTCTTTTTCAAAAATTGCAGAAACTTAATTTTTTTGAAATATCTTTCATGCGTATACACATTTTCAGCTATTTTAAAACATTGCATTTTGGAATGGAAGCGCTTCAAATGACTTCTAATGGTTTTTGAAAAAACAATTATTCTGTGAAAAAGCTTCAAATTTCGCATTTCCAGTAATGCTTATATCAGGGTGACCAGCGATCTGACTTTTTGGAATTCAAGGTTTTTTCTCGGTTTTCCAAGTCTGAAAATACAATTTTTCCGGGTTCTTTTTTGCACATTACAACATATTTTTACCTTCTACCGCTTACGCAGTAGAGAGAAAGTGATGCAATGCTGTGGGGAAAAACTGCGAATTTTCGGGAAAAAAAACTCTTATTGACGGGCCCTGGAAAGGAAAAAGTGAATAAATCCAGTTGCAAAATTTAGAAAAGAAATCTTCTTAACACGCGGTATAGCCAGAATCCATTTTTTGTGAGTGCTTGATACCGAAAACTCTATTGACAGCAAAACGTTCATCCGTCAGTGAACCTAAACCCTTCGGCCAATTTTCTTGAAAATTGATATTGTTTAAACGTTCTGGTGATACCACAGTCCCTTAAATTTGAAATCGATATTTTTTTTTGGGGGGGGGATACTTTACGTGAAGCCCCTGGGACATTTTCAAAGAAATGGCACCATCGTTTTTTATTATTTTGTTTTGTTGGATAGTGTGAAGGCAGTTTAAGAAATTAATGCAGGTCACATGTTCATTGAAAACCCTAATTATTCGAAAATTGCTAAAGTTCAACATTTTTCGGCGTCCTCCTACAATTGTAATTGTAATATGTAAACATATTATTATTAAACATAGGTTTCAAAATTAGGTCCTGTACAATTTTTCGAAATTTTCAGTACTTTTCGCATAATTTCGTGTGAAATATGGGCAATGTTTAATTTTCTTGAAACAAGTTTTTCTCAAAAACAGCATCAACAATTTTGTTTCAATTTTCACCACGGATAGAGTTTAGGACGTTCAAGAAGGCAGGTCTCATGTTCGTTGAAAATTTTGATTTTTGAAAATTGCAACATCTCTACAACTACAATAATGAAGATATTCTTTTGTTAGTAAAATGTGTTCATCAAAAACAGACCTTTAAATAATGTCATGTTCAACTTTTCGAAAATGAGATTTTTTCGAAATTTTGTGTCAAACGTTGACTTTTTTAAACAATTTTTTTTAAACGGGACATTTTTTTAAAATTTGGACCTTAAATAGCGTAAAGAATGCTAAAGCGAATGGTGCAGGTCTCATGTTAGTTGATATGCCCCATTATTCCAAAGCAGAAAACAAATTTAAAAAAATCTGCGTATTTTTACAACTTCAATTGCGAAGATTTTCTTAATGAAATATGTTCATAAAAAACAGATCTTCAAATAAGGTCATGTTGAATTTTTCGAAAATATGAGTAGTTTTTGCAAAATTTGGCATCAAACACATAGTCGCGCGTTTCGAATTTCCTGCGCTTGGTGAACATAATTTGAGGCTTTTAGAAGCTATTATTCGAAATTACTACTGTTCCTGGCAATCGAAACACACGCTGATTTGCACCACAGGCGCTTCTTTGAATTGGTGGGGTTTAGATAATATTAACAGTATTTCTAATACTTTACATGAAAGAAAAATTGAAAAATTTGAGTACCATAAATTTGTACCAACATTTTAACTTTAATTTCATATTACTGCCTTGGGGAACAATGCAGCGATGGAAATAGGGTCTACTCGTATTATTTCCTGGCGCGCAACCCCATTAAGGTCCCGCATGTTCATTTTCTTAGTGTTCCCTGTCAATTCGGACACTGTCACTCTTAATCTCTGTATAGGCTATAAGCAAAGAGCTTCGACTGCGCTCTTCTACACAAGAAGTTAAAATTCCCTTTAAATATTAGGAACGTGATAACATGGTCGTTTCGATCGAAAAAATAGCAGTGGTACCGCGGATGTCATTAAAGAAGTGGCGCGACACTAATTGAAACAAACTTACATTTATTGTAGTAGTGTCAATAAATAATAATAATAAAAACTAATCGAAACTCAGCTATTGAGTTCCCGGTGAGACGTATGTTCCTCCAATATCTCGTCCATGCATATGCAACCCAAAGGGATCCGTATACCTGGTATGGGGTGCTGCTTCCCATGTTACACCTGTACAAGCGGCAGTGTTTGAAGTTGTGTTATGCGTGAGTCAAGAACTTCGCAATCTTCAAGAAAATTCGTGACACTTCTCATACATACTTCGATTTTAACAGTCGCCACTATAATGTACCGAGTTGAATTCTGCACTTTACTGAGTGCGATGCCGTATGTGAATTTGTGCTAAATGTTGGGAAAAATCTGAAAATAACAAAATATCCCGGTTTCCAAATCAAATTCCCGTTTTTTTCAGGCTTTTTCAAATTCCCGATTTTTCCCTGGTTTCAAGGATTCCAGGTTCGCTGGTCACCCCTTATATGCAATTTTCTTCAAAATGGCTCAAAATTTATAAATGAAAATTGCTATTTAGGACAAGGTTTTACTCTTCTTTAATGCTCTAGAAGTAATATTTCAGTTCAAGTATTAGAAAACCGAAAGAAAAAAAAACAACTTGGGTGGCGATAGATGGTAGCTGGCAAGAGGATGAGGCAAGTCCGAAAAGCTATCCCAGACTAAAGAAAATAGAAAAGTAATACGAGAGTCTGTGCCTTTCAGTAGCAACACGAGTTTTATAGAAGCTGAAATCTTTAAAAGCAGATCACGAAAAAACTATTATATTTATATATTAATATAAAAACTATTGTATTTAAATTTTAATGTTTTTATTAGATAGGAATGATGTCTACCAAGCTTCCAAATTCAAAGTTAAACATTAAAATCCATAATGATAAAAATAAAATAGGATTACATTGGTGGATAGACAGAACTTGATAGATATTTAAATGTGGCATTACCCGAGTTTAAAATTTGGGCTAATTCACCCTGGATGCAATGGGAACTGCACTGAAAAAGAATGACTTACTCTATCTGTTAATTTTTCATGAATATAATTAATAATTATAATAAATTATATAAGATTTATAATAGTCTTTATACTAAATTGTGAGTTTATATTTATATTTTAAAATTATTTACATAATTGATTCTGTAATTTATATCTGACCAATCCTCAAACAAACAAGCAAAATATGAATGTACGTGTTATGAAGTAGTGTCTGCTTGGAAGGAAACTTCATTACATTTGCGCTTTTCAAAGGCTCTAGGAAATGTCTGATGTGGCATAAGTAGCAGCCAATTACAGCCAGCCTCAATGTCAAGCCAAAGTCATAAATATTAATTTATGACATTTAGTTCTAGTCATAATCTACCATGTCCTTGAAAGCGCAAAAAAATATTCAATGGCATCATTCAAAATCACTGTTACACATGGGAAATAGTTGAAAAAAACAGTTTAAGAACATTGTTCAACACGGCCAGTAACCTGGCTACCACAACGAACAGCAAGACAGGAACGCACTGATCAACTGATTGCACATATTCAAAACACAGGGGATGCCACAGTGCTACCAACTTCTAACAAACAAAAGTTTTACCTGTAACACTAAATATTAGGAAAATAAACCCAATAATCACCCCCCCCCCAAGTATCATCAGGGTATGGATCAACAATACAATCAGAGTGGAATTCCAATAGATTGATTTAAAAGTAAGCTAGCACTAAGCACACTGAAATCTTTAATCTCTTTCTTTAATCTTTCAGGGAAATGGTGCTCGATCAAGATATTTATGAAGCAAGATGACATCATCTGAAATGAAAGCAGAGCTCTCATCATCTCTCATCACCCTCTGTGCAATATCTAGAAAAACAACAAAAAAACAAAAAAAAAAAAACTGCACATAATATCCCACAATGACTTAGGAAAAGGATCTACAATATTTTAAAGAACAAATGGAAATAATTGAATAGGAATTATTATTTCTATTTCAACAGGTAATTAAAATTAGTTTATATTTACGAAAACTTCTCACAGAACATTATAAAATACTGTATAAATATAATCTTGAAAAATAAAAATTGATACAATAATGAAATATGGATATAACTTCTAAATCATAGAATAAATGTATATTGATTCATGGCAAAACAACGAACAGAATGAAGTACTAAATATATTTTAATGTCACCATGAGTAGACAATAACATTGAAAATGTATTTACAAAATTGTCTTCCTTTCCAAACAAATTATAACAGCTTAACAGTACCTAGTTCAGGCAATATTCAAATTTCACGAAAACATAGAGTTGTGCAAAGTATCCAAGTCATCTTGCCTTGCCTTTGCTCTGAGTTTTTCTTTCTTATAATTCTCATATTCCTCATCATCTGTTGGCAACTCATTACGGCACAGTGGACATGTGCTGGTCTGGAATGAGAACATCATTCATAAGCAAACACACTTAATGACATATTTCCATTAAATATCAGGATATTCCTTACTTTTTCTAGCCATGGTAATATACAGGACCCATGAAAAGAATGTTTACATGGCAAAACTTTAACGGTTTCTCCTATCTCATGTTCTTTTAAACATACTGGACACTGGGAGCCTATATTTGACAGAAAAAATTGTTACAAGACACATAGAAGCACAAAAAACATCTGCACCACAAAAATATCTACCTGTAGCCGAAATCTCCTTTTCTTCCAAATTTCGAACTACTTCTTTAGATGCAGGCGGAGGAAGCCTCTGATCCTGTCCAAGCTCTTCCCACATGCCAAAATCACGCAACAATCTCACTAAATGCAAGAGATGGTTAGGAGTTTCCCCAGGACCCAAGGGTTGCCATCCCATTTCTTCAAAATAATCTGCCATATTGATGTTTTCTTTGAAATTTTAAATTACGATCACACAACTCTTTACACCAGAACTGAAACGGTAATTTTCATATGATGAGTGACTGGCAAATAACACAGAATCACTTGCACAGGTGATGTGATAAATTTGACACTTGACAAGCTGATGACAAGCGACTATTAAATGAATAAGGGAAAGAAATTACAATAAGCGCATTATTCATTGACGTGAGCAGCGTGAGCAATCCGAAATCAGGAGAGGAGGAATCAGGCAATTACATTCCACAGATCCGTTACCACAGGCCCTATCGGTAATTCCTCAGGTTAAAATACTTTTAAAATTAGGAATATGTAGCCTAAAATTCATTAAACAAAATTAGAAACTAAGAGACTGCTGTGCTACCTATCGGATGTATTTTAAAACAGAAACTAGCGCGAAAACTCGAATGATGAACATACTTGAAAGGTTCATCGCTTCAAAGCCTCGTTATCTACAGAAGGGTTGCCAGATACAATAACGTGAATTATGGAGTGGGGGGCATAAAATTATGGTACAATATGGTACAACGGAAATGTATCAAATTATGGTATAATTATGGTACTTTTGTAGATTTATATGCTTTTATATGATTCTACACTATAATAATAATATTTTACACTAATCAAATATATTATTAGATGAAAAAATAGCTCTTAATTATTCCCTGTATTGTGTTCAAAGTATAATCAGTTATTGCGTGTTCTTAAAACTGCTTTGATATAGCGAAGCGGTTTGAAATCTTTTAACGGTGTGTTGAAAAACGAGTGATTAAGATGAAACGTAGAAGTGAAACTCCTGAAAAGAAGAAAAAGCTACGTGGCGAGTCAAATCAAAAAAATGAAAAACGAGTCCAAAAATATCGACCTAAATGGGAAGCAATTGAAGAACTGAAAAATTGGCTAAAACTTATTCCTGAAAAACGAAATGAGGCAAAATGCGTCGTTTGCAACTCTGAAATGACAGCTGACATTTCGGTAATTAAAATGCACAGCAGTGGTAAACATCACTTAAATGAAATAAATATTTTTTATAGCGATTGTCAAAAATGTGATCGGAAAGTGTCACTTCGAAGAACTAACAGAAAAACTAAAGACTCAAAAATTCAGCGTTTTGATAGATGAAAGTACGGACATTGGCTCTATCAAAACTATGACCGTGAATGTAAGATTCCGGGATGATGATAAGAAGAAAATTGTTACTGACTTCTGGTCGTTGGTTCAAATTTTTTCTAATGCAAACTATGACGAAGCATGCAAAGGCGCAACTGCTGAGAAACTCTTTTCGGAGTTAACACAAGCGTTCAAAGAGGAAAAGCATTCCTCTGGAGAACATTATCGGTAAATAATTAAAAAAAGTTTTTAATGCTTCGCTGGGCTAAGTTTAACACTGTCAAATTATATATCAGAATTAAAATAATGTCTTATATGCTTATCTTTTATATTAGGTTTTGGAAGTGACGGATGCAGCACGATGTTTGGTTCGGATAATTCGGTAGTATCACGGCTCAAGGACATGTGCCCAGGAATATTTACAATGAAATGTGTTTGTCACTCGCTGCATCTCTGTGCCAGCGCCGCTTGCAACGAGCTGCACAGAGTTTGTGAAGATGTAGCTCGAGGGACATACAACTTTCTTAATCATAGTAACAAACGGCATGCGGAGTTCGCCCATTTTCAGCGCATTTGGGAGTTGGAACCGCACAAGCTGCTTAAGCTATCCCAGACGAGATGGCTGTCTTTGACGGAAGTAAGATATATTTGGAAACGTTGAACACATTTTGTGAAACAAACAACTTTTTTGCTTAAATTAAAATGAATTTGATCATTTCTAGGTTACACGCCGGATTCTGGAGCAGTGGGACGCGTTAAAGGATTTTTTTCAACACAAATACAAAAATGAACGACTTCTCGCTGTAGAAACTTTGGCGCAGGCATACCAGGACCCTTTTATCAAAATGTAGTTCTTCGTCGACTGGATTTTGCCGAAATTCTCAAATGCGAATAAGTATTTTCAGAGTGACGATGTCCTTTTGACGGAAATTGATCGGGTTATGCGACAACTTCTCCACGAGCTATTAAGTATTTATATCAGACCGGATATTCTCTCGCGAATGCCATTACATGAAATTGATCCAGCGAATTCCAGTTTTTTAAACCTTTAACTGATATGCACTTCGGCATAAACGTTATGAGATAGTTGCAAAAACGGGAAATTCACGAGAGAAAAGAGCAAGTAACAGATTTCCACCACCGGTGCAGATCTTTTTTGATCAAAGTGTGTCAAGAGACTAAAAAAAGGTACGACTTCCGAGAAGATACACTGCTGAAAAGTCTCTCATGCTTCAATCCTCAGGTGGCGGCAAGCACGAATGTAAGGAGACCTCAGTCGTTGTTGTCTATTCTCAGCCAAGCTCCCCGAATCATTGCTGAAGATGATGTTGCACTGATGCAAACAATTGACAACCAGTGGCAAGCACTTCAGTTTTTGGAAGTTCCTAAACATTGGACTCACGATCCTAACGGTAAAAAAGTCTGTTGACGAGTTTTGGTTCGAATTGAAAAATTATACAAATATCATGGATGAGGAAGAGTTCAAGGAATTGGCGGATTTCGTACTGGGTATTTTTCTTTACCCACTTTCGAGTGTCGCTTGCGAGCGAACGTTCTCCAAGGTGAACCTTATTAAAACGAAGACAAGGAGTAAAATTAAGACGCCCTTGTTGAATGGTCTGGTGGCGAGCTCGCAAGCGGTTAAAAATGCCGGTGAACCAGACAAATTTGAGCCGTCTAAAAAGATGCTATCTTATATGACGAGTGATAACCTGTATTCCAAAGCGGATGAATGTGATAATGACGGCAGTGATTCAGAATAGGTTTAGATACGCTTTTTACGTGATACACTAAGTATAATACACATGTTAGCATTTGACATTTTAATATAAGCATTTGATAATTTTGAAAATGTGCACACAATTCACTTTTCCCCATAGCCCGTCATACGCAGTTTTTTAACTGTTTTTTGACGTAAAATAAATAAATAAATAAAATAAATAATACATCATAAGGATAATAATAAGTTGTTTTGCAGAGATCTGTTTATTTGACGTGACTTATAGTCTGTATCGCGTTTTTTGAATTAGATTTAGTTACGATACATATATTGATATATTTGTTTACAGAGATGTGTTAATTTTATTTGATATATAATCTAATAAAAATAGAATCTGTGGTGACTTTTTCGAAGTTTATTTATTTCCTTTAATATAGACAAAATGACAAAAACTGGTCATAAGTAAGTTACTTTGATAATTTCATTTGTTTCAATTAGTAAATTTTAAATAAATTTAGAGCATTGCGGTTTCTTTAAATGGCAGGAGTGGAATGACTATCTAGACTTTTTCTCTCTTTAGCCTGTTAAGATCACATATAACTCTCTCTCTCTCTCTCTCTCTCTCTCTCTCTCTCTCTCTCTCTCTCTAAATTGTTATCGTAATTCCAATCCACCAATGAATCACACTCATCAGAGAGAAATGAGATTAATGGTTCACAAGTTAAAGTAAGAGAGAGCAAGAATTAATGCCAAATCTTACTCTTATGGCGTATTCGGAATCTATTATTTTTCTCGGAGAATGCACTTTTATCTCACTCCAACTGAATCTTACTAACGAGAAAATAAAGGATAGATTCTTTTTGTCTGAGAAAAATATTAGTTTCCGAATACCAGTAACACTTCATTTTTTTATCTTTAAAAAAATTATGGTATTATGGTACATTTATTTTTTGGGATGAAAATTATGGTACGATTATTAGTTTCCGAATACCAGTAACATTTCTTTTTTTTATCTTTAAAAAAATTATGGTACATTTATTTTTTGGGATGAAAATTATGGTACGATCTGGCAACCCTGATCTACAGGCCGACAACTAACCACTAGTGGAGCTACAGCAGAACATGCTTTCTCACATTACTTCAAACTGAGGTTCCACGAAAATGAGACCTGCACCATTTTTAAGTATCCCTTGTTCTATCTCTGCAAAAAATTCGAAGAAAAAATGTGGAGCGGTTTTTGAGAAAATATTATTTTATAATTTATATTAACTTCGAGCAGAAATTACGCGAAAACTACTCTTTTTTTTTTTCAAAAAAATCGTACAGGATTTTTTATAGACCTGTTTTTCAGTACCGATTTCATTCGAGACAAAAATCTCTACCTTAAATTTTGTACTTTTGCCATGTTAATTTCTTGGAATTTTAGAAAATTCAGTTCGCCGAAAATGGGACTAGCTCCACTTTTTATATCGTCATTTGATACATACGAAGAGAAAATTTAAAAAAAAATTGAGCGTTTTTTTTTGAGAAAACAAATGTTGCATTGAAAACAATCATATTTATTTATTTATTTATTTATTTTGAGAAAAATGCGTTAACAACAGACAAACGAACAGACAGAGATTTTGCCATTAATTGATTTTCGGAGTTAAGGACCGTTAAAACATGGATTCTGACGACTCAATGTGTTAGCGGGGGAAAATTGCATAAATATAGGAACAAGAATGATCCACATTTTGTTAGCACGGCCCGACAATAAGTGTTTTTCTGTTGAAAATTCTATTTCCCGGCGCACGATCACAATATTTTCCTTTCTTTCGAACTGAGGGTGAGAAAGTAAAAATCGGTCATGCTCAGTGATCTCTACCTACAAATCAGTGGTATACTGAATTGAGGATGCGGCTGCGAGGGGGTAAAAATGCTTGTGCGTGCAGCAGAAGAGTAAGGGAACCGACATGACGTAAAAACGCTACGTAACTTACACATTTTATCGGATTACAAACTTTACAAGCTAAACGTTTCGTATATGCAGCTAGAGAGCATCTTCTGACCTAATCGTGCAACCGTGCTTGCTCCCTTTCAAGCATCCTTGCACCATGTTCGCTCCCTTTTCGTAGTTGACCGTTTGTTTTGCACGCTCGCTCTGGTTACTTGGAGGTGATGGCGATGGAGGTGGACTATGTGAGTCCCACACCTTTCTTTGTGATCCAAGGGTTGAGAAGAACTGGCATCCCTCTGATTTGCTCCCCAAGTTTCTTCACAAAATTTAGGCAGCGCCGGATTTAAGTACTGCGGGGTCCCCAAGCACAAAAGTGTGCCCCCCTGTCAAATAACTCCATCTTTATTAACTATAAAACTCATCTTAACACAAGTACTTTCTGTACAAATACAAATGAAAACTAATATTTTATATACAATGTTTATATTGTGACATACCAACATGGGGACATGTTTTATTATAGAATATTTGTCGTAAATGGGCGAAATGGTTAGGGCAAATAATAAGCAATATGGCGCCTTAGTAATGACGTCGTGGTTGTTGTCAGGATAAACAAATATTCATCGGACCGTGGAGGTGACGGCGTGAGTAGGAGGAAATATAAGAGATTTGTGGATTGGTTGAAGAAGAGTCGACTGGTTATTAAAACGGAAGTTTGTGGCATCTTATCGAAACAAGATAGTAAAAAAAAAGAAAAAGAAAGAAAGGCGAGGCATTGTGGGTTTTAAAGAGACGATAAAATGTTTTCTGTCGCATGTCGTGACGGTGAGCAGTTCGCTCGCGAATAGTTTAATTTGTGCATGTTAGGACTTGTAAAAATTTCGGGGGTCTACAGTACGTGTTCAGACTGAAATATTTTCGTGTGGTAGAGCAAGAATCGGACTTGAGGGACATATTCGGACTCTGAATATTTTCGTGGCAGAACCAGAAGTGAACTTGTAATACTTTCTAAGATTTGTGGAACGTGTCGAGTTCTGAATATTTTGCTGTGCATCAAAATAAGACTTGGACATTTTTCGCGAGTGAACTCTAATCATTCTTGAACTTGTAAATGTGTGCGGTTCACGAACGATACCGGACTTTGCATATTTTCTTGCTATAAACGGAAGATAGAACTGAGAAATTTTTTGCTGTGTAATCATAAAGGCGCTAGATATTTATACGGAGAGAGCGGGCATCAGACATAATATAGTGGAGCTGGAACAAATATTTGAGTGGTGCGAAGCGGTGAATCGGCGGTGTTCGTTTTTAAAGAAGAGAAGAGGATTCGTGGTAATTGGACTTCGGGACTTCGGAGCCTCAAGAAGAAGGGAAGGCGTTTCTTCGAGGTGGCATCGAGCAAGAGCGCGCGAAGACTAGAATCACCGTATAAGGTTCGAACCAGGTCATGACTAAAGAAAGTTTCTCATTATAAGTTTTTACATTTTAATTTGCTACATTTTAATAAGAAATAAACATTAAGTTCCTCTTTGAAAGAAAGATAAATGCTTTTCATTGGCCAATTCAAGCTAATAAGTAGCTAGATAAAATAATCTCTGTTTTCAGATTCCTCGCCATTCTGTATAGATGGCAGATCGGGTAATCGGCTGTTAATAGATATTATTATTTCTGACGTGACCCATCGACCCAGCTAGCGAGATAATATTTAGTTTTTATCAGAGTAATAATAGTTAAAATATTATCGTAACCTTTTTCCTGGCGCCCATTTTATTAGAAATTCGGAAACGTGTTACGACGAATCGCCCAATAATTGTAGCAGTTAGTGGGTATGTGTCAATATATATATATATTATAAATAATTGTGTCAATATTATAAATATTATATATATATAATATTTATTACATTAAATATATTTTTATATACCAGCATAATAAACGACCTTTTCTGTTGCAAACAATTGTTCATAAAAGGACACTTTACGGCACAAATGGTGACGTATTACATTTTACGGCCCAAATGATTGATTCGTCACACATTCAGCCAATCGCAGCCAGAGAATCGTGAGGAGGTTGCGGTGAACGGAACAGCATTTTCTCGCACAGATGTTAAATACCCAGTACGTCACAAGAAAGTTGTTTCGCAAAATTAATTTTGACTCTCTTATAAATTTATGCTGTTATACAAAAAATAGCGTATGCAACTCACTTATAATGTTGCTTCATTGCATTCGTACAAATTTGGAAACTCATCCTAACGTCGCTCGTTTTCAAAACATGTACTCGTGGAATAAAGCTTAACATTATCAACTAACTGCATAAACTACTATTATTTTGAAAAAATTGTTATTACATATGTTTCCGATGCGCGGGACCCTCATCGATGAAGTCCCCCAAGCAACTGTTTCGTTTACTTGTAAGTAAATCCGACCCTGCATGTCGGATCATGCGTGCCGTATGCAGAGCGTCATAGCAACGGACACATTTCTGCAACAAATTACACTCATGAAGCATCATCACTTTTGATGAGCACAGCCTTTAGTCCAATAGTTTGTGGTAGGTGCACGATATCATTTCTCTCTAACAAGATCATTCCTGTTCGAATTGAAACTGCCAAATAAGCACCTGCGAACGCCGTTCGCAAGATAAAATTTAGCTCCGGTTGTCTCGTAAGTGCTGTGACAACGGCCCCTTTTCCACACGCGGCATATGCATGATCGAATAAAGCTTCTTTATTCAGTACAACAATATCAAAGGCGTGCAGTAGTATGGTTGCAAATGTATAAGCGATATTAGATCCACATGTTTTCATTATATGCGGTTTTAACAAGCGACCTGGGCGAAATGAAAGACATATCGCCATGGGAATATTTTTCCATGCTTTTACGCCAAAATGTGTTGACGATAGTGCTCCAGTCAAGGTAGCTTACCACAACTATTAGCCTTGAATAATTTCTTCTTAGTAAAATAGTGAATGATAACTGAAGTCGGACAGTGCCCTTGACCAAGAAATAAGCGCACTCATTTTTATAGTCCGGAATAACTTATAACTAGTGGTGCTACGAAATGGCAGACTTTCTCGTACTACAGTAAAATCTATCTAAGCCTGAATAGATCGGGACACAAAAAAATCCGGTTTAGGAAGGTTTCCGTTTTATGTAAGGTTGTCCATTTTATGACACTTGTGATATTGATATTTTGCCCTAAAAGTAGTAAATTATATGACATTATAATTATCGAAATGCATTCACACATATCGTATTAATGGAAGAAAACACCAATAAATGCATATTAAACACTCTTCATTGACAGCTTCTGAGGTGAAAAATACACATCTTACTGCATGGTGGCTGTATTCGGATTGCTTGCTGACTCATTCAACGCACAATGCACAATGATTTTACTACCCTTCACTGACGTCACATATCCTGGTGTGAACTACAGCACTAAGGCTGGAAGGCGGCTCCACACATTCGGCATTCGCCGAATAGCGAGCTGGTGCTCGCCCAATCCCGAACAGCTGATGTGTTCGGTGAATGTTCACTCCCTTTGATGTGTCCGTAAGACCGACACGCGGTGGGTAAGGCGAGAACCGAATGTTATTCACACGGCAAATAGTAAGCAAGTCATCCACACTTCTCGGGATTCGGCAAGCGGTTGCTCGGTACCGGTCGAATAACGAATGTGTGGAGCCGTCTTAAACAAAGCCCAAGTAATCCTCGCTGGTCCTCCACACAAGGTGGGTCACTTGGGTTTGCCTTTACTGTTTATCATAGGTAATACCATGAATGCTTTGGAAATTGTCGATAAGTCCCCAACTCGCGAAGTGAGGAAGAGATTTATCTGAGAATTTCCAAAGCACGAGTAGTATTTAATAGGACTATTCCACGAATGAAATTATGTCCAACATAGTTCCAAAATGCGCCAAATATTGAAAATAATTGAAATCTATGTTAAAATAATACATACGCGGTTTATTGGACATTGACATAGCGGTCGATGAATACCGCCTCTTAAGATAGATGAGTCAAAGTTAATGAATGGCCAGTAGAGAGAAGCGGTAAGAGAAATTGGACAGAAAAGCGATAAACTTTTTTAGATACACCGCCCTGACAGGAGCATTTTATATGTACAGTTAAACATTATTGTTTTTAATTTCGCGAGAAGAATAGTCAATGTAATGATAAACTAATTCCTCCACATCTGAGGAATTTCCAAACTTGACTTCTGCCAGTCCAGCCTTAGTGCTGTAGTTACATTGATTAATAAACTAATGCATCATTCCAAAATATGGTATAATGTATTCATCGTACACAAATGTACCAAGTTTCACTAATACTGCACAGCTTCTTATAAATATCTAGTATTTTAAATTTGGCAAATGTTCCTCAATGATACAAATAGTTTAGCTAACCAACTAAATTGCATTTCCTAAAAAGGAAATACATTACATAAAACTTAATATCATGTTGAACAATTCGGGATAGTTCGGGGTCAACATAATTCAATTGAGCACATTCATGTTCGCTCTTCACGCTTCATATAACCTTACAACTGAAACGGCGCAATGAGACCCTGACGGCGCACCCTAATGGGAAATTATGTAATGATTAGACATCGGATAGGAAGCAAATGGATAGGGAAATGGCTATTTTATCCTAGCTAACTTATTTAAAGGCTGATACTACACGTGCACGAATCATGACATATGACGAAGTTTTATAATGCGTATTTTTGTTTTTTAGTATACATGCCTTTTCTTCCCTAAATACCTTTTCTTTAGAATTATTGGACATTTTTTTGGCTTTTATGTATTATTTTCATATACAATTCTAAGATATCAGAAATTCGGCCATGGTCCATCGTCTGTTGCTTTGGCGGTGAGGCCACCGGGGCGCCATTTTGCACGACAAAAACGTTGATTTTATTGCAGTACATGGTGTACAGGAGGGAGTTTTCTATTTATGATAAGTGATGATTATGTAACTTATAACATTTTTCATAATTCTGACATTCTTGTGTTACAAGATCACAATACAATTGTGTCTGTAACGTAGAAGGAAAAACAAGGTGAATTAATTAAATCAAAGAAAACTTACTGAAAGAGTTGCTGTAATATGAAAAGGTATTCCGAGTAACTCATATACGGCCAGCGTCCTCGTTTAAGGAAGTACATTTCTGGTAAACCTTAATTTGTTTCTTTTGCACTAATTGGCGCATTTTATATTCGAAAATATAATTATATTTTTTATTGAGTTGGCCAAGATCCCTAAAGCATTATTATTAACTACTAGTGTTATAAAAATTTTAAGTAATGCTGAAAAGTATGACAAGTATATTTTTTTACTATCACAATACCGATATTACACAAAGAAAAAATGTAGGTTTCATGCTGTTTCTATTATTTTTCTTTAATACCTTATACTTATAACTTATATTTCCATTTTAAAACGTTTATTGACATTTACAGCTTCACTTTCTTGTGATGGAACAGTACCAAATTAATAAATTCAATCTATACGTGTTAAACTTGTAAAAAGTAACTGAAGTGTCAGTGGGCTGCATTTGACATTCGAAGGTTTTGACGTGCAACGTGGCTCTATTTTCGGCTTCAGCTCCACTTCTGGGAGAGCGCACCGAGATATACTATCTCGTTGGGGGAAAGCGATGTCAGCCATCTAGCGGAGAGTATATACATCACTGTGAGTATTAGATCCTGATAATAAACAAATGAATGAACAACTTCGTGATGAACAACATAAATAAACAAACAGGATATAAATGAATATTCTACAGTAGTCTTTCTCCAAAGACAGAAAGATCAGTTTTCGCAACAATGCATTTTTCCACGGACAACACATTTATCTTTGAATGTAAATAACAAGAGTGTATTCTTACGCATAATGCAAGAACGTAAGGTTTATACACAGAGGCAGATGGCAAAACTTTTATATCTTCTGAAATGTCATCTTCAAATTTGGAGCAAACACTATCTGAGGAAGCCACTTTGAGCAGCAGAGGCTACAAAATTGTTAAAAAGTTGGGTGAAGGTTCCTATGCTAAAGTGTACAAGACAATTTACTTCGCCGAAGATGACAAAGGGCCGAAACAAGAATTAGCATGCAAAATAATTGATACATCTCATGCTCCAAAGGATTTTGTGCGCAAGTTTTTACCCCGAGAATTGGATATTTTGGTGAAACTCAATCATCCTCACATAGTTCATATACATAGCATTTTTCAGAGGCGTTCCAAGTATTATGTTTTCATGAGATTTGCTGAAAATGGTGATTTACTGGAATTTATTCTAGCAAACGGCGCCATTGCGGAATGTCAAGCTCGAGTGTGGCTAAGACAACTCGCTTTAGGTGTGCAGTACCTCCATGAATTAGAAATAGCCCACAGAGATCTTAAATGTGAAAACGTTCTCATATCTTCAAATTTTAATGTAAAATTAGCCGATTTTGGATTCGCGCGTTATGTGATCGATGCAAAAGGAAAACGCGTACTTAGTGAAACCTATTGTGGCTCACTTTCTTATGCTGCACCTGAAATACTTAGGTTAGTTGACATTCGAATACTTTCAAAACTAGCACAGAACTTAACACATAAACTAATGTATTAGCAAAAAGTAATTGTTCTTTTATTTCTCTTAGAGGAAGCCCATATAATCCAAAAATTTCCGATATCTGGTCCCTCGGCATAGTACTGTACATAATGTTGAACAAAGCTATGCCTTTTGATGACACAAATATTAAACGCCTGCATGAACAACAAATGAACAGGCGATGGAAGTTTCGTTCCAAAGTTATTGACACACTGAGTGATCAGGTAACTCATTTGTCATACAATGAAACCAATACTTCTGACTGAGCGTTGTGTTAAGTTTTGTTCTTATAATATTGGTTAATTCAATAATAGTTAAAACGAATATATTTACTTTTGCAATAAATAAATTCGAAGTATTTTATTTATTATTTCGCTGCCCGCTTAGGTAAAAGAAACTGGTAACAAAACTACTTTAAAAAAGCACAGAACTTAACACATAAACTAATGTATTAGCAAAAAGTAATTGTTTTTTTATTTCTCATAGAGGGAGCCCTTACAATCCAAAAATTTCCGATATCTGGTCCCTCGGCATAATACTATACATAATGTTGAACAAAGCTATGCCTTTCGATGACACACATATTAAGCGCCTGCATGAACTACAAATGAGCAGGCGATGGAAGTTTCGTTCCAAAGTCGTTGACAGTCTGAGTGATCAGGTAACTCACATGCCATACAGTCAAACCAATACTTCTGACAGCGTTGTGTTAAGTTTTGTTCTTCTAATATTTGATAATATCAGTAATGTTAAAACGAAAATATTCATATTTGCAATAAATAAATTCGAAGTCTTTTACAGTTATTTTACTGCCCGCTTAGGTAAAAAAACTGGTAACAAATTTATTGGAACCTGATGTAACAAAACGTTGGAGAATGGATCAAGTTTTGAACTCTGAATGGGTGGCAATGGATCCAAGATTACTCGCTCTAACAGCCGCTGAGCAAGCTGCCGTTAAAGCGGCAGCAGACGAGAAATCGTGAGTTACAGCTGTACGTCATTAAATAGTTTTAGATAAACTGGAAGTCACGACAAACTTCCTGATATTGGTTCACATTTACGTTGCCGCTCGTGAAGTCTTTAACAAATCGCTTTCTGGTAACTGTACCTAGCAGTGTATCATTATTGCCGTGATCCCTGTTACTTGCATTTGCTGTTATCTCCAATAGGATTTTATCTTTTCAGTTTCTTCATTATATCGTAATTCACTATGAATATCAATGTTCTCCTCCAGTTGCTTTTTTTAACCAATTCTAATCTTGAGTAAACATCAACGACCTTAAATTACATATTTTTAACTCGTTAGTAAAAATGACTACGAAACTGCGAACATCCCTCCTACTGCTTTCTTCAACTGTTGTAAAGGAAATTACAAGCATCTCTCCAAAGCGGGCCTCCTCCCACGCAGGTCATCTCTGCCGCAAATAAGGAGGTCGTGGTCTTCAACAGATAAACGAGACAGTTCCAACATAAAAGCAAACACTGGATGAATACATACAGAATTCAAGGGAGTCGTGCCCTGTCGAAGTACAGTGTTTCACAGAAGAACAGAAGGGAAGTTCAGAAGAGGGTTTCTCTTAGCCAAGAAACGCCTTCTCCAATAACAGGAACTCCGAACAAGATGACTAGCCACTTCATAGACAATATTTCCGGAACATAGAAGGGAGGGAGGACGGAATTCTTACTTCACTGCAAGTTGGTTTCCTTAAGAAAGAGATCGAGGGTCTAGTCCTAGTAGAACAAATCCTAATTACTAATCCGTTCAAGACAAAATAGATGACTTCTGAGGACAAGTCTTAGACTATGCAAACAAGGCGAAACAGTAAGTTACCTAATCAATACCAGCAGCAAGACAGATTGCATCGACAGATTAACGCCTTGAGAGAGCGGCCACTGTTCACTGGAATTGTACAGAAGTCTGGTTGGCACGCAACTGCCCCATGGTGGAAGCACAAGCAGTGGCGATTTAAGGATATGGGCGACGCGGCGACTGCGGATTGCTTTGGCCTCTAAAGCGGCCTCAAATATTTGACTGATTGATTGTGTGATTTCGGGCGTGTCAACTAATAGTTGTCCCGTAACATTAGTCCCGTAAGTGTAGTTAACGTTTTTCTCGGGAGATGGCGGTGATCTTCCCCCGCTGGATGGCGAGACCCGGCGCCGACCTACCATCGGCGAGCGGGGTTTTCTCCAACCAGGTATCTCCCACCAGCGGAGCACCGCCCCAGCCAGGACAAGCTCTAAACTCCCGACCGGTCTCCCAACAAGTGTGGTAGTGTGAAGCATGTTAGTGTAAATGTGTGTAAGGAGTGGGGATAGGACAACGAAGAGGTAGGAAAGGTCGCGCGCGGTGCATGGCAAGTTTGTTAGGGTACTGCTCCGGCATTCGCCTTGTGTTGATCGTAGAAACCACGAAAAACTACCGATCAGGCATCTGACCGCTAAAATTCTCCTCTAGACGGAGACTGAATTCGACCTAGCTGATAAGCTAGAGTCGAAAATCCTTCCACCGCCGGGACTTGAACCTAGGACCTCCCAGTCAGAGGGACTGCAGAGACATCAGTAGATGCCCTGAGTGATCCCTCCCGATCAGAAATTTGAAATCAACAAAAAGTCATTCAAAATGTACATTAAGTTTTTTACCAAATACCTTGGTTTCACTGCTTCATTGTAATGATTTCAAACATGGAAGTCATGATAATCGTTAACCCCTAAAGAATGAAATTGAATGCTCATATTAACGTATTGAGCAAAGCGTTAACCTGAGGTACGCTCTAAAATAATACCCCAAAGCCATGCCGAAAGCACACTCTTATTTCTAAACTTTGGCCTAATTTCTGTAAATATTCGCACTAATAACATTCGTATATATTCAATTGAATTGTTATCGTTTCCGTCTCTCCTCAACTCGATCAGTACATACGGAAAAACCAAAACGTAAATTGATTAAATTCTGAACCTATTAGTTCCTACCAATAAGATGTGGGGAGCGATAACAATGTTTTTGGTTTACCGGAGTTGTTTTTATTCTACACCACTTGCTGGTAGCCGGCGCATCGCTGCCGCAGAAGAAAGAATTGTGGAAATATCATTTTAAATTTGAAAGAATTATATTGTTTAATTAGACATAACAGAAAGAATGATATTTATTTTCTTGGCGATAGTGAAAACATTTTTTGAAATTTAATGATATATAAAGAAGAGGTATAAATAATATTTATTCCATTTTCTTGACTTTATTATTCAAGTGCTTTACTGTAGACAATATTTTTTTGTTTTTTCTGTCTTCAGCAAAAACAAGAAAATTTTTTTGCTCTTCGACTCGTGAGCATTCAATATACAACTGGCCATGTGAAAAACATGGATTTTCTAGATTCAATCTCCACACTGGAATTGACTGACATTGTGCCTTGTTGATGTTAATCGAGAATGCAATTGGGAACTGCAGAGGTTTGAAATCAAAAGACATGTGGGTGGGAATGATGAGAATGCGTGGAATAAGCATCTCCTCCATTCGAATTTCCGTTAAGAATAGTTGCCTTGATATTCGGCATCAGTTTCTTCACAGCGAGTCTTATTCAATGACACAATCGGGCTGGATTAATGGCACTGGCAATAATTGGCACACCGACTTGTAGTAAGAATTTGTGCGATGGCGCACCAGTAAGATCCAACGAATTTAAAAACTCGATTGGATAATTTACAACTTCGTCCGCATTCATGACGCTGTCAATCGATTTGTAATTAACACAATCGCCTGAAATTTTTTCTTGAATTGCGTGGTTGATGATTTCTTCTGATGAAATATGATTCAAATCATTGAATTCTTGAATGGTTTCTTTAACATAAAAAAATATTTAAATATATTTATTTTAGCCTTAACATTTCTATTTTTAATCATTAAAATAACATTGCTCTCTCTCTCCCTCTCCCTCCTCTCTCTCCATCTTGGGCAGTCCGCTCCTAGTGTCCCCCTCAGCCCCATCCCACGTCACACGGCAGCGCCCAGCAACAATGAAGTCCAAGTGGATTGGGAAATGCATTTACCTGAAACCCCATCTTGTATTGCATCGATATCTAGTGGAGTTACAATTATATTATGCATATATTAATTTATTTTTGGACGCTTTATAAACATCTATGGTCATTAATCACAACTATTGATTTACATCAGAGACGATCAGACACGTATCACCAAAAATAGGCCCTGCTTCATTTTTATAACTATGCTCTATTCGATAAAAAATTAAAAAATAACTTTTGAGTCCTTTTTGAGAAAATCATTGTTTTAAAATTCTTCACGCAAATTTTCACGATAACTACTGAGGTTTTTGCCAAATTGTTACAACCTTATTTCAAGATCTTGATAAACAAATTTTATCACGATAAAAAGAGGGGCTTAAACAGCTCATACTCTCTCGCTTTATTGTAAAAGATTACGTAATATTTTAATGTCTTAATTTCTTCCCGCACTTCAGCCATCCCTTGAAAAAATACCGAATTCAACCGAAGCGCCTACTATGCATATCTGCAATTACTTCGATAGTTAAAAAGATAAACTCTTTCTTACTTCTAAAAAAATGTAAAATATAAAAAAGAACTTCTGTAACAATATTTCTAGCACATTATACAGACAAAGATAATTTCCCGTACATATTAAACATCCAGAACTGAAGGAATGTATCGGCTTATGAATCCATGTATAGTACTTAACTACGGTATCATGACGTAATATACATTTTATGCATAAATATCCAGTAACGCACAGTGCAGCGGCCGTTCCTTATGAGGTCCGTCTACCGCTATTTACACTTTTCAAAGAATGCAATGACCCGAAATGCGCTGGATGTTCGCACGGGCTCAAATAGTTTGTAATGTTATGTTCCTTGTCTATATGAATTCCACTTTTCTAGGCGGCGGAAAGGTACCTCTGGTGAGAAAAAAACTCCACCAGGTAAGCATAACTCTCCTCAAGAAGAAACTGCTTCGGAGGCGGTCACTGTCATTAAAGACAATCGTGGCACTCTCGGGCCCGTGAAGTCCGAGAAGATCGACGATCCACGATTTAAATCTACCGATGAAGATGATTAGGATCTTGTAAATGCACACTCCTTTTGTATGCTAATGTGATAACCACGCGAAATAAACATTTTATTTCTTTTATATAAAACACTTCATTTTTAAACATGTCAATTAATTAATAGGTTAATTGCATAACATTATAAGTAAATTAGAAGAAAAACGTTTAATTACTAATATTAAACTTTTAAAACGTGGCACCGAAGAAAGAAGGCATTTCCTGAAAGTAAATCTCGCTAGGTCGTCAACAAAAACGAAACAATTTCATGGTCCACCAACTCCCAGCGGAACTGCTCTGATGTGAGTCGAACCATGCGTGGACAACCGTGTGACCTTGCATTCGCAGTCTGGATCTCGCCCCCAGCGATGTCCATCTTTCTTTCACGTCGAGTTTTTTTTCTTTTTTTTCAATAGGTAATTAATTCTATATTGTGACATACCAATATGGGGACATGTTTTATTACAGAATATTTGTCGTAAATGGGCGAAATGGTTAGGGAAAATAATAAGCAATATGACGCCTTAGTAATGACGTGGTTGTTGTCAGGATAAACAAACATTCATCTGACCATGGAGGTGACGGCGTGAGTAGGAGGAAATATAAGAGATTTGTGGATTGATTGAAGAAGCGTCGACTGATTATTAAAACGGAAGTTTGTGGCATTTTGTCGAAACAAGATAGTAAAAAAAAAAATAAAAAAAAAAAGAAGAAGAAGAAGAAAGAAAGGCGAGGCATTGTGGGTTTTAAAGAGACGATAAAATTTTTTCTGTCGCATGTCGTGACGGTGAGCAGTTCGCTCGCGAATAGATTAATTTGTGCATGTTAGGACTTGTAAAAATTTCGGGGGTCTACAGAACGTGTTCAGACTGAAATATTTTCGTGTGCTAGAGCAAGAATCGGACTTGAGGGACATATTCGGACTCTGAATATTTTCGTGGCAGAACCAGAAGTGAACTTGTAATACTTTCTAAGATTTGTGGAACTTGTCGAGTTCTGAATATTTTGCTGTGCATCAAAATAAGACTTGGACATTTTTCGCGAGTGAACTCTAATCATTCTTGAACTTGTAAATGTGTGCGATTCACGAACGATACCGGACTTTGCATATTTTCTTGCTATAAACGGAAGATAGAACTGAGAAATTTTTTGCTGTGTAATCATAAAGGCGCTGGATATTTATACGGAGAGAGCGGGCATCAGACATAATATAGTGGAGCTGGAACAAATATTTGAGTGGTGCGAAGCGGTGAATCGGCGGTGTTCGTTTTTAAAGAAGAGAAGAGGATTCGTGGTAATTGGACTTCGGGACTTCGGAGCCTCAAGAAGAAGGGAAGGCGTTTCTTCGAGGTGGCATCGAGCAAGAGCGCGCGAAGACTAGAATCACCGTATAAGGTTCGAACCAGGTCATGACTAAAGAAAGTTTCTCATTATAAATTTTTACATTTTAATTTGCTACATTTTACTAAGAAATAAACATTAGGTTTCTCTTTGAAAGAAAGATAAATGATTTTCATTGGCCAATTCCAAGCTAATAAGTAGCTAGATTAAATAATCTCTGTTTTCAGATTCCTCGCCATTCTGTATAGATGGCAGATCGGGTAATCGGCTGTTAATAGATATTATTATTTCTGACGTGACCCATCGACCCAGCTAGCGGGATAATATTTAGTTTTTATCAGAGTAATAATAGTTAAAATATTATCGTAACCTTTTTCCTGGCGCCCATTTTATTAGAAATTCGGAAACGGGTTTCGACGAATCGCCCAATAATTGTAGCAGTTAGTGGGTATGTGTCAATATATATATATATATATATATATATATATATATATATATATATATATATATAATATTTATTACATTAAATATATTTTTATATACCAGCATAATAAACGACATTTTCTGTTGCAAACAATTGTTCATAAAAGGACACTTTACGGCACAAATCATGACGTATTACATTTTACGGCCCAAATGATTGATTCGTCACACATTCAGCCAATCGCAGCCAGAGAATCGTGAGGAGGTTGCGGTGAACGGAACAGCATTTTCTCGCACAAATGTTAAATACCCAGTACGTCACAAGAAAGTTGTTTCGCAAAATTAATTTTGATTCTCTTATAAATTTATGCTGTTATACAAAAAATAGCGTATGCAACTCACTTATAATGTTGCTTAATTGCATTCGTACAAATTTGGAAACTCATCTGGGGTCTTTGGGTGTGATGTCGAAGTTCTGTAGGTGATTTGAAAGTATTGAGAAGAAACATATCTTTATATTGTTTAAAAGTTCGTTAGTAATTCAATCAAATACAAAACAAAAATGGTAAAAAATATATTAATGTTGTAAAGGTTAAATGTAAAAAAATAGTCAAAAAACTATAACCTCAGTACGTCATCACTTCATTACAATTTATTTATTTATTTATTTATTTATTTATTTATTTATTTATTTATTTATTTATTTATTTATTTATTTATTTATTTATTTATTTATTTATTTATTTATTTATTTATTTATTTATTTATTTATTTATTTATTTATTTATTTATTTATTTATTTATTTATTTATTTATTTATTTATTTATTTATTTATTTATTTATTTATTTATTTATTTATATTTATTTATTTATTTATTTATTTATTTATTTATTTATTTATTTATTTATTTATTTATTTATTTATTTATTTATTTATTTATTTATTTATTTATTTATTTATTTATTTATTTATTTATTTATTTATTTATTTATTTATTTTACGTCAAAAAGAGTTGAAACTGCGTATAACAGGCTATGAGGAGTTCATTCTGTGCACATTTTAAATTCTGTGATCCCTACACTAAGTCATATACTACATGAATTTTGAAATTTAAATTTAAATTTAAAAAAAAGCTCTCGTGTAATAAAATCTATTTTCAAGGATATAAAAGCAATCAATTTTGGGCTCTTATCCATGATGTCCTTCGTCAAGGAATAATACTTCCTGCCGCAACAACATGGAAACGATAATTTGAATAACTATATTTCCCAATGAATTCTAGAAGACGTGTACAGATAATGAAGTTACATTTATGTCCAGAAGCAAAACAAGGGGCCATCTCAGCATTTGCTCAATGGATCAGGGAAACTGGAGGAAAAACCTGTTCGAGATGGGGGTCATTGACTCAGAAGCTGCGATACAATACTTGTTACATATTGTTTAGAATTATACAGTCCAAATGGTAAATAATGCGTTAAATATCACTATTAAAATTAGTTACTTTCCTTGTGATACTCAGTATAGTCTCTAGCTATATAGAATCAGTTCTGCCGCAGAAACGATTTCACTTGCGATTTAAACTTTTCTATCAAATTTAATCGTTTAATGATATCGGGCAAAGTGTTGTAAAATAATGTACATGTATTGTATGTGAATTTTCTGCAATGAGTTGCTGATACTGTCACCTGATGAATATGCTTTCTACGGCGAGTGTTATAGTAATAGACATCGGCGTTTTCTGAAAATATATTCCCGCCCTTAAGCAAATCATTTTTGACAAAAACCACTGATTCGTAAATCAACAGACAAGGCAATGGTAAAATACCTGTTTTAATAAAGAGAGTTTTACAACAATCACGTGGGTGGGATTTGGTTATTATTCGTACAATTCATTTTTTTGTAATCTAAAAGAGCTATAAGATGTATTTCCCCAGAATATTATGCCATATCTCAGGCGGAAATGAACATTCGCGAAATATACACAACGAGCAGTATGAAGGCTGACTGAATTTGAAAGAATTCTGAACGCGTAGCATAATGAACTTAATTTTGTGTTCAATTCATTTAAATGGACGTTCCATTTAAGGTTTGACTGAATTGAGAGACCTAAAAATTTTGTTTCCTTAACATCAGTCAATGGTACACCGTTCATTTTCAATGGAGCACAGAAAGGTTTATTTGAAATGGAAAACTGCATTAAATCCAATTTCGTTTCACTTTCTATTAATTTGTTATTTCGGAACCAATTTGAAACATCTGATATTGTACTATTTACAGTTTCTTTATTGCAAAGGATGTTCGTATCATCCGCAAAGAGAACTGTTTTTCCGTTTCGAATCGTCGAGGGCATATCCTTTACGTATAGTCAGAAGAGAAAAGGGCCTAAAATCGATCCTTGAGGAACTCCACGTGCAATGGGCAAAGAGTCGGAAAGGTGCGTATGTAATCTTCCATCATTTCAGTAAGGTATTTTCACTCTGAGATCGTTGTTTATGGTACGAACATAACCAATCTAGAGCAATACCACGGATTCCATATGAAGGTAATTTTGAAAGTAAAATGTCATGATCAATGACGTCAAAAGCTTTTGAGAGATCTAAAGATAATCCAATAGGTGCTTCGTTTTGGTCCAATGATGAGGAGACATCTTTAAGGAAAGATAATATGGCTGTTTCCGTAGATTTTGATTTTCTAAATCCGTGTTGGCAATCTGAAAGAGAGTAGTGTTTACTGAGAAAGGTTTCCATTCGCACGTAAAAAAGTCTCTCTAATATTTTTGAAAAAACTTACAGAAGTGAAATAGGCCGATTATTTTGAATTTCATTTTTGTTAACTTTTTAGAAGAGCAGCTCAATCTTAGCCGTTTTGAAAATATCTGGAAACGTTCCGGTGCATAAGGATGCATTAAATATGTGAGTTAACGAGTGAATAATGGCAGGCGCACAGGTCTTTAACAAAGAATCCGGGAATTCATCTAAACTGGCTGAATATTTATTTTTTAGTTTACCGATTATTTTGAGAATTTCGTAGGAAGAGGTTTCGGAAACGAACATCGTGTCTAAAATTTTGGGGGAAATGTCTGATATTGAATTTAGTGGCTGAAGACCTTTAGTGAGATCGGCAGTAATTCTCGAAAAGTATTGGTTAAACAGACTAGCCACTGTGATCCCACCCGGATCGTTCACATTTATATCGTCATATTTTAAAATAACATTCTCTACAAGGTTTCTAGTTGATTTGGTCGTATTTTTTTATTATACTCCACATTGGTTTTGTATTTTTATTTGAGTTCAAAATATCCTGATCGTGTTTCATGATTTTAGCCTGCCTTATGACTTTTCTTAATAACGATTTGTATTTTTTAAAGTAGAAGAGGAATTCTTGAGATACGTTATGACGTTTAGAAATGAAAGAAAGGATTCGCTTGCTTTTACAAGATGTTTTAATACCTTGTGGTATCCAAGAATTTCTTTTCCGTGAAATATTTATTAATTTATTTATTTTTGAAGAGGAAAGCAAGTGTTAAAATGAAGTGAAAATATTGAAAAGAAAGAATTATATTTATTGTTTGTATCCACAGTATTATAAACCGCGTCCCATGACTCCTGCATCAAGTAATCTATGAATAATTTTATTTTACTTTTAGTAAACAATCTAGTCATACGTGTAATATTTATTCTGTCAGTGTTCACATTTCTTATAATGGTAAGAATTTGTGCATCGTGGCCACTGTATCCTATGTTTCAAATTCACATCCAGTAGTAGTTTTGTTAAATTGAAGGAATTGATTAAATTGAGAAACTTTTCTTTCTCGCAAGATTCAACCAGAAAATCAATGTTAAAATCTCCGCATACCACAAAAGCAATAGATGCAAATTCACTTTTAGCGAAGCATAATGTAGAACAGAAATTTCGCAAACATTTTCAAATGAATACACATTTAATTCCGTCAAGGAAATAGAATCAATGCTATTTCTAACGTAAATACAAGAACCGCCGTATGTATGGCCTTTATGCGATTTTCGCTCTCTCTCTCTCTCTCTCTCTCTCTCTCTCTCTCTCTCTCTCTCTCTCTCTCTCTCTCTCTCTCTCTCTCTCGCGCGCTCTCTCTCTCAGAGGAGGAGGTAAGAGGGTTCGAAATAAGGGTGGGGGTGAGAACGTAAGGAAGGTGAAAGGGATGGATTTTTGGCAAGAGACTGCGTAGGACTGAAGACAGGACCTCACGCGCATTGCTAGAAAAACCGAAGTATAACGAAATAAGGGCTCAAGAAAACGCGCAGACAATTCAAACTATAGTTTTCTTGCGCTCCAGAATCTCTACCCTTCTTAGATGTGAATGATGAAATAATTCACATAAAAATTCAAGAATAATAAATTCATTCATATATAAGAAACATGAATTATAAAAATATTGAATTAATTCAATTTTTCAAAATATCCCTTTTGTTTCTCCCTTCAGATTTTTGTTATTGTGCTCTGTTTCCAAACAAGAAAGGATAATTTCCCACAAAAGTCTTCTTATTCATTTCCGTTTAAAGAAAGAAACTAAGAAAATTGTAGGTTATCGCATTTTTCACTGCTCAATTTCATAATTCACTCAGTTCTATAGCGCTGTTTAATGTTTACCTGCGGCAGCGAGCGCCTAAATGTAGGCTAACAAATAAAGGAGTAGAAATATGATCGAGGAAACTTCTTTGCCGATCGACCAGAGCGAGAAACTATTTCATCTCCAAAGAAGCGAACAAGAAACTCTTTCAAGTGCGTGGAGGTCCATATGTCTCCCTTGTTTGGTTTTCCGCATTTCTCGCCACACATTTCTCGGTCTGTAGTCTGTTGTGGGCATTTTCCTGAAAGCAGCCGTACCAGTGGTGCAAGCAATTAGTTTTACTCTCTCTCTCTCCCTCTCCCCCTCGATCTCTCTCTCTCTCCCTCGATTCGATCTCTCTCGTTCTCTGCTTATCTCGCTCTCTCCTCTCCCTCTCTTTCGCTGTTTTTCGCTCTCCCACTCGCCCCCGCGCGCCCTCGCGCTGGCTTTCACGCACACTCTCTTTAATTCGCTCTTTGTCCTTCTCTCTTTTTGTCTTGCTCTGTCTCTCCTCTTCTCGCTCGTTCTCTTTCCCTCTAGCTCTCTCACTCTTTTTTACTCTCACTCTAGCACGCTCGAATTCTCGCTCTCTCTTGTTTGTTCCTCTTTATGTCACTTTCTTTTTTCTCTCTCCCTATCTCGTTTCGTATCTCGCTCTCTCTTTCTCGAGCGCTCTCCCGTTCCAGCTCTTTCTCTCTCTCTCTTGTTATTTCCTTTTGTTTCGCGTTCTCTTTCTCTCACTGTCACTCTCGATATCTCTCAGTCTAGCTCTTTAAGTTATTGAAACATGAGGAGCCCTAGGTTATTGCGGTTGGCATGCAGTGCCTTCGCCCGCGCTAGCGAATTCTCTGGACAGCATTAAGAAATGTTTGTAACTACTCACTCTATCGCACTTCATAGCGTTTACGGATGTGAAAAACTGACTGGGTCTCAGTGGCAAAATGGAGTAACTTTTTCGGACCAGTTTTAAAGCATTCAAAAACTCAATAACTGTTTAGGTGATTACCAAACTTACGAAATATTATTCACTTCGAATTTCAACGTATACTGGCGGTATACGCAGTGTATTGGAGAATTCACCACTGTGATGACGCAATCATTCGTGCCGAAACATCGTATACATCATCATTTATGCCCTTTTATGAACAAATTCTTGCAAAAGAAGAGGTCGTTTATACTGGTGGTATAGAAGAAACTACGATTAACACACAGAACAAACTGATAATCGTAACCGGTTCTCCAGATAGAAACAGCACCTTTTCTCTAAAAGGGCAGCTAAATACCTTGTGTGTGTGTGTATGTATATGTGTATGTATGTATATATATATATATATATATATATATATATATATATATATATATATATATATATATATATTAAACAAGCACTTCTTTCTACCAGCAAAATTCGTAATTTTACGAATTATTAATTACGTTAGATTCATGACTCGTTTCGTTTGAATGACACTCGTAATTATTTTCCGAATAATTAGTTATTATTTGAGCGCCAGGAAATAATTACGACTGTAACCTGATGTTTCCTACGTAATTTTAATATTTCTCATCCAAAACTATGACGTGCTAGCTCAGTTAATTGGGTTCGAAGTTCATAATTGTTGTCTACTTACTCTGCAACCAATTACTCAATCTGCTATTGACATCCCTATATTAAATGACATCTTCATAAACAAAAATTGTTCGTCGTTTTGGTATATCAGTATATATATATTGTGACGTCATGGGATTAGACAACCCCATAACGCCACCATCAGCTACGAGAAGCCCGCGAACAGAAAGAAGTCGAGTGCACGGCGGAACGATGGCTTGTAAACGCGCCATCTACCCATAGCTTTTCGAACTCTGACGCCCGAACTAGCGAATACTGTTTTTCCGGGAGGTCACGAAAAGAGAATATTCACCCCTTCAAAAATTTCCCCAGGCGCGAGTACCATAAGTATCACGGCGCGCCTCGGAGGAGCGCTCTATGATTTTTTTTTTTTATTTGTTGCGTCTACACCTTGAGGCAACGCGTCTCCAAGCCCCTTAAGGGGCGTTGAGCGCTTTGCACTTCTCGGAGTAATCCTCCATTAACGTGCTTTTGCTTTTTAATATTAGTCAAGTCTCGTCACGTCGCAGTCAGTCAGTGCCTTTTATCCCTTCGGCCAGGGGCTCGGCGGCGTTGGATCCCGGGGTTCCTGGCCGGTCGCCCAACCACGAACCCGCGAGTCTCGAATGCGCTTAACCTTCGTGACTTCACGGAGCGTAGTAAACGCATTCGGCTAGCGCCGCCGCCGGATTGCAGCAGCGACGGCGACTAGACTGAGTTCTGAAGGCGATTGTAACTTGATAGCATAGGAGTTTATTTTAACTTGATAGTTAAAAGTTAGCTTGAGAAGCGTATCAACGAAAGTGATGTAATTGAGAAGTGGAGTGCACGAACATTCTTCGCATTAACATTCTCAATATTTGAGAGAGCAAGTGAAGTGATTGTTTGACTTCGAAATAATTTCAAATTTGTAAAATTCGCGCAGGACATTAAGTAAATCCAGCATCTCATATTGCACGCGGAGATCACACACGCCCAAAGTGTGGTAGGTAGGCCAAGCATTTAAAGCATAACTTCAGCAACATTAATTATTCGAGGCTGGAAGCGCGAACAAACTTGTACGAGGCGCGGCAGAAGAAGGACGACCCCAGGAAGAGAGAAGTGTAGGTGAGAAAGATTTGGACTGGAACAAGAATCGTACGAGTCCGGAGAACGGGAGAAGGGTGTGGAAATTGGAGGCGTGGCGGAGTCCAGAGCTCGAAGGAAGGAAACTGGTAATATCGTGGGACAGCGAGCGAAGACGGGTTGCAACGCGAGGCTGCGAGCGGCAGAAAATCTACAAGGTCACCTACAGGCGGGCGATGCGGAGCTGTTGAGGTAAAAGAACTAGCAACTTTTATGCGGCGATCAGTTGGGGAAAGAGAATAGCTGCAAATACACGACAATTCGTGTTAAAAGTGGGTGAAAGGTCAGAATAGGTAGGAGAAGTATTCCGAACGATGTGAGTGGCAGTTTCAAGTTCATTTACTGCACGAGTTATTAAATTCATTCAGAGGTCATACTTTGTACAATTTTACTTAAATAATTCATGATTTTCATATGTTGTACAGTGATGTTATCTGGAAAAGTCATATGTTATTGTATTGTGTAAAAAGTAATTGCTTTCTGTGATATGTAAAGGGGTCATATTTAAGTAACGTGTATGTCACGAATAATTTTTTTTCTCTTTAAAGTTCACAATGTTATAGTGAGTGTGAAGCCCAAGGCTAGCACCTGTGAACGGGGTACCTTAGAACAAGTGTAAAACTCATTTTAAAAGCCGTGCACAGAAAAACTAGAGTAGAAAGAGTAAAATAACGTGGTAAATAAAATTCAGAAAGAGGAATGAGCAAATTGTGAATTGTAATTGGTGAAAGTGTGTTCAGGCAGTCGAGGTGACGCCAATTCTTTTTGTTTTGCCTTGTTTTTTGAGTGACCAACTATTTAAAGTGCATAATCCTATTATATAATTGTGCCACTGTAATTTTTCATTGAATATATGCTCATTTTATTCGTATTTTATCTGATTCATTGTGTCAAGGGTTCAGACCTTTCTCATACCCAAAAGATCCTGCCTCCTGAGAATTTTAAGCTCGCTTCACGAGCATTCATATTATCACGCTCTCCCCACGTGCTAGAAGGTAGCAGGTGGGCGTGTTAGAATAAAGCAAACTATTTTACGTGTTCACATGTACGTGATAAGCACAGAAGCTCTTACATCCATATATCTCAGCCCATTCATACATGTTAAGATCGTAGTCACGTCAAAAGCACCTGGAACGCAATTAAAACCACCAGCAACTTTGCTGGTGCGTGGCCCTTGTTGGACCCTGTACCGTTGTCAAATCGGAGTGTAACGGCCTTTAGTAGGGGATGGCCATGATTGGTCCCATTTATTGGTTGCCGAAGGCCCTATGAAGCGTAGAGTCACATAGTTAACGCAGTATTTTAGTATTTATTTAGTAAAAAAACAGTACAAACCGTGTGACGTATGGGGAGACCATCTACGCACGTTTTCTTGAGTTCTAGAATTTCTTCCCAACATTTTAACTTTAAAACGAATTAACAATAATTTAAAAACACGCGAAGTTAGTAACATTTGAAAAACTAGACATTTTCGTTCCCGGGTTAAAGAAACTTATTAGAGACGGTAAACGAACTCCCAGATTTGATTTTTCTGCATTGCTAACAAAATAGTAACTCGCCCTCAGTTCTACTACTACCACAGCAAGCAAAAAGGAGAGCTCAACAAAACGTGCGCACAGTGAAGCTACATTTATATCTAGAAGCAAATCAAGGGGCCATATCAGCATTTGCTCAATGGATCAGGGAAACTGGACAAAACCGTGATCGCGAAAACGGTCATTGACACGATAGAGGCAAGAGCCAAAAGCGTGGTGCAATACCTGGAAGGGCACCAAGCGCCGGAGAGGGCCAGTTGGGCGTTGTTCGATTTCAAAAGGATTTCACATACATCGATATTGCTGCGAAATCTTGAATGTCATCGAAACGAGGATGTAATTCCTAACATATAACATATTTCGACTATCTGGGGATTGAGCAACCTAAGTGCCACAACTGTTATAAAGTTAACTTTAACCTATTTGAACAAAACATTTAAATAAAAACATTGAAGCCCAAAATTTTGTTTTTAAAATAGCCTTTTCTTTTATATATATAAAAAAAAACTGCATGAAAATTACTCTTATGTTGAAAAAAATGAGCAGAATCTTAATTACAAATCCAACTTTGAAGAGCAGATTTGAAAAATAAATCTACCTTCAATATTGTTAATGAAGGAAGACATCGAAAAATATGGTATAACAAGTAATTAGGTAAGAATTATAAAAATGAACACCCGACGTCCTCATTCGTTTTGAATAAATACTTTGCATGAGGTACCATTCTGGCAGTTATCAGTGTAAGGTGTCATCTAAATTATCATCCTAAACAAGAAGAGCATATTTTTCTACTACGAAACTGCATCCAATATCACAAAATCATTTCATGTTACATGTCGAAAGACTAAAGAGGGTGAAAAATTCCCCAGTTAATATAGTTTTTACAAGTAAATTATCACTATGTCCACGTAAATTGATTTAAAGGAAGCACGATAACTAGTGGATAGAGCATAACATGATCTTCACACAATAATGTAAAGGAATCACTGCAATAAAATTATTCTTCCACTCATTACTCAAATTCCATTTTATTAAATATAAACCATCACCACCACATTTATAGTTCATACCATGTAATAATAAATACATCTCTCTTTGCAATATATTTGCAAATTACGCAAGACTTAAAATTTATTGAATATTCCACTCAAGGAAACGTGTGCTAGGTAAAGCACTATACATCCTTCATAACGGTCAAATGTCAACATTCATTTCATTTAATGCCTATATGAAACAATAGGACACTAGAATTCAGCTTCTGCTTTGGTTTCTATTTCTCATAACATACTCAGACACCCATATATATATAAATAAATAAAGAAAAAATGATACAATGTCATATTTTAATAAAATTGGAACAAGAACTGACCAAATGGATAAAAAACAAATAGCAAGGATCATCATTAAAAAAATGCTCTTCAACGTATTGTACATAAAGATGTATGATCATCTAGCACATTGTATCATTTTTTCGTAAGTACATTTATCAGCAACATTAAATTTTGTTCTGATAATAGATCAAATAGGCTTCATTTGTACTCTTTTTCTCTCACTGTAAATGCATATACACATGATTCTAGTAAGGCTTTTTTCCTTGTAATTCTGGCAAGGTTGACAAAATGTATGAACTACAAGGATCTTAAAATACTGATTATAACTTACATTGGTAATGAGTATGGAAAAATTTCAATATTGTTTCTTTAATTACATTGAATTGAATTCTGGTGACATCAATTTGACTGGAAGCACCATTCAGAAGCCATACAGTTTTTGTTTTTGGTTATCTGATCTGCTCAACTGAGCTGATGTTAAATTTCTTACAATTCAGCACATGTGAAGTGCATTAAATATTTAATGAAAATGCACCTGAGTTTCAAATTTTCACAATTTTATAACAGGAGGAAACCTTGCAACTGAAAGAAAGCATAAATATGCCAGCTGTTTTTGAGAAAATTGAAACTGTGTACAAATAATGGAATGATTCCAAGCACCATAGCACAGGTTAGTGATAGAAGCACTGGATCACTTATAAAACAATTACAACCTTTAGCAAGTTCCTGCTCTAAGGCACACACAATTAAAGTGAAAAGAAAGACATTTAAGAGAGAAATAGGACAGCATAAAACAAGCAGTAATCATGGAGAGCAATGACCTTAATGAAAGGTCTCAAGAAACTCATTCTTGTTTCCATGTTTGCATGCATGGAATGCATAGCAAGCACTTTATGAACTAAAAATGAAATTCGTATGTTCTGAACCATTGCCAGACAGGACGTGAAAAAGGCAGATTCATTTAATCAGGCAGAAAGAAAGTTTTTGACTTTTATAAATACTTCAATAATTGGTAAATAGGGGAGTATTCCTTTACAAAGACATGACTAGTTTTAGAGAAATAAACATAAAACAGAAACATCTTTTAAATGTGAATGACAAAAGGCACTTTTTCTTTCACAAATATTTGCTGTATTTATACTTACAAAATATAATTTAATTTTCTTCATCAATGTAATCATAATAAAGAAAAGACCTAGTAAAAGATGCCTTACTTTGAAGCATATTGTTTTCAAACTTAGGAAACATCAACCAAGTGATACCAGTGAATATTTATCGCTGCCTAGAATTTATCAAGTATTTCTAGATATGATACATAGACTATAGCAAGTAGGATCGTATCATCCAAGAAAAGTTCATTCTGCACAAGGAGAGAGAAATACTTCATAAGCTTGATATTCATAAGTACTGAAATTTTTCAATAGAACAATTGTATTATCACAAATATAAAAATAATTTTACAATCAAACGAACAAATCTGGCAGTCATACCAAAAAATTTTTGTTATTCCATTATTTACAAACGTGTTTCAAAAAATTTTTTTGTGACTAACTTAGTGTAATATGTGCAATGCTCATAATTACTTTAGTTTCAAACTACTATTAACAAACATTCATTCTCGCAGCTAAAAATTTCAAATTGATAGAAAAAATTATTAATCTAATCAAACCTTCACTTTCCAAATTCAATGTTAACTCTCAATTTTTGAAACGTTTGTTAAAATCGGGCAATGTGAAAGAAGGAAACCATAAATTTAGTTATTGAAATGGGCCAAACAGAAAAAATAAATAAAATGCAAGTGCTACTAACAGAGCATCAATATAATGCACAAGTCTTCAAAACTGATAAATATTAATCCCCTGAATACTAATTATTTGCTTTCATTTTGTTGCAACACACACATGAAGATTTCTCTCCACTTTTACAAGAAAGTTGCTCCTTTCAATTTTTAAAATATTCAAATTCTAAAACTTAATAAATCACATGATTTATACTTAGTGTACTGTTTACAGTAGAAACAATACACTTTTGTGAAATGTTTTTATAAATGCAGTTCATAAATTCTGCTTCTTACAGTTATAATTTCAAGGCAAATCACCACTTCTTCTGTATATATGATATTCTGGAACCTACTATCAATAGATCAGAATAATTCATCTCTTCATATTGATTATTCTACTATTATTAATTACACTATGGAATGTTTACCAATTTTAATAATTTATAAGTGAACATCCTTTATAAACACACAACATCTATGGTGTCACAAAAAGGACACCATTGAGCAAAACAGTATGGGGCTAGAGAAATAATAATTTTGACACAGGTACTTACTATTCTAAATAAAAATATGTACCATTCAATTCTCCCTTTTACAATAACTGTAATCTTATGTTTTCAAAGAGGCACAAAAACACAAGCAAATTCATTACTACATAAATAATCATTATATTTACTGTGTGACATGATAATTTCAAGTTACAAAATATTACTCTGCAAAACTGATATGATGATGTGCCAATTTAAAAACACTGATTCTTCAAGAATTCAATTAAATATCTCCAAAATTTATTTTTAAACATTTATGATACTGTTGAAAATAATTTGGTTACTTTAATATTAATTGACAAGGTCATAACAGAAATTTACATTTCAATAAAACGTTTCTCAAGGTTTAAAAATAAATAAATCAATTTGTTTTTGAGTCAAAGTCGGAATATTTGTATTGAAAGGCACATTAACAATTTAGACTTTTCTTAAGAGAGAAAACTGAAAATACATTTATAAATTATCAAAATGTTGATACTGCTCAGTATTCCAAAGGACATACAGCAGAATTTGATGATAAATAATATAAAAATAAATACTGTACAAATAAATATGATATAAAAACCAATCATAAGACACACAGCATAAATAAATATATAAATGATAAAAACACACTGTGCTGTTCTTTGATTAATGCACTACATCTGTAATGAAAACACTGCATGAATTCATACATCACAACCATATTGGATGACTATATATAGAGTAAAACCAAATCAACAAAATTATTACAACGAACGTGCAACAAAAAAATATATAAATAAAAATTGTCATAAATATAAAATATTTTTCTCAAATTAAATGTCAACAAATAATAATTACAAATCAACCAGCCAGAGATCCAATAAATTAATAAATATCAAGTACCCTTTTATGGAAATTTGCAATAAATTTATAGAAAAAGAATTCATTGTATCAGTCAACAAGAAATGAAGACAAACATTTGAGTGGATTTATACATCATTAATTTAAACACACATCCCTATTTCTGAGGCCATTCACACAGCTAGAGAGACAGCTAGGGTAATAAAGCCCCTCGCAAAGATAGAAAAAATCTCTCAATATTGTGCAGTTTGTCATTTAAACTTTTTGCAACTATATCTTAAGTGAATTAATATGACTGGTTTCCAAAAAATAACAAAATAAATTACGTATTTTTCATATTTTGTCGAGATCAAAGTTGTTAAAAATTTCATAACAGAGTTTTTGGAATTGTTAGTTTAAGGTTGATTATTACTTCATATGTATGGTTGACAAACTCTGCTTGAAACAAAATTCTGACTACGGTACTGTCCAAGGCATTCATTTTGCACACAATATTAATAATCAGTTTTTTCATATAAACACAAAGTAGTACACGAAAACTCTCAAACACAAAAATGTTTTCAGCCTCAAGAATAGGAAGCATTAAATTTGAATCAAAATATATATAATTTTTTGTTTTTAAAACATTTCAATTGGTAGGGTTTTATATGTATTAATGCTAGTACGAGACAAAAGTGAGTAATACTTGTATGACATACTTTTGTTTGGTTTTCAGATATACTTTACCCAATGAATATAAATATGAATAAAGGAATTCATAGAATTTCTTCAGATACATAATAAATAAATCACGTACTGAACTTGCCATGAAATAAAATTTATTTTGAAATAAAATCTTTGAAAATTCATTTTAAAATTTAAACATTTTACATTTTGTTAACACTGTGATATTAACAAAAGAAATTTAAAAAAGATATCATGTTCAATAAATACACACTCTTTCTATAACAAATTTGAGGCAAGAACCTAATAAATTAATGTCAAAACAAATATCTGAGAAATCAACTGTTAATTTCAATTTAAGTTTTCTCACCCTGAAAAAAAAAACAAACAAACATGATATCTACTTGTCTTTATACGAAGGTATAAAACTTTGTTTTGTTCTACAAAACTTCTAAAATATCACAAGAGACAATATTTAAAAATATTGTAAGAATATTTAAAGTAAAATCTGATACAATGAAAGCACCAATAAAGGAATGTTTGTAAATATAAAAGAACTAAAGATGATAATAATAATAACAGTACATAAGAATATAAATGTAGATGATAAAATTATTTTGTACCATCTACAAAATATATGTGACTGAAGAATTTTAAGGCCCATTTCTTGGAAATGTATACCATACATTCAGAACCTGGATGGACTGTAGTTAACTATTACAGTAAAACCCCTATTTAGTGAGGGCCAACCGTTGTTTTTTTTTTTTTTTTTTTAACCCTTAAATAAGGGTTTACACTGAAAGAGGGTAAGGTAATTTCAATAATGTGAAAATTTAAAATATAAGATTTATCTTTTTTTATGTCCAAAGACAATATTACCTATTAGCAAAGCACCAATGGAGGAAAAAAAACTGACTTTCAGACAGTCAGGACAAGTAATTTATGTGGAAAGAAGGAAGACAGAAAAACAACAACAAAGAAACAAATACAACAAAACTGTTTGCACTGCTCCTGAAGACCATCTGCTAAATGCTTTGCTTTTGACTTTCTCAGCTACAAGACACTTGTGTATCACTTTCCTGAAAGTGAAAAAATTGGTACAAAAACATTAACTGTCCTACTGTTGAACTTCTATTGAGTATGACTGACTTACCTTAAATATGTTTGGAATCTTGGTTTTATACAAAAGTAAATACCACTCAATTGGGGATGGAAATGCACCGTTCTTATGGTGTTTCTCAGGATCATATACATTTTACCTCAAATGATGGTTTACCTTAAAACCGAGTTCCACTAAACTGGGGTTTCACTGTAACTGTAAAATCTTTAAAAGAAAAAGCTTAATGTTGTGAAGTTTGTGTGCAAATGTAATGCTACCTTGGAAGATCAAGTAAAATTTTCATTTTACTGATGAGTTTTACTGAGCAAATGTGAATTAAATTCATACACATTTGAGCACTGTTCACCACATATATTACATTTCCAGGGATTGCTGTCTGAATGACAACCTTTATGCAAGAAGTATAATGTCTGATCAGGAAAGGCAATACCACAGAATATACACTGAAGAGATGGGATTCTTTTGTGGGGTGAACGCCATTCTGTGGAGTCTGAAGGTTGTTCTGGACCCGTTGAAGTAATTGCACCATTTGTAGTAGTTGCTGCAATAGGTTGAATGGGAAATGAGCTTTCTGGATGTCCTGAACCTGCCGAAGGATGCCCATGTGCAACTTGTGGGGCCATGCGATTCCCAATTTTTCGTTTTAAATCATCTCGAAGAAGAGATTTTAATGGTGATACCTGTAAAGTAAGGAGTATTAATAAATTTTGTTTGGAAGGCAAACTTTTGTTTAACATTTAGTGTATTCCAAAAGGAATGAAAACAAGATCCACAGAGCAAGAATTTACAAACCACTGCTTAGATAAATTAATTGAAGGAGATAAATGGGTGATTCTCTATTTTGGTGTCACTTTTATGTCCATGGCCCACCAAATCTAAAATACGGTACTTGGTTATTTATTTACTTTTTTCTAGTTGAATATCTTTCCTTTTGGTATATTTTTCATCTACTTTCATTAATCTCACTCCTTTCCTTGTACCCAAAAATCTGATTGAAAATTCTCAGATCCTCACCATGTCCCAGGCCCTGAGTTGTCAAGTTTGAGATGTTCATTTTAACATATATTTTTCCAATATTAACTCCAAAGTTAACAATAAAATTAAAGAAATTAACAAATAGTTAACACACTGATTTTTTAATGAAGGCAGGTTAACTAGTATCAGATTCATCATGTTGTGTGTTGGTGTGGTGAGGGGGATTATGTGTCCATCACTCCCTACGAGGTGCCTGAGATGGAGGAGCATGCAGCACATATATTAATTATGTTTTCACGGTGTGGTTGAAAGCCCTGAGGATGGAAATAAATTTTCCAAAAAGTCTGCGAATAACCAGCTTGTAGTCTGTGTTTACTTATGACCAAGCCCTGTTAACCTGCCTTCAATATTTCATCAATTGGTCATTAAGAATTCTACACCAATTTTCTCCCAGACCCTCATTAGTTTTTTAAATTGACTCCAAGTCAGTGCCTAAACTATTCGATAAAAAAATAAAGTTGGTACCACAGCAACACTATCCCACCTTTCTACTGCACAAACCTACAAACTCCGTAGTTACTTGTTGATATTATGTTGTGTGCTCCTGACGGTGATGAGATTGTTTTTATTCTCAGTCCCTCATTTCAGGAATTTTCAGTTAACAATACTTTTCTTTAAAGAAATTGAACTTGTTTTATATATCTTTTGATTGATTCTAAGTGTTACCAGATGGTAGAGCCTCCTCAAACTGATTGTCTTCTACATACACATAAACTCCCAAATCCTCAGTGCCTTATTTCTAACAAAATGAGATGAATATGTGGGTCAGGGAAAAATTTATATTTTCTCTATTGCTGCTTTTTTTCATAAAATTACATTTAATAATATAATGTGTTAGTCCTTGCGACAAAGAGACACAAGGTCTAGCACTAGTCACAAGGAAGGACAAGAAGAAGAAACCCATAAGAACAAGAACACACATAGCAGCACAAGAATAAAAAAAAAAAAAATTATATATATATATATATATATATATATATATATATATATATATATATATATATATATATATATATATATATATATATATATATATATATATATATATATATATATATATATATATATATACTATTATAATTATATATATATATATATATATATATATATATATATATATATATATATATATACATATATATATAACAATATATATATATATATATATATATATATATATATATATATATATATATATATATATATATATTATATATATATATATATATATATATATATATATATATATATATATATATATATATATATATATATATATATATATATATATATATATATATATATATATATATAATATATATATATATACAACAAAACAAAAATTATACTTATTTGAATTAATTTGTGAAAACATGCATATTGGTTTGTTAGTGTGACAATTGAAAGCAACACACCTGAACATTCAACAAGTCTTTACAAAAACTACATTTTATTAATTAACAGTCGGATCAAAAAGATTTATACTCACTTTGATTAAAGACGTAAGACTACTTGACGAGGCAGTTGGAAACTGGACATTCGTAGCTCCAGAGGCAAGATCAGTTCCAGACCTACTAGTGGACAAATTGACTGGTCCGTTTACACGAATAGAATCCTCTGAACCAGGTTCTTGTTTGATAGGGATTAGAGATATGGACGGAGTGATTGATGTGCCTTCAGGTTCAGGTCTTTTCAGAGAATTGTTATGGCTGCTTGAAGGAGCATTAGAATTTGAATCGGCTGAATGTGGGGATCCTGGGCATTCTCCATTCAGATGTTGAGAGGATAATTCATTGCTGGACTGAGAGGCCGATGCAAGAGGTTGTTCACTCTAATGTAGACAGAATTAAATATTCAAACATTATTCAGCACATTGAACTTAGAAGTAAACAAGATAAATGATAATCTTTTGCATTTTAGCAATGATTACCTGAGCAGGAGAAAACCCAGTAGCTGGAGCATCAGCCATGGAAATTTCAACATGAGGTGTCAAGAAATGCATAGGAGGAGTGGCATTATCAACAGATCTTGCACCCACTGAATCACCACTATCACTGTAAGAGGCCCCTACATTAATATTACAACTTGGTTCCAAAGGTGAACACTGACCACTGGCTGGAATTGCAGATGATGCGCTTGGTTGACTCGGACCTGGATTGTCCAAATCAATTCCATGCCTGTGAAAAAGCACTGAATGTAATAAAATAACAAAATAAAATATATAAATTCATTATTTACTATTCCCAGATGTTTTAAAAGTGTCTTAAGAAAGCAGTATTTATCTAATTGAAGCATCAATTCAATCATCAATAGAGACCTAATTTTAAGCTCTTAAACTCTGTAAACATGTGGTATGCTCAATGCAAGAAAGAAAGGAAGAAGAAGAGGAGGACGAGGAGAAGAAAGAAAGCAAGCAAAGAAGAAAAAAGAAAGAAAGCAAAGAAGAAAAGAAAAGAAAGAAAGAAAAATGTTTTCCGTGCATGTTTGCATGTTTTCTTGATTTTGAGAAACTCGTACATTATGCTAGTTCGTATGTTTCTCTTTGCATGCTTGCATCTAGCATATTAAGTATTTAAGATTAAGACGTTTACACATGTTATGCTGACTTTAAATTTAATGGTTATTATCCATAAGTTCAATCAAATCTCAAATTAAATATCCATATAAATGAACTGAAAAATAAATTAAGTCCATTATGTTATATGTTCAGAATTCAGTTTGCCTCCATGCAGCTAGTTACATATATTTTGCAAATGTATGGCATAATATTCTGGGGAAGAACATCCTATAGTTCTCAGACTTTAAGATTGTAGAAAAAAAATTGTACATTGCTTTGCCTAATTTAAATCTGTAGTATTTGTCAAAACTGACTTCTGTGTGGGAACATATTTCCATGCAATACAGAACACAAGTTGTAGGAATCATTTTCAATATTAATATCAACAGCCCACTGCAAGAAAATCCACAAATAATGCAAGTATGTTACTTTACAACAAATTGCCAGATGACATTAGACAATTAGTTTAAGTGTCAAATAAAATCTTTTCTGCTGCGTGACTGTTTCAACACATTTAGAGGCTATTCTGACCATCAATAAAGGAAATAATATTTTTAAAATAGAATTTAGTTAATTAGGTATAATGTCTGTATAATATTAAAAAAAATAATTTCAACTGTATAATATTAAAAGACTAAAGAGGCCTGTAACAAGTAATGTACTTCAGCTTGCAGTTTAAGGACTCCCATGTCAATCAGATTTTTGTCCAGTTTCCCTTATACATTGAGCAAATTCTGAGATAGTCCCTTGCTTCGTTTCTGAGCTTAAATGTAGATACACTATGCGTACATTTTGTTGAGTTCTCTTATAGCTGGTTGTGGGAGAAGTACAGCAAGGAGCGTGGGAGCTATTTTGTTAGCAATACTAAAAAATAAAATTATACTATAAAATTAGTTTTCCAATGCAAATAAGTTTTCTATAACTCAGGAGTGAATAGGTTTCCAAATGTGGCTAACCTCACTTTGTACTTTCATTCATCATTCAACGAAGTATAGTAAAAGGGTGGGGAAGGATTCAGGAGTTCAAGAAAATGTGTGCAGATTCTCTCCCCTGCACACTACTTTTTTATATCTTTACCTTTTATGACAAAAAATAAATTAAATTAACATAGCATATTCTTAGAATCCGACTATGAACACATGTCCTTGATGCTCCTTTTATGGTTAAAATGCACATTTTAAAATTCCTAAATATTTGAAAGCAAATGATGAAAGATGTTTGAATGCAAATACGAACTGACTCGTTTAAAAAAAGTTAAATACATGCTCAAAATATTTCCTTTGTGCCGCAAACAAGTAGTAACTGAACAAGCAGCCACATTACAGCAGGAAGTTACTGCTAAGTGAGCATCTGCATGCCAGTCAGACAGGTACATGGGTAAACCGGGCCCAATCTGATGGTGACTGCATAGTATGTTATGGCTTTAGATACCAGAAACATGAAGTGAAAATTCCCATGAAGGCCAATTCTTGAGAGGACATTCCTTGCACATAAGTTAATATTGTTCTAGCTTTCTTATAGAGAAATGGTGGAACGGCAAATTCTGACATTTAAAAATGTTTCTTTTAGACCTTACGGTTATTTTTGACAGTCAAAACAATTTTATTTCTCAAAATGGATGAATCTAACCAAAGAAATTTTTTAAAAATTCTTAATGGTTCACTGCTATAAAAGGCACTAAACAGAAAATTGTAAAATATGTCAAATTGGTTAGTACATATTTTATTTTTATTTTTATCAAGCATGTTAAGCAATCTGACAGTGCATGTTTGAAGAAAATTTTAAGGATCAATAATTAGTAGTACATGAGAATTCTGCCTTAAATCATCAATAAGTGTTATATTTACAAAAAATATTACATAATTACCCCGAGAAAAAAATACTTTTTTTTTTACTATTGTTGAAAAAGGATAATATTCAAGGTCTTCATAATTTTACTAATAAAACACTGTTAAAGTTTTGACAGTACCTTATATCATTTCGATTCATAATTGTTTTGAAAACAATGGAATGAAATAAAGGAGTGATACATTTTATAGTTAGAACTTTTAATGGCGAATTCTGTTTAATCATTTTAGAACTTTGTTGTATCATCACATTAATGGTTCATTATTTTCCTTATAGACTCTACTCATTCCAGATTATGATTAATTTATGAATGCATTAAGTGTAATAATTTATTATTGTAAATATTAAGAGAAGTAAAACAAACGAAGAAAAAGTGTTCAGCATGTATCCTAATGACTTACAGTTCCACAAAGCTGACATGGGTGTTTTCATGATGATAATTAAATTTTAAAACTATTAAGAAAATCTGGTAAACAGAAAAATATTGTGAATAAAAATACACATAGGCACAAAATACACAATGGTAGTCCTTTACACATCATTCAAAAGAATGACAAATAATTATTTTCTAGTTTAATGTGAATCGCAGCTCTTTTCAAACAACGCATGGTCCCTTGAAAGATCAAGTTATGAATTTTTAAGATAGCTATGTGAAACATACATACCTGTTGAAGAAATGTACCCGTAAGCTTTTCATTGATCCGGCTCGGTAACTGCACAGAGGACAAGATTTAATCATATCATGTTGACCAACATGCTCATTTTGAAAATGTGCTCTCATTGCAATTTGACGTTGGAAGCCTCTATTACATATGGGGCAATGATATGGCAAAGTTTTTGTATGGGTTGTGAAATGTTCAGCTAGATGATCTTTTCGGAAGAAGCGTTTCTGGCAGATTCTGCATTCATATGGTTTTACACCAGTGTGTCTCATTTTATGACGTCGCATATTTGCACCATTGGAAAATTTCATGTTGCACACATCACATTCAAATATCTTGCGATCATGACCTCTATGTACTTCACCAGGTGTAGGAGATTCAACTTCATTACCAGGGCACTGAGCAAGATGTGACAGGAGAGCTACATGAGTCAATGCCTCATAATTCTCACAACGATCACAACGATGCACTGGAATTGCACCATCACTTGAATCATAGTTTGTATTAAGAACACCATCTGGAACACCTACAGGGCTACTTTGGCTTCCTGACTGATCTGCTTCATTGTCTTGTTCTCCACCTTCTTCATTACTGTGATCATTGCCGCCATCATGATGAGTTCCTGAGTCAGCTTCATTCTCGTTTTCTTGGGTACCATCATTTGAGCTGCGATCAGGCTCTGCCATTCTCTACAGCATCACCATTACTAGTACCTAAAAACATTTAAAATTCATTACTTTTCCTATGTCACTGTCAAGCTAATTTGCCAACACAATATAGGCTTACATTTATTACATAAATATACAACAGAAAATCATAAAAACTTCCTATCATTCATACATACATACTGGTAAAATTCGATGTGCACTTTTATGTCTTACCTCATTTATTATGTCAAGAGTTCATTTCTATTTAAATAAAAAAATGTACTTATTTTGGTTTCGAAATTAATTAAAATAAATTTTTCATTACTTGTCAACACATTCTGAAGATAATTGTTTTACACAAAAAAATAATTATTCGCAAATTCTTCGAAATATTAAAATAGGGTCAACTTGGATTCTGGATCAAATGCCAATGCTAAAAGTACCGAATTCACCAACTATCAATGAAACCAGTAAAACAAATCATATTCCCCAAATACCTTGGATATATTGCCAATTCAACTTACATTCCCGCGCAACTTGCACACCTCATTCATTTATTTACGGAGAAAAGGCGTCCCATTTGCACAGCAAGCACGCTTAATTCCATTGACCTAGCAAAACGTAGCAATCGTAGGAAGTGTCACAGGTTGTGCATTTCCGCTCCAGATTCGGGATGACTTCGCGGCAGTACTCCGTCCGTCCCCCCGTTGCCGCTACTCTTCAGCCACTCGCGGAGGCAGAAACAAATCAGCAACGAGGATTTTATCCCGCGAACTTTGAACAGGAAATAGCAAAAGCGATAAGCATTGTGTAAAAATAAGGGATTTTCTATCGGATTAAGAATAACAAAAAACACACAAACGGGTATTTACAAAAATTTTAGGTGCTTCCTTAAAGTAACGAATAGTAAATTCACATGGTTCTTCAAGAAGTAAAAGAATAAAAAACAAACAAAAGGTCCTTTCTATCTTTGCTCAGAACAGATATTTCTTTAAAAGAGTTAAGATTTTATTGGTAGTACACGTTTGAAGTAATTAAATAAATGCTATATGATTAAAATAGTCAACACAACAATAACAAAAATCTATAACTTTTTAAAATGAGTTTTTGTATAGATTTCTTTCACAGCTTCTATTAAAATGCATCTTCTTGGCATTAAATGCGTATTTGGCAATCCCTAAATCACAAAGAAGCATTCATTTAAGGGCAAAAAATGTAATTCATAATTATAATTACATCAACTTTTTCTATATTCCCTGAATTATGAAAATGAGAATGTAATTGAGAAATGATAAAAAAATGTTGTTTTTTCATATAAAAAAAATCATTTTTTTCATCAAATAAAACAGATATCTTGAATGGTTTAGGCCGAAAATTAAAATATCTGAGATATTGTATGAGTGAGATAAAGTTTTGAAAATTTTGAGTTTTATTTTGGACCAAGCAAACATATTAGCTTCAAAAATAATAGTTTGGTTGCTTCCTAATTTTCGAGGATAAAAGTGTGCATTTAAAAATTCTGTTTTAGTCTTCTTAAGAATTTTTTTCACAACAATTTCTGTAAACCACATTTTAATATATTTCATTTGTTATATTATACATTCAATACATGGTGAAATACCTTAAAAAACATTGAATAAACAGGTTGATAATTTTTATTTCAGATAAACCCTAAAGCAAATAAAATTTCAGAAAAAGTGTGATTTGTTAAATACTCTCCAATTTGAGATGGAAATTAGAAAGATTAGAAAACACCTTAAAATGCGTTTTAAAATGTACCGTTTTTACCCGAATATAAGACTTTTTCTCCTACATTTCTCACCCTAAAATCGTATTATATTCGCAGATTAAGATTTGTCAGGTTGTATTCATATTTTATTTTCTCGCTACGGAGTAGAAAGAAAGTTATATAATGCAGCGCGAAAAACGGCGAATTTTCGGCAGAAAACTCTTTATTACAAATCCCGGGTAACGAGAAAGTGGATAAATCCAGTTGCTAAATTTAGAAAAAAATCCTTCAATAAGTGGTGTAGCAAGAATTCATGTTTTGTGGGTCGTTGATACCGAAAATCCGATTGACGGAAAACGTCTGTAAACAACGCTAGCGGCTAAACCATTCGGCCGATTTTCTCCAAAATCGATATTCCCCAATCGCCCATATTTTCACGTAAAATTACGCGAAAAGTACTAAAATTTTCGAAAAATTGTACAAGACGTTATTTCATAATCTATTTTTAAGGAACAAATTTCATTAAGAAAAAAAAAAACTCTTATCTTTATAATTGTAGTTGCCGGAAGACGCCGACAAAATTTTGAATATTTGCAATTTTTGAACATTTTGAAAATGTCTCATGAGCTTCATGTAATGTACCTCCCAAAATTAAAATATCGGTTTATTCAAGGGGCATCAGCCAGATCGATTGGGAATTATAAATTTTGGAGAAAATTGGCTGAACGGCTTAGCCGCGAGCGTTGTTCGCAGACACGTTTTGGCATCAATCGATTTTTCGGTATCAAGGACCCACAAAATATGGATTCTGGCGACACATGTTACAGGATTTTTTTCTAAATTTAGCAACTTCTTCACTTTTCGTTACCAGGGCCCGGCAATAAGAGTTTTTCTGCCAAAAATTCGCCGCTTTTCCCATTACATAACTATTTTTAAGAAGTACCTTCTGAAGGGCGAGAAAGTAAAAAGTTGCCGAAATTTCGTAAAACAACGCGCTCACCGACGAGACAACGCGAACTCTCGGTTTGATATTCAGCGACTGCCAGTCTGCGTTTTGCAAGAGAAGAAATGAAACGGGGGGATGGGGAAGCGCATGCATTCTACATACAAACCCAGAGACAGAATAAAAAAAAATTAAAAAACACTTCTGGAACTTGGAAGCTTGCCGCTCCTTCCCGCGATATTCGCGAAACGGAGTTAAAACACTAGTGCAATTTCATATTCGAAAATTTAAAATGGTCCGTGTAACCTCTTGCTTGGTAAATTCTCAATTTTGAGTAATGACCTTACTTACAGGCAGGGTTGGGCAGTATTTAAATACTTGTTTTAAATCCATTTTATATTTGAATAACTGTATTTTTGAGTTTTTTGGACATGCATTTTAGAGATGTATTTAAATACATTTTTAAAATGCATGTCCAAAAAGCTCAAAAATACAGTTGTTTAAAAACAAGTATTTAAATACTTGTATTTGAAATACTTGCATTTTAAAAATGTATTTAAATACATCTCTAAAATGCATGTCCAAAAAACTCAAAAATACAGTTATTCGAATATAAAATGGATTTAAAATGAGTATTTCAAAAACAAGTATTTAAATACTGCCTTACCCTGCTTACAAGAATTTAAATATGGCTCATATGTTTTAGTACAATAAGTGATTAAATTGCAATAAATTGATAATTAAAAAATGAGGTACTTTTTGGCCTTTCTATTTATACAATATAAACACACATTTTTCTGTTTTTAACCTTTTCTTAAATTGGTTCATATGTATCTACCTATTTAGGTACAGATTATTTCATTTAAATCCTAGCCCTGGTGATTACATTCCTCTTGAATTGTTTCTTTATTTTCTCATTGTACGAGATCCTTGTTTAAGCATTTTTGATAGGTCTATAGGTAATGAATACCTTGATCAAGTACTATTTAAGTAGATAATTCCATTTAAATCCTAGCCCTGGTTATTAGATTCCTCTTGAATTGTTTCTTTATTCTCTCATTGTATGAGATCATTTTTAATGTAAGTAATGAATACCTTGATCAAGAAATAAATTATTTTTATTATAAGTAGTAGCAGTAAAATCACTATACCAAGTAAATGTTATTTAAAAAAAATGAAACAGTTCAAATCTTTCAATGTTAAATTATTTTAAATTAAATTATATTATGTTAAATATTTCATTATTTTGCTACTAAAAATAATTATCTACTATATAATATCTTAAGATATTTGCAATAAGTATTGTAGTATAATCCCTAGGGCAATGACCCCGTCTTGATCAGGTTTTTCTGTCCAGTTTCCCTGGTCCTTTCAGCAAATGTTGAGATGGCCCCTTGTTTTGCTTCTGGACAATAAATGTAATTTCACTCGCTGCACTCAAGAAGATGCATGCAACTGTACTCCCTCCAAATACATCATATTTGACTTGTCATACACGATTGTAATTGTATATGTGACTCAATAAATATTAATATTATTATTATTATTATTATTATTATTATTATTATTATCATTGTCTGCAATTCTTTCTACAAAATACCAGCCACGTTGTATGCATGTTGACTTAGAAATAACATGGAATTGTTATTTAATGCCGTGGAAAATTTATTTCAAGATTTTAATAGAAATGGGAACGCACATGAAAATTTATTGGAAATGCTCATGAAATCATTGTTTTTTTTGCTCTTTTTAACATTTATTCTTGCTTGGCCTGTGGCCCTCAGCAGCTGTGCATGACTGATACAGTAGTTGATTTTTTTTATGTAGCAAGTTTACATGGATTCTTTTATTGTGGTTATTTCATTTCAGAAGCACTTAATATTACATGGAAAGGTTGATCATTTCCAGGTAATTATAGGTTTATTTTGAAACGTTTGTATTTTGTGAATATTGGATTTGGACACCGTGGCCCAGCCTGGAGATGCACAACAAAATATAGGTTGTGTCATTGTAAGGTAGAGATGGAAGACTTCATAGGTAAGGGATGTAACTGATGTGTTCTAGTGGTTAGAGCAATTCTGTGCATGATATTTGATCTCCATGAGTCATCTGTTGAATAATACTCCTAGGTATTTTGCCATGGTGTTCAAGGGAAACCACCCCATGCTGCAGTTTTGATAGGTGAGTGTAGGTGGGTCAAGGGGTCTTCAAAGAGTCGATATTTTTCCTCGACTCTTGCTTGCATTTATCTGAATATGCCATTTTTGTGTCTAATTGAAAAATACAAATTTTGTAAATCCTCTATTGCTGTTTATAAGTCTTGGATTGTGGAGTAGATTGCTGGGTCATCTGCAATGGTGGCAATGGATGTTGATGATGTGGTTGGTATGTCGGCTACGTAGATATTGAATAGGGTTGGGGAGAGGCTTGAACCCCGTGGAACTCCTGATTTGACGGGATATGGTGTTGAGAGTGCGCCAGGAAGTCACACTGAAAAAGAACGTTCACTAAGGAAAGCCCCTATTATGCGTGAGAGATACTGGGGAGTGCTGGAAATTGAATATCAGTCCTGGGTGTATTTGCCTGTGTGTGTTCCCCCCACGTCCTACACCCAGAACACTGGTACAAGCATCAAGATAGGGTCAAGAGATTCCATAGTCCGAGACAGGCTTTTGCAATGTTAGGGAACACAAAGGTGTTCTTCTCTGTCCCCAGAGGATTGGTAGGAACTGCAAGTGGCGCTGGTAGGTACCAATAGATAGCTGAGATGATGTTGGTGTGGAGACAAGACCAAAAAGTCAGTCGAGACTAAAGAGAGTGGGAAAGTAACTAGTATGAGAATGTCTGTGCCTCCCTGTAGCTCCACTAGTTTAAATAATTGAAGCTGACAAAATATCTTAGCAATAATTTTAATATAAATAAGAATTGAATAGATGCCACTCAAAATCTGTGAATGAAGTGTGAACAAAATCTGTGAAGTCTCAGCTAAGAATTTGTAACAGGCTCTCTGATCCATTCCCAGTGAGTAAGGGGATTTTGTTTGGTTCTCACACTTTCCTAAATATATTTCAATAGGATTCTACAAAGGTGGTAATAACGAGTTATGGGAGTGACAACACAAGAGAAAAAATTGTACACATTTTTGCAGATGATCAGGTAGTCATGGTTGAAGATGCTGACAATCTGAGATGCATTATATCAAAAAAACTCAATTTTATTTAAGAGCTGGACTCACAACAGAGACAAATCCAAATAACCAGTAGTTGTTAACAATAGGTCTCCCTTTAGAAAATACTATTAAAATGAAAAGGGTAGAAAAACATAAATACATGGGTATGTTCAATGCAGAGTACAAGCTAAGAACACAAGAACTGGTTTGCGAAGAAACATGATACAATGAACTCCCATGTTGTGGAGCAAAGGTATTAATAAAACTACCAAAAAATGGCTTTACTCCACTTTAGTAAAACATGTTACTATTTATGGGTCAGAAATTTCAAAGGTTTATTTACTTATTCATTCATTTAGTCAAAAACCGTATGTGACGTATGGGGGAGAAAATTATGTTGACAAAAAATTAAGATCAAAGGACCAGACTAACTGACTTGACCAAAAGGACTTCTAGTGCAGAAGCTGTGGACATAGCAGACTTGTGAGAACAAGGAATAATGATAGTATAAGGAATGAAACTAAAAAAGAAAAATAAATATTTGATGAAATAAAGGAGGCAAATGATGCAGTAAGGGCAAATCATGAACATGAATAACAATAATGGACAAAACAAGCCTTACAGTGAATACCAGTGGAACATCAGAAGAAAGTTCCAGATGACCATGGAAACGAGTGGAAGAGACCATGAAAGCAAGACAAATCCAAGATGACGACACAGAGACCGAGTGTGCAGAAATGGCAGCAGCTATGCAGCAAATCCATTTTTATATATTAAGAACTAAAAATTACTACCAACAGAAGGTTTACTCTAAGAATTTGTAATTTACATATAGATATCCAATTTTCTTGTGGTATGATAAGTATACGTACATAAACTTTCCTGGTATTGACAAGGGCACAGAGGGGCTTCTTCAAATCAAAGATGGCTAGCTCCTAAACCCACAGTGGGATACTTATCACATCTTGTACTCAGTCAGTTAGCAACACAACAGATAAATATGATCTAGACCATTGGTGGTGAATGTGGTATAACAAGAAATCATTGGTAGCAGTGGGCTACACACGTGATACATTTAAAAATTCTCAATAACATAGCCTGTTAGGAGTTGACAATGAGCGAAGTTTCAGAGACTAAGCATTAAACACAACAATAATAATTTCATTATACTGAATTGGAGTCATCTGACAAAGATATTAAACAATCAGATTTGCAAAATCTTACAAAACCTCCTCAAACTTAATTATCTATGATGCCGCTAATTTACTCCTTGGTTTTGGTGTGTGATTGTGTATCCATGCAACTTTCATTGAAGTATGATACAATACAAATTAATAAATATCTGAGCAACACAGAATACTTAAGCTTGTAATAAAATTCATGAAGTGAATATGAATAATTAATTTTTTTGTTTTGTTAAATTGCAGAAATGAAATGTAAAGTTGTGAAAATAAATTAGAACCACCACTTGTATGTTCTCAAAACACATTGATGACTTCCTTATTTAAAAAAGAAAAGAAAGCAGGCTAAATTTTAAGAACATAAGAAATGAGCTAATCGTTAAAGAGTTCAAAAATCTATTTAGCAATGTTACAACAAGCTTCAACTTACAGAGATTCTTCTTAATGGGATAGCATCCATCCATTTGTTATATCATTTATTTTTACAGTTAATCAACAATGTGAATGGATTGTGGTATTTATATTAAAAAATGAATCAAAACAAATATTTGCACTGCATTCATGTTATTTATAAGTTCATACATCTACATACTTAGAAATTTAAAACTGAGCATAAAAAGGTTTGGAAATTTGTTTTACTTCTAAAAACTTGCACAACACTTGACAGTTCATAACTTGTATAGGACAAAAATATTATATTAATGCAAGAACAAATACGAATATTTCTTAATTTACTTAAAATATTAAAAAAGAACATGAAATTCTCAACTTCAATTTTTCTTAAAATTTGAATGAAATTAATACTGAATAAAAAGTATTCCTAGCACATGACTACAGCAGTTTTCTTTTGAATATATTTTCTTTTCCCCAAAGTCACCTTCTAATAATCCTGACATCTTGATAAAACTACAATAAATGGGTTTTAACACCACATACTTCTACCTGGCACCATAATCTTTTCAAATAATCAATTGTAAAGATGGGCCGGACTAAAACTAACAACAGTGAATATCATTTTGCATTCTGCTTGTTTTTTTTTAAGGAAATACACATCACCAACAAAAATATTTACATGCTTCACAACCCTTGATCATAAATACAACATTCAATAATTATAAATGCAAATACGAAATGGCTATAGCCTTGTTTTATTTATTTTCTGATAATATTATAAAAAAAAAAATAATTAAAATTTTGTTGGCAGCTATGCAGTCTTTCACTCCAACTTGCTGAACAGTACACGGGTCTTCCAGTAGATCTTAGCAGTACTTCACTTGAATATCTCAGTTTCTCAAGATGACTTCTTGGATTGTTGAGAGAAGGCAAGGAAAGCTTCAAATGCTTTATCAAATTCCTCATCCTCAGTATCTTCACCTTCATAATTACTTAGTACTGGGCTACACTCAGTACCTTCCTCACTAAGAGACAGAAATTTAAAAATGAAGTTTTACATTTACACGAATTTAAGCACAGTACTTCACAAATTACAATACTTTACCTGTATTCGTCAAATTCTTCACATGGTACAATGTTGTCTTGAAGAAAACGACTTTCCTCTGGACTTAGAGTATCCCCATTTGGTAAGAAAAACTGTGGCATATCCTGGAAAAATTTTGAAATAAAACATGCTAGATAAAAATGTTCTCCAGAATATGTAACTTTAATATAATGATTTATGTAACAGCTTCTTGTTTTTATATGTCACGTTAATGATAATATCCAGTGAATAATTACAATATTAATCAGTGTGTATCTATAAGAGTTTCTATAACACTTCTTAAAATATATTTTAGTACCAATGTTGAGGTCCAAGTTGCAACAACTCTTAAAAAGTTTTTAATATTGAATCAAATTAATTAATTAAGGATGATGGTAATTAGGATTTTAATTAACAGTAGAAACTGTGTTCAAATTGCATACTATCTCACGTATATTAGCATAGAGGAAAAATATCTATATAATTTAAGATATTACACACTTTCCACTATGATATTAGTTCTCATGTCAATCTATCCCTTTTTCTTATCCATATACAACTTGCACTGTGATGAATGCAGAATCAAACAAAAGGCTTATAAACTTGTTTCTGATCCAGTGCATTCACAGTTTTTAAAAATACATTACTTTATTTAAAATATCCCACATGTTCACCTGTTTGTTTTTCCCCTGAGTTTGATTACGCTTAACTTGGAAACACTGCATCCCCGGCCCTCTTTTTGAATGAGATTTTTGAGAACCTATTTATCATGAACAAACATGATATAATGCACAGTTCAAGAACTGGGTTTGAATTGGTTGTGGAAGTTTGTCACTGACAGATGAAATGATATTCTCTAACTGATGATTAAAGAATTGCATGAAAATAACATATCTGCAGTAAATAAATTGGTGCTTATATAGAGCAGCCATTAACAACAATTGTTCATGATCCAAATTGTGTGCAGAGCTCTTATATGAAATACTGAAATCAGAGAGTGTATGATAAATTTAATAGGAGTGGAAGGTCACACACAAGAGATTATAAGATTATAACATGCCAAGAGAGGGGAGAGATTAGTACAATTGAATAAAAATGGTGAATAATTAATAACTAAAAAGGCGAAAATTCTCCAATTTGTAAATAAAGTTTAAAAAAATGAAAACAGGTTCATTAGAACCCAACTTCAAACAGCCAGCTCCTGAAATGTGCATTACAACGTAAAAAGCAAGGTACTGAGCATTAGTAATCTTTCTAATATTACTAAGCATTGAGAGGAAATTGCAGAGAAAATCAAATAGTCCCTTTACTTTTATCATGGAAGATTATTTGTCATTATTCTTTCTATTTAATTTTACATTGATTCAGAGTTTCTGCTCATTTCTGACCACTCATGCTAAGGTGTGGGGTTACCCAGAAAAAATAAATCTCCATAAATCTAATTGTAGATTCAAAAGTCTTTTTGTAGAATACAACTCAAGAAACATTACTAGTGTCTCAAAGCCCAGAGACCGATTTTTGCACGATATGAAAGGGTGTTGAGTGAAAGAGTAATATGTGTTGAGGGTTGCATGTGCACTTGCATTTCTTCTATTGCTGAAATCTGCAAAAGTCAATTTTTTTCGTCATAAATCTGTCTGATGCAGGACTGAGGAGTAAGTACTAAACTCACTTGAGTTTTCTGATAGGTATTTGCAAAACTTGACAAATAAGACATCTAAATTTACAGCAAGTCAACTACAGTTTGTCTTGATCTTGAACAGCAGTCTTATTCATTATGAACGTGAGCAAATTATTAGCAAGGAACAGAGAAATACCAAATTAGGATTGGATTTTGGATTGCTCCAAAATTTCAGATACATTCTAACAGTTTTGCAATCAGAACAAACTATTGAGACTAAATAAGGAAATCTTGATACAAAGAGAAAAAAAGAGGATATAATCAATGAAAAAGTTCACAAATTAGAAACTGGTAGTAAGGCTGACAGTAATCCAAATTATACCACTGATGAAATTTCTGAAAGAGAACACAATCCAAAATAATATTTTCTAAGATCTGAAGGAATCTGAAAGTGATGAATCATGATAAATTATTAACTGAGCAAGTTATTCTGAACATTTTCATGACAACAGATGCAAATTGTACCAAAATTATTAGAATTCCTGTTAAAAATATATATCATTCCCAAGCAATGAAAGTGATCTTCAAAGATCCTATGAAAGTTTAAGAAATTCTGAAAAAATGCCCTACTGTTAAAGGTAATAGTAGTTTATGCCATTAGTTTATAATGTTAAGCTTTAGTGCACGAGTATGTTTTGAAAACGAGTGACATTAGGAGTAAGTTTTCAAATTTGTATGAATGCAATAAAGCAACATTATAAACGAGTTGCATATGCTATTTTTTTTTATAACAACATTATAAATTTATCAGATAATCAAACTTAATTTTGTGAAACAACTTTATTGTGACATTTGTGACATCTTGGACATTTGACAGCTGTGCAAGCAAATGGTGGTACTCCCCATTACAACCAATACCTCCCCATGATTCTCTCGCTGTGATTGACTGAATGTGTGATGAAGCTATCATTCCTGCCGCAAAATCTAATAAGTCATCATTTGTGCGGTAAAATGCCCTTTTATGAACAGAAAAGGTCGTTTATAATGCTGGTATACAAAAATATTAATTATCAAGCAGACTATACTAAAATACAGTTTAAACATTTTAAACAACTTAAACCGGAAAATATCAGCTGCAAACATTAAATATATTTGAGGAGTTCCAAAAATTATAAATATAAAAAATCCACAACATTTGAAAGATGTTGTCAAAAATTATCAGCTGCGCATCTATTACCAGAATGTATGAGGACTACACATTTTGATTTTTTGAATTGATTTATTTTGTCAATGAACAGTAAAAACTGTACGTGATTTATGGGGGAGAAATACAATCTGAGCATGTTTTCTTGAGTTATGGAATTTCTTTTCTGCCTAAATAGTTAAATCGAGAATAAAAGTACAAACAAAAATAGGAGCGCAACATTTGAAAATCGACATTTTCACTCTCACTTCTCACTTTTGTCCAGAGCAAAACAAGGGGTAATTTCAGCATTCACTCACGGAAACTGGACAAAAACCTGATAAAGACAGGATTATTGACCCAGAAGCTGAAGTACACTACTTCTTACAGTTATATTAAGTATTTTTTAAATTATATCATACAAATGTCAATTAACGAGTTGTATATTATTGTTAAAATAAATATTATTTTTCTTTTTGATGGTCAGTATAATCTCTAATTGTATAGGAACAGTAGAGCAGCAGAAAAGATTTTACTTTGAACTTACATTCGTGTACTAATTTTAATTCTTTATGTGATCTAGCAATGTGTTATGAAGTAACATAAAGTAAAACGGTTTTAAACTTTTTATGAACCCTAGGGAAAAGTATTAAATTATTTTTTCTTCGAAACTATGAGCACAGTATAATGTATTTAGATACATACAATCAATAAGTATTATAATATGCTTTGATATGCAGTATTAGATACATACTAAACGATATTACAAGGTTAAATAGAACTCTGACCAAAATGTATGACTTCAGATATCGAAGGTGAATTAACACCGAAGCATAGTGAATTTTAAATGTCGCAACAACACATCTACGAGTTCTCGCTATCTACTGCTGGTAGCCTTTGATGATGCAACTATGTACTCACTGTTGGATGAAGGAAGGGAAATGGTATTTCTACTGTAAGAAAAAAATGCGAAGTTTACATTTCCCCAAACTCAATAAAAGGTTTGTTTTTGGCAGTTCGTAATGATTTCCAACTAGTAATTTTTTAAATTTATTTATGAAATAATAGAAAGTGTTCATAAAATGAATTCACAATTAAAAACCTATAGAGAATTCCATACTTCCATACTTGTTTGAGCTATTAAAGGATGGAAAAAATTACATTTTAGAATGAGAAAAGTGTGAATTTGTGAAAATGATATAAAATAAACAAACAAACGATCGTGACACTACCTGTCTTAGGCCTGCGTTGTGTTGACACGCATCACCTAATGACGTCACCTGATGTTGGCAACAACACACATCGCCAAGAGCACTTGTATGCCGTTTCACGTAAGATACAGTGTTAATCTACCACACCCATTAAGGGACTCATATGCGCAGGCATCGACACAGCTGGCATCATCAGCGTCCGGTGATGTGCCTTAATGTACGTTCATGTGACGCAGCCTTTATATTCTTCTACCAATGCATGTTGGTCATTTTTTCTACCTTTTTAAATACCTCTGTAATGTCATGAAATGAAAATTTGTGTAGGCCTAGCTGCTCAATAACGATTCACCAAATTGAATCTTCTAGTCTTCATATAACATTTCATAACTCTTTATAATATTGCACCATTTCGATCATCTTTCTGTTTGGATCTGTTTAAAGCAGGAAGGTGGCAGGAAGATGCAGGGACAGTGCCCGTTATGTGCAACGCGAAGTGCTTTCCAGGTGGTGGTGTGGCAAGCAGACTGTTGTAAATTGCAGGAAAATAGAAATTATACTATCCTAAAAGTGAGCTATTTATAACATTATGCAAGGAGGGTGGATTTTGATGACATAAAACATCACCAAAAATGATCAATAAAATGCTCTTATAATGTTCTAAAAAATACCCTAAAAGCAAAGAGAAATGACCTAAAAAATTTGATCAAAACCAGGTCAGATGATCCACTTAAGCTGTTGGATATGTTACTGAACAAGGCTCTTTCCTTTCATTTAAGTGAACTCTGCCTGAAAACTTTGGGTTTGGACTGAACCAGGAAATCTCTGTCTGTAGTTATTGTGAAATGCGCTGAACTGACAATGGTGCTGATAGACATAACAGGAACCTTAGATTACATACTCACAACGGTTGACATTACAATTTCTGAGCGAAGAAATCGAATGGGCTACTCAAGAATTCTGTGAAAAACATCTGATGCATCTCGTAAATATTATTTGAAGCAAGTACCATTAAAATTATATTAAAATTGACTAGATTCGTGCAAAATGCTTTAAAAATGACTTAATGGAAATCGATGAAAAAAGCAAAAATCTCCTATAAAAATTGGTTATTTCATTCTGTCATAATATAAAATGAATGTCTATACAAAAAGATATTGTCCTAAAATGAAAAGAAAAATAATGACATTTCATTAAAATCCCTCCCCTAATTAAGAATACACAAAACTGATGGGACCAACAAGAAATGTTGTAAATGTCAGGAAAACAAATTGCGGGAACATAAAAGTGGAGTTCTACTGTATATTACTCCAATTTTTAAAACAGGAGATAGAACTAATGTTTAAAATTATGGGCCGATCACCATCATGAACAATGTTGCTACAATATTTGAAAGCATAATATTAGATTACCTAAAACCACAGTTAAATGAGATAATTATAAAAGAACAGCAGTTTTACCGAAGGTCAATCAACATTAACTAATCTATTGGTAAACACTGATAATTTTAAAAGCTTTCAACAGAGGTTATAAACATTCGCTTATAAAAAAAATTAACTGATTTTAATTTACAAACCATCCCACTGGACGTGATGAAAAATGATCTTGAAGGCTGAACCCAAATTGTTTGTTATAATGAATATAAACCATATCCAATTGATGCTACTGTGGGTGTACCTCAAGGTTCACAATTGAAACCAATGTTTCTCGATTTTTTTTTTGAAAGATATAAAATCAGTATTTCAGAACTCTTCATTCTTACTTTTTGCTGATTGCAAATTCTGGAAAGTTATTAAGAATGATATTGACCCTATTGATCTACAAATAGATTCTGATGCATCAGTAAATTTGTGTGTGTAAATAAAAAATTAGATTTAAATATAAATGTTGTCTCTTTGTTATTAAGGCCAAAAAGAAATATCATTTTCGTATGTAAAATAAATTATATAGTAATTGATGAAGTCTCAAAACTGAAAGATCTGGGTATTCTGATAAGAAATTGTCATTTTATGATAATATTAATATATATCAACAATTCCATGAAGATTCTGGGTTTGGATGACAAATTCAATATTAAATCAATTGTTATAATTCCTTAGTTAAATCTAAACATGTGGCAATCATTGGCAATTTTTATTTTCATTAAACCATTTTTTCTTAAAACAAAACCAAACTTTTTATTAAATTTACACAGTAAATCGCTTATAGAACACTTAAGAGAGGTCTTATGTTCGTTGAAATGACTGACTTTTCAAAAATTAAAACTTTTTCGGTGACTTCCTAAAAATACAATTGTTAAGATAAAAAATTTTTACTTTCTCGTATACATATGTATATACGAAATTACATACGTTTATACACAGTGTAGAGAAAGTTATGTAATGCTGCAGGATCGCCTTCTAGATTTTACCAGAAATACACGTTTTGGGGTACCCATTTACAGAAAAGGCGTGCTTTTTTTTCAAAACGAACAAATGAACGACCGACCGACCGTCAACACTTCTAGTGCCTAAAACATGTGTGCGTCCATCCATCTTTTCCAACTTGAAAAAACCCCTATCCATCTGGTTGTAGTTGAAGCTTTGAGATTTTGAAAAACATTTAATGGTGGTAATTCATATGAAGCCCTCTGATCATTTTCTAAATTTACTCAAAAACAGCACCAAATTTTTCTTTTAATTTCTTGTAAGAATAGAGTAAAATACACTTATAAAGGTGGCATAGGTCCTATTTTCATGGTTAACTCTGAAATTTCAAAAATTGCAAATTTGAATTTTGTTCAGCATCTTCCAACAACTATAAAATTGAAGATATTTTTCCTTCAAATGAAATTTGTGGCCCATAAATAGTTCTTTCGTTAATGTCAAGTGTATTTTTTTTTAAAATTTCAGTAGTTTTTGTGTATGAACATTTCCATTGATTTGTATACATTATTACATTAGTGAATGGAAGTGCTCCAAATTACTTCAAATGAAGTTTTTCGAAAACTCAATAGATTCCCGTGAAAAAGAGCTTCAAATTTCGCATTTACAATTATCTTAAAAACAGCTTCAAATTTTTCAATGAAAATTTATATTTATGATGAGGTTTTACTCTTCTTTAATATTCTTGAAGTAATATTTCGGTTCTACTATTCAGAAACCGAAAAGATGGGAAAATGTCATAAAATGTTCCTTGGGCGACAATACATGGCAGCTGGGCAGAGAATGGAGCAAGACCTTAAAGCCACACCAAGAACATAAGAAAATTTTGCTACGAGAGTCTGTCATTCTGTAGCACCACTAGTTTCTTAATGTAAATAGTTTCTAGTGTATATTAAAACAGATCTTCAAATAAGGTCATGTTGAAATTTTTTTAAATATGAGTATTTTTTATGTAATTTGGCAGCAAACATTATTGCCTGCTCTGAATTTACTGCACTGCATGATTCCAGACAGTTGGATGCTTTGTAAGTTAGAATTTGTATATTATTTCATATTTCCTTTTGTTTCTTACATTCGACCTTTTGTTGTACATTTGCACATTAATCTTTAAGAAATTATTTAAAACCTATTTGAAATACATGAAATAAAAATTGCTAGTCTTTAAGGAATATCAGATTGGAGTGCAACAATGACATTCCGGGCCATGAATTGAAGCAGAATTTCTGTGAATTAGGTCTCATTGTTGGGACATGATGTATGAAAAGCAGTTATAATTGTCAAATTTGTAAAAGAGAGAGATGTGTTAATTCAAAGAGAAATTGTGGAATAAATAGTATTATATAACTATTACTAACGGCAAGAAAGAATATGCTGTTTTAGCACCATTAGTTTACCTTTTCCAGTCGTTTTTAAAGCATTTTTTGCTGATTTCATTGACTTTAATAACATTTTAAAGGTACTTGCTTCAAATAATATTTACGGGATGCAATAAATGTTCTCCACAGAATTCTTGAGTAGCTAATTTGATTCCTTCGCTGAGAAATTGTAATGTCAGCCGTTGTATGTAATCTAAGGTTCCTGTGATGCCTATAAGTGCAATTGTCAGTTCAGCTGATTTTGTGATAACTAAAGAGAGACTTCCTGGTAAAGAAAAATCCAAACCAAATGTTAGCCAGCTGGGTGCCCTTGAACAAATAGAAGAAGCCTTGATTACATCAGTAACGTAACCAGCTTGAGTTGTTCTTCTGAAGTGGTTTTAATCACATTTTTCCTGCCATTTTTCTCTGTTTTTAGGGCAATTTTAAAACATTTTAAGAGCATTTTATTGATAATTTTTGGAAATATTTTAGGTCTTCAAAATCCTCCCCTACATATGACCGTTTAGGACACTCTGGGCTGAGCCTGCTGCTCGGGTCGAACTCAGCGCTGACAGACATGAATACTTTGAGGTTATGGAGCAAATCCAATAACCAAACGCACACACCCAGAATATTTTAAACAACTCAACCACTAAAAGGCAAATAACAAAAGACTGAATAAAATAAAAGTTAAGTAGGACCTAACAAGACTTCAAGAACTCCAGTGTTTCACAGGTTTGAAAAGTAAACAGTAATAGGAAAACGTCATAAATTTCTTTTTGTGAGGAAGTCCCTGTTGAGGGAGGGACTTCCCAACCTTCCTTGAAGATCACTCTAGTGATGCAACAGAATTTAAGAAAAAAACTTTGGTTATTCCTACTAGGAGGGCACTGGAACAGACAATAAGTATTCGCATTGTAGCAAAGCCCTGAACACACTAGAAATGCGATACTAGTGAACCAGAACAGACAGCTTCAAAGTGTCGAGATAGTGGGCTGAACCACACATATTTGTATATACTGATAAAATCATCTCAGGAATTATTTGGCCTTCGCAAAGGGCATTATAAGAACAAGATTGGCCTCACATCTGTCCACATTCAGAAGCTCGTAGTGACTGCCCAACTTCGTGCACTACCACACCCACAGACCCTCAGGCACAGAAATTTTCCACATGTCAACATGTCCGGAGTTGTCCAAAGATTTATTCATAATTATATTGAAATTGCTACTAAAATTAAAATTCCATCATTCCAATCAGCCCTTAAACTTCAGGAATATTAAACTGATGTATAAAATCATAAATAAATTTGAATCTTATTTTTAAACACATATTAGAAAAAATTTGATACTGACAGAATTTTACTGCAAAAGTGAATTTGCACACAATTCAGCAATATCCAGACTGACAAGATTTGCGTTATATATTTAACAAGAGGAATGGCACAGCATTTATGGTAGTCTGCAACCACAGTATAAACAAATCGGTAGCCTTTGTTAAGTTTTGTCATACATTTTACCAATCAAGAGGTACGGATTGCCCACAGCTTTAAAATGACACAAATTAAATTATGTAGTTTTAAGGAATATTGACAAATGGTAAAAATAAATATTTGAATCTGAAGTATTTTGTTCTATAACTGTCAATACTTACTTCATTTTCCATACCACAGGCTGAAATAGCAGATGATAAAAGAGATGGTGGTCTCCAGGCATTCTGCCGTAACTTAATAACAGATGTAATAAGCCTTACTGTATTCTCCTTTTCATAGGAGTTTTGAATTTCTGTCAGTCTTTCAAAAACTGCATCCATAGTGCGTGTGTCTTGTTCATCAAGTGCCAATCCTGCCAACTGGAAAAAGATAACTAGTTATTACAGTTAGTCATTACATGTAACCCCAAATTCAATTCTAAATCAGAGAAAATTAATGCTATAACACAACATTAATTCTGTAACACAAGAAGTCATGCTTGCCAAAAGTGTTCAAGTTTCTCATTGGTGGGAACCAAACTTCCAACTTTTGGATCAAGCCAACAAACACATAGAATTCTAGTGAAGTTGTAGGCTTCCGCGGCCAGTCATATAAATGATCTTGGCTGTCCGTGTTCCTCAGGGCTGGTCTGGTCTTTGAGCTAATACACAAAAGCAGTGCTCGAGAACAGCTTAACTTGTAGACCTTCATTCCAAAACCTAAGTAAGTCTTTTATTTTTTTCTACCTGCTTGTACCAATTATTGTTATAAGTTTTATTAAATGCCTTCTAGTTACAAACTTTTAAGTCATGCGAAAAGAGAAGAAGAAAAAGAAGATGATTGATGGCATTCAACATCAGACTACACAGTGACTGATCCTCTTAAACAATGCTCCATCATGTATATTAGGAAAAATAATCCTAAGCTACTTTATCACATTGGTATGAGTGTGCTGATGCCATCAACAGTTATGAAAGACCTAGGAGTTTTTGTCACAAACTCTCAAATACCTGTTTATCTTGTATTGTCAAGAAAGCTAATAAGGTAATCTTGATCATTTCGCAAAGATTGATTGACAATTGATTGATTTTTTGCGTTTCCAAGCGCGTAAACTGCTTTGGTCATTAGTCCTGTTAGTGTAGTGCATGTTTTTCGTGGACGCTGGCGGTGATCTTCCCCCGCTGGATGGCGAGATCTGGCGCTCACCTACCGTCGGCTAGTGGGGTTTCACCCTAACCAGGACTCTCCCAACAGCGGGGCACCGCCCCAGCCGGGACAAGCTCTAAGCTCCCAACTGGTCTCCCGGAATATGTGGTAGTGTAGTGCATGTTAGTATAAGTGTGTGTGTGTAAGGGGAGAGGATAGGACAAGGAAGAGGAAGGACAGATCACGCGCGGTCCGTGGCCCGTTTGTTACGGTACTGCTCCGGCATTTGCCTAGTGTTGATTGGAGAAACCACGGAAAACTACCGATCAGAGCAGCCAGTCGCTAGAATTCTCCTCCAGACAGGGACTGAATTCGACCTAGCTGAATAGCTAGTGTCGAAAATCCTGCTGCCGTCAGGACTCGAACCTAGGACCTCCCGGTCAGAGGCGCTGCAGTGACATCAGTTGATGCACTGAGCTACTGCTCCCGGTCATTTCGCAAAGCTTTTGCAATGATTAAGTGCAAAGATTTCACTATATAGTACAAAACTTACTATCTTCCTATTATTGTGATGTTCCTACACCTGTGATAGAAATTTTAAAAAAGATAGTGTCCTCAGTGTTCTTCTCCAAAACTTGCAATACATGCATAGCAAAGTAGAACAACTTGAGACAATTCTAGAAGAAACTTCAATAAATGTAGGAGTCATTACTGAACATGGTCTTAAGTATAATGTAATTAATACAATTAACTTCTCCAACTTTAAACTTCATGAATGTTTCTGTAGAGAACTCAATAAAAGTGGCGGTGTTGCAATAATAGCACAGAATAACTTAATTTGCAAATCTATAGACTGGATTAGAGACATAAGAACTGAAATTACTTTTGAAGTAGCAGGTATAGATGTAAATACAATGAAAGGAAACATACAAATAATAGGCATTTATAGATACCCAAATTCTAGTGTTAATGACTTTCTTCTCAGGTTTGAAGAACTTTTAACTAAACTCTTAGGAAATCACAATTGTAAGTTAATTATTTTGGGAGATCTGAACATTAAAATTGAACACAATGAATTACATGATGTGGAGTAAGGGGCAACACGTGTTACAACCCATTCCAGCTCTACCATAGACCACATCATTACAAACATTCAAATGAATAAATACTCTTCTCATAATATTGATTTTCATGTATCTGATCACACTGCACAAATCATTGAAATAATCAATTGCCCCATTAGTCTTGTACTACCTGAATACACATTCACCCATGACACAAGGGATACTAAACCACATTTGCTAAATGAATGTCTCCTAAAAGAAGAGGACTGAAGTACTCAATTACAAGATGTTAGGAATTATCAACCTATAACCCTTCAACCTATAACTTCAGTATTTGGCAAACTCTATGACAATGTTATATTAGCAAGACATAATTGTTTTCTTGAATCTAATAATATCCTTAATAAATCACAACATGGCTTCAGAAAGGGCTTCTCCACCACCACTGTTGTTGTGGAATTTATTCATGAAATCATTGGAAACTTGGAATCAAATAACAAAACAGCAGGTATATTCATTGATCTTTCAAAGGCATTTGATGGTGTATCTCATGAAAAACTGTTGACAAAACTAGATTATTATGGAATAAGGGGAGGATTTAATGACCTCATTAGATCATACCTCACAGAGTGTAAGCAAACTACAGAGATCTTCTGGCAATCTGAAAATTTCTTATCCAAAGTTAAATCAAATTTTGATACAATTACCACAGGTGATCCGCAAGGATCTGTACTTGGGCCTTTGTTATTTCTAATATATGTTAATGATATTCCAAGCTCTTCTGATTTCTCTGTAATTTCTTATGGAGATGATACAACACTTATAAGCAGTGGGCAAAATCTTTGTCATCTAGAAACTAATCTGTCAGAATCAATAAAATCAATTAACAGTTAGCTGTCAATAAATGAATTGAAATTTAACTGCAACTGTTGATAAAACTCTATTAATCAATTTCAAGCTTCATCACAGTTACCAACATCAGAACATAAAAGCGGAAGTAGACAATGAATCAGTGAATCAAGCAGATTGCCGTAAGTTTTTAGGAATATTCATAGATCAGAACCTAACTTACAACAAACAAGTTGACACACTTTGTAATAAAATAAACTCTTAATATATTCCTCTTGAGATACTTTTCCAGATACCTGGAAACAGACTTCACTTCTGTCAATTTATTACGACATAATCTTCTCACAACTTCAATACGGTATTGAAATATGGGGAGGTACAACACAAAAAAATATGGATAGGTTAATGGTCCTACAAAAGAAATGTATCAGAATCGTTTTCAAACTGAATCCAAGACAGTCCTGTAAAGATTTCTTTATTAAATATGAATTACTGACTGTTACAGCACTTTACTCTAACAAAGTAATACTACTATTGAGAAATAATAAGTATCAATATTTTGTGAGGAATAAAGATGTACATAACTATCATACGAGAGGACATAGGGACTATCACAGGATATTCTCTAGCAAGTCTTCAACTAATAAAGATCCTTTCTGCATTGCAGCTCAGCTTTTTAATATACTCCCAATCACCATTAAATTAGTTAAAGATAAATACTTCAACACATTGCTTAAACACCATCTTATTAGTGTGTGTCCATGTAAGATATCTTAACTGCTTTAACTTTTCTGTAATTACAAACCATGCACCGCTTCACGAGTGACCACTCTGTACCAGTCATTCAGTTTCAATAAGACAATGTACTATACTTAGTAATTTAGTAAATAATGTAATTACGTCTGGATATTGTATGCACTTACAATTATTAACACCTAATATAATCAAGTTATTGTACGTTTATTAAACTATTACTGTAAGATAATGTGAATTACACTAATTGTAAGTTTTTTCCACTGTATCATAATCAGCTAGTTTCTTAACGCAACGCATTGTTAATGATATTCTTAATTTAATAATGTGACTTTGTTGAATTAAAATGTAAATTATATTAATGTTTATTGTGAGCACTTGCATGCTTTATTAATCATATAAATTATCAAGTACACTATTTGAATTATTACTACAAGTTATGTAATTGAATTCTAAATCCTATTATAACTTAATTTAATTGTTTATATTAATCTATTTTATATATATATATATATATATATATATATATATATATATATATATATATATATATATATATATATATATATATATATATATATATATATTTTAACATATAATTTATCAAGATAATATAAATTTGTTAATTTATTACAGAAGTGTATGTAGTAAAAAAAAGTAATTAACTTACTGTAATTTTAAATAATTTCTCGACAGACTTTGCTTGATACTATCTGTAAGTCTATAAGCAATAAATTATTATTATTATTATTATTATTGAATTAGGCACCACCCTGTGGAATCCCTACTACAGAAAGAACATTAGTTTGCTCAGTAACATGCAAAGGAAGGACACGTATTCCAAGTCGACAATTTTAAACTAAATTTAATCACCAGAGGTAAAAACAGCTGTTTCTGCATCAGTTTTTTGATTTAAATACAAATCTGGTTTGAGGATTCTGCCTATCACTTACCATTGTTGAAACAAAACGCATTTTTGGAAATACACTAGGGCTTCAAATACTAACTTCCGTTTATTTATAGACAATTAACAGCTCTCACATGTAAATACTAAATACATTGAATTGTAAAGATAAAGTTACAAGTTGAATAAAAGATTTTCAAACTAAAAATGCACTGCTGTTGATTTCCTTTTGTGAATGTTTTGGTCATCTCAGCAAAGCATCCAACAATAGTCTGCAAGCATGGATTGATTCCAAAAGCCTTGGTATATCACCTCCTTAACTTTAAAGGCCTGATGAAATATCTCTCCCATATCATAACATCACCTAGGTTGGATGGGAAAAAGTTAAAGTGGCAATGCAGGAAATGAACTTTTAGTAACATGTAGCATTCCGTCTTGATAATCTAGTAATTCCTGTATGCCTTCTTTGTAATTAGAAGCATACCAAGAAAATTGTGCGAAAGCCACTGAAAACTTATCCATGGCCTCTTTTCAATATCACTCAGTCGTACTTCAAATATTGGGTCCTTCCACAGCTCCCTGATCTGCGATCCCACAAAGACACCTTTTAGTTTAGCAGGAGGTATTTTTCAAAACTTTTCACTTAAGCACAGGAAATCATTTGAAATTTTTTGCAAAGCGTTTTTATTAAGGTTTGAACCAAGCTAAGGTTAATGTGCAATGGTGGTAGAAGAAAATTGTATTTAGCAACCAATGGGACATGTTAGAAAATTTCTTCTTTTTGATTGAAAGAAATTCTTGGCTTCCAGGCATGCTTGAAGCTGTTGAAGCGTTTCTCTATAATGATTGATTTTATTAATATAGAGATACAGCAAAATCCATTAACAGCACAAACAATTATTTCAGTATCTTTATTTGTCCTTTAAAAAATCAATTATTTTCAATCATTTCCTTCATACATTTTTCATTAGTAATTTCTCTAGATCCTTCTTTAGAGTTTGTGTTCTCTCCATACTTGATTCTACATTGTCTTCAGTGTCTTAAGTATCGTAATGCAGTCTTCACACCCTTCAATGCCTCGATGTTTTCGGCAGCGGGATGGTGCAAACAACTAATGAAACTGATCTACCAGTTGTTGCCTACATACAACTCAATGTGCTTTGTCCCATGGAATATTGAGTAACGCCAAGCTTGAAACTGGAGGGAACAATCATGCATCACCGCGCAGGACATGGCCTTGTTTCCGCAGAGAAACCGAGTGGCATAGGTCATCTGTAAGGTCTCCATTCTGGGTCCACTACCTTCACCTTAGGGAAGACTACTTCCCCTTGTGTCCTGATGTGCTCTTGAGGCCATCGTTCAATCGTGTCCTGATGTGCACATGAGACACTGCTAGGATTGTACTTATGTGAAGCATTGTCTATGAATACCAAATGTGCATAAGCATTTCCTTATCAAAAGTAACTTCTTATAGCTTAAATATTTCATTACCTTTCACAAGTGTACAAATAATTAGAATAAAGATGTAGTTTGAATAAATGAATTTATTTTTACTCTAGGGTTTCTATTATTTAGGAATTAATTTTCATATTTAGTAAACATTCCTTTTTTATTTACAAGCATGCTGATCCTCTCTGGCATCTTTGCTATCAGTACCATACACTGCTTTTTGTGTCCGTTTTGTTTTGCCATATGTTCTACAATTTTATCACCAGACCTTTACATGTTGTTATCTTAAATTATTCAGCTTGTTATACTAGTGCTCAAATATTTTCAATTGTTGTTGCTGGCCATGGTAGCACATTGCACAATGTCCCCGAAATATCTGACCATTTTCTTCCCCAGATGATATGTGATCATGTATAAACACACTATGTGTTTCTCCAAACCAGTCTCTTACTTGTGGCACCAAATTATTTTTAATGAGGTTTATATACTGCTTGATTCATGGTATCATTAACTATATATAATCGACAAACATCATGCACAAACATTCAACCCCAAATCATAACATTCACAGGATCCTTCACTGTTTATGTCACACACTGAGTGTGAAATTCCTCATCAGACCTTCCTTGAATGCACTGCCTTGTTTCAGGTAGAATTTCAAAATGTTGATTCGTAAGAGCATACCTGCAAAGAATTTTACTAGTATGCCTACTAGTCTTATGGAATGATGAATACAACCCTCTAGAAATTATGCTAAAAGCTAGAAGAATATCATTGTTTTCTTATTTCAAAATGTAAAGGAACATAACACAAAAATTTAACAATAAATCTGTAATATATAATTAGAGAAGTATTCTTACATTGCTCCAGTCTTATGAGAACGTTTTTCAGATACTTCACCCATCTTCTCTTCTCTTTGTCATTAGAGAAGTGAGTTTTGCTTTCCTGTGTGACTTCTGTACTTTTAATTCAACTTTACAAAGGGTTCTTCTTATTGCTGAAGAAGAAACGCCTTCTACCATTTCATGTCTTAACTCATTGCTGGTTTCGTTACAATGTTTTAAAGCCATTTGCTTGTTTTAAGATATGTTTCTAGGAGTCATTATCTGCTTTCCACCACATTTACCGTGACGGCCTGGTCCGCATTCTTTATTATTGGCAAAGTATACTTCAATTCTGTTAACAGATTTCTGGGAAATGCAGTCTTGTGGCTAATTCCACCTGTGTGCAGCATCCCTCAGTGATCAATGCTTTAGTGACAATTTTTTGAGCAGATAAATCCAATTTCTTCCCTTTTCTTTTTATAAGGTACAAAAATATCAGGAAATTAATTTACAGAAAGTAATAGCAGACTATACAAACACCAGTCAAGAAAACACCTTAGACCAATAATTCAAATTGTATAATGAGCACAGAGACAGCACAAACTTCATAAAACTCATTAAATCTTAAGCTATCAGAATGCTGGTAACTGAGACACATCCACATCAAGAAAATAAATTAAACATCAGATGTACATGAAACACACAAAAACATGTAGTAGATGTCACTATGTATTGTTTTTAAAACAATACCAGTGCTGTCTTTTATTTAAAAGTTCTACGACCAGTTAAACTTGAATTTAACGAAAAAAATCCTTAGTCTAATAATTTGCACACCTCTGCATGTGATGACCATGAATATGGTCCTGACTCTCCAGCAACAAACTACTATTTTTATTCTTATATTTAAATACTTACTTTTAACACTTGACAGACACATTTAATATTCTCACAAGATTCACAAGAAAGCAGATTTTTCATCACTTCAAATAATGCAGCACCTAAAATTGTGAGGCGTTCATTATCTCCAACTGTGACATTCATTTGAATAAATAATTCAGCTAGAAACATAGCAAATCCTTGTGTCTTTAAACCACTGGGATTCTTCATGAGCGTTGTGTTCTCCTCTTGGCATCTGAAAAATCACATCTTTGCGGGTCAAATTACGCATGCGACTTTATATTCAAAATATTATAATTCAAACTATTAACAACTTAAATTTAAAATATTATTTCTTTCCAGCAAGGCAGATGCAAAGTTAAAATAAACACTTTATTCTAGCAATTTCAATAATATGTTTGCAAAAGTACCTTCTTAGGAGAAGATTTCGGAAGTCATTCTGTAAAGTGTTTGGTAATTCACTTCGAAAATGACACAAAAGTCTGGCACCATTGTACCGAAAATTTGGAAGTATAATGGACTGTAAAAAGAGGAGAAATTTTATTTTTGTTTGTTCAGAACAAAATATAATAAAATGAACTGCAATGATACATTTTTTAGAGCATGCTTTATAGATAATTTTACCTTCTCAACAATGATGTTAATAACACGATTGTACAAATCCATGTTTCCTAAATCTCTCAGTAAAAGCTCTGTCAAAATTGAAACAGAACTATTATAGTGACCTGGATTTAATGTCAAGTCATGGATGACATCAGATAAGAAGTTCTCTGTTAATTGCTCTGGTATTGGGTAGGTATCAGCATGTGCATCACCACCACCACCTGCCTACAAGACAAAACAAATTACATTATTAGATAAATTAAAACAATACTTCAAAGAACATTAAAACAACACCTGAACTACAAGAAGATTGCATAAACAAAAGTACATGGTTTATCACTAGCTGTATTATAATCAAGATTCAAAGACAAGTGAAAATAGCCTTTAAATACCCAAGAAGTGATCAAAACTAAATTAAAAGAGTTTTCTAGTAAACAACATTCATAAGAACAATAAATACTGTCCTAATTGTGTTATGCCAACATACATACTCCATATATTATTCTACGCAGTCCTTTTAATTTGAAACATGTTTGTTATTTTTGGATTTTTCTCAAGAAGCCTTCCTAAAAAAAACTGCACCAAATTTTCCTCTGTTAGAGTAAAGGTCACTTAAAGAAATGTCTTAGTTTGCATTTTCCTTGAAATCTCAGAATTTTTGAAAACTGAGAAAGTTCAGAATTTTTTCCACACCTTCCTACAACTACAATATTGAAGATATAATTTTTTTTCCCTTAATGAAATCTGTTTATCAAAAACATCTTCAAAAGGTAAAGTAAGGTTCAATTTTTCAAAAATACGAGTAGTTTTTGCATGAAATAAAGGCAATTTTTAAAGAATTATTTTCTTATTTAAATTACCATACTTATATAAATACATCATAGAAATACCCGACACAATGCGCGCAGTATGAGAAAATGGCAATGTAGTGTAGCCACATTGAGAAGCAGCAATGTTGCGAACAACTGAGTACAGTATGTACTACATAACTGATCACATGCGGTAGTGGTTGCTCCACATTTAGAAGAGTTGAAGCAATTTACATCACTGCTGTTAACAGGTATTCTACATACAGAATTCAGAATAAATTGGGTTGACTTACACTGTGTTCATGCTTTTTTGTTCATAAATTGAGTTAATACAAATCAGGTGATACACCGTACAGTACAATGCCTGGTGTACCATAGTTACCAGTGCCATAAATGTTTCATTTGGACAACTTGTGTTTCAATAATTAGTTGTTCAGTTCTACAGTAATCATAAAATCCTTTCTTTACACTACAAATAAGCATTTTATTTATTTTGTTTATTTTTTCCTCCATCCCGAATTTTGTTCAGATTATCTGAAATTTCGGATTTGAAGGGTTCAGATTAGCAGGGTTCTACTGTACCCAATAATTCAAATGATTAAAATAGAATATTGATGTTTTGATTTCTCTTGCCAATTTCGTGAACTATATATTTTCTCAGGATCCCAGAAAAATTGATGGTCATAAAAGTGTGTTTCTTAATTTACATTCCTCCTCAATTAAGCCACATTCTCTCCATAATAAGTACATTTAACCCCTTTCTGATTTCTAAAAACAAGTGTTGACACTGTGCTGAAAAGAATGACATATTTGTGGATTTATTCTATACTACTTTAATGAAACTTGTTCTCACCTCTTCAAACTGCTCTGCATTGTAACATTTAGGAACAAATTCCTTAGCATCTGCAGATAATCTCGATGCTCTGGGAAGTACAACAGAATCACCTTTTGCTCCAGGATCTGGGGGAGGCATCATTGCTTGTTCTGTTCCAGATTTATTTCCTACACAAATAAATCACAATCAACTAAACATTCACAAAAGCCTAGTGAGGTAAACACACTAATGGAACTGCAACACAATACAGACTTTCTTTTTGCATGAAATTATATCTTCAAATTAATTATACTGAATAGCATGTGCTAAAACATTGCAACATCTCAAAAATAACTCAGAAATGATACAATTTTTCTGCCAGAGTTTACTCTTCACCCATCTTCCTACTTTCTTGGGGATACTTGGTAAGGTGCAACAATAAGTATGTATGTGAGCACAAACATCCGTTTATGTGAGTACAAGGTGAACAGAAGGGATTCAGTTAATAATGAGTACCATACTCTAGAATTTCATGTTTCAAATAAAAAGTCATATCAATTTACCTATATATTTGTATATTATTTATTCAATATCACACATTTATTTAAAATTTATTAATAATTCTTGATGCATGAACTTTTTATACCATTGAAATTACAATTTCTTATGCAATGTAAACCAGTCAGGGTATGTCATTAGAAAGTTTTCTACATGCTATTTATGTGTTAGTACACTCCAAGCTAGAGGACAACTACAATTTGGTCTCCAGAAAGGAAGGGCCTTGGTAAAGTATCACAGAAGGTTCCTTGAATTAACTGAATGTGAATAACAGACTGAAATTTATCCACTACAAATTATAGTCAACTCATATCTGTTTCACCAATGTAACACTAAAATCTAATACTTCTTCCTTGCAAGTAAAAGACAACGACCATAACTTTATTTTTGAAAGTATTGAGAAACATTGCCCTAATTTACATTCATTTAGTCATTTTTATTTCATTACACCTCACATGTATGTACACCATTTTATAATGCCATGTAGATAGATTTATGATGGATTTCATAGTAAATAAAATGAGAATTTTAATAAATCTTACATTTGTGTACATATACAAATAACCCTTTATTGGACTTATCTGGCTATGTAAGCACAAATAAACAAATACACACTATTTTTGCTTCAACCTGAATGTCTTCTAATACTAAGGGAATTATATATACTAAAGAAAACTGATGAATTTCTTTCTACTTTTCATTTATAAAAAAGAAAAGGAGTAAAAATTAAATAACTTATGTGATCATGTATTTTTAAAAAGATCCAACTGGCTGTAGGCCCTATTTGATGAGGACTTCTAATAAGAATGAAATTTTTGACGTAATTTTTTAAAATTTGCCTTCATAATTATCAACTGTTTTTTAAGTATAAAATCTAAGCATTAAGTTCATCCATTACAAATTAACTAAAAGAATGAAAGTACAATATTGATGACATTTTGGTATATCTAGTGTTTAGCAGCAGCTATAAAAACGACAACTGTTCTCCAAGTCAGACATAATGTATTCATAAGAGAAAAGATCCCTTCTACAAATTCATTAGTACAAGTAGACAAAATGTATTCAAAAGGGGTCGAACAATTCCAAACAACGGTTTTCCCTCGCAACCTCCCAAGTAATTCTTTCTGCCATTTTTCAGCTTAATAAATAATGTTCAGCAACGGTCGGATGTTTTATTTTTCGCGACCTTCGAAGAAAAATCATTACAGAGTAGTTCTGAAAACGGGATATTTCGGCGCCCCCAAAGTGGGCTTGTGGACAACGGGATGAGCTACATAAAAATGGAACAGTCCCGTTCAAAATGGAACCTATGGTCAATTTAGTCATGCTCCGCCTGTACACCTAAACGTTTATAATCCACGATCATTTTTTCATTTTGTATTTAAGAAAATCATGTTTTGTCACCCTGCCAGAGTATGTATCCGTGTGAATGTATGCTTATGAGCATGTGCATGTAAAGTGCGCGTATGTCCGTTACAGCGTGTGCGAACGCATGTTTACGAAAATTTGGGCGAATGACATTTGGGCATAATTGAATAAGAAAAACAAAAAACTATTATCATTGAAAACATTAAAATATAACTGATTTGTATTAAATGTATATAATTATTCGTGAGATTTCGAAAAAAAAATCCTTAAATTAGTCCTTTCCAGTTGTGGCATGCTAAGCCAAAAACGGAATTTTTCTTCACATTTCTTCTTTTTTTCTGGAGCAGGATACGATCACAAAGTTTGATTCAAACTGAATTCCTGTTGAACACATTCAAAATACACAAAGGTTCACTGCTGATATTCCAAAATATCATGAATATTATTGTTTCATTATTTAAAGTAATTTGTGATGGATTCATTTAATGTTGTAATGCATTAATTTAATGTTTATGTCATTAAACCGTCAAAAAAATTGGAAATTTCCTTGCTACAAATATTTTTCATACAAGGCCATTATATTACATTCACTTATCAAAGCTTCTCCATTCTTCTATCGGCCATTTCATCTCCTAAAATACCAAACAATGTAAAAGGATAATGAAATGAATTCATCCTTTTGAGGTAGTATGAGACATTTAAGATTTACTTTCTAATAAAGAAATTTTAATGCTTTGACCAAACATATTTCATTCCAAATTTGTTCACAAGAAACTATCCAGATCCCAAACAAAATTCAAATACAAGTGAATTCTCCTAAAAATATTCTTAAAACATGGGTAATTCCTAATGATTAATATATAAAGGAAAATATAATTAAAATAACTAACACAGTATCAACCATACAAATGTAAAGAAACTCAATTCTCTGGAATTGTCAAAAGCTCTATAAATTATTAACTTTAGAATTTTCAATGGAAGATTGGAAAATTTTGGGGGTACAATATTATTACGAGAGAAGGAAAATTTACCAGTTGCTAACAATACGACAGATACCACCCAAACAAAATATTGCCTTCTTTTCGACTACCTGAATATTAATGTCGATTATGGTCTCACTCGCCTTACTTCGTCTACAAGCCGTCAACGCATATTTTAGAGAAATGGGTAATTCAAGTACCAACAATGTTGTAATATCACTCCTTGTTGGCAAGTCTTGTTAGAAACCTAATTTCAAACACTATGCACTAACAAATTGCGTACCTCCAACAGGAGGAAACGTACGCGGTCTTCTCAATTCGTTGAATTCTTGAGATCCTTCCTTCTTCCATGGCCCTCTTCCCCTTCCTTTCGTGGCTAAGACATCGGAAACAGGCTGCCGCTGCATTGCTGCCTACACGGAAAACATGATTTACATACACTATTTCACTAGGGATTAATTCCCACTTTATTACAAAGAAAACGCGCCAAAATGTAATTAATTCTTAAGCATATCTGCACCTCTTATTGTTAACACAGTGAAAATATTTGAGTGATGGGTTTGGTGTCCGAGTTAACCGACACACAATTTTCACAAACACATTATAATTACTATACCTATTTCTGGTAAAGTTAAGACCCTGTTTGAAGGACACACATATCTGATTTTTGGTCTCTTCCCCGCAGAGTCGCCGTGTATTATCCTATCCACATAATACTAAACTCTAACAATATATTCAATCAAATGTTTTATTCAATCAAATTTGTTACCAGCAGCCGCCGCCGTCACAACCACCACTTATTGCTATCCTTCGTTGTAGCATCTCCTCAAATTATATCATAGTTTGGAAAAGATCAAATTTGTCTCATTAGATTTATAGGATATGAAAAGGAAGCCTAAAATACTACAACTTAAGACAACTACACGAATCTATTTCTCTCTCCAGACATACGGGCTCACAAAATCAAAATGTCAAGCCACGCATTATTTGCACGAAGGTTCCCGTCAAATGCGGAACTGCGTGTGAGGTGCTGTCGAAGCCTGCGGCAAAGCAGAGAACGACGATACTATTGCGTATTCCCGCGGTGAAATTGAAAGTGAAAGTGTCCTCGTTCAGGAAGCGTGTGGGCTGCTTGGTGGCTTGCTTCCTTCCTTCATGTTCAGTCCAGCACCAGTCTTTAATTTCATATACTGCTTTGTTGACGACCTATCCCTACAATGAATCTTTGGCTGTTTTCAGTATGTTTTATTATGGGTTGGGAGATAAACTGCAGTATGGCTCAAACAAATGGTGAGTACTACATAGTCCTCTATGAATCGAGGGCATTAATAAATAATGTCAATTTTACTTCAGGTCAGAGGTTACAGCCACTTCAACAACTCAGGAAAGGATCTAATATTCTTAGAGAAAGATTTTCAGCTTTGCGACAAGCCCGAACTCATACCAAAGTACCAACAAATAATCAAAGAGAAATATGCTATGGTAAGACCTCAATTACTTTTACTATTAAACTACGCTTTCTTAACTTTGAACAAAAGATTAGGCACCACATATATTATTCTAATCATCATGTTTTATGCAGAGGCAGTAGGTTGCTTTCAAGCATCAAGAAAACACTCACCACTAATGAAAGTTCCCCAAGCACCTCATGAAATTGATACTAAGTTCTTACTATATAAACGTGAAAACACAGGTCCACCACAAACAATTAAATATGGTGACAATATGTTTTCCCTCAAGTCTTCAAATTTTAGTATTCACTCTCCAGTGAAAATACTGATTCATGGATACAAGGGAAGTTCAAGTGATCCAGCAGCCTTGTGGGGAGTATCTGAATTTCTCAAATTGGTAAGTAGGCATGCTACTGTTGAATAATTTCAAAATTTAACAACCTATACTGGTGTTTACAGCACAAATCACTCACCAATTTTACTGTGTAGTAAACATAAATGGTTCTGTGCGAAAGGTGATATAACACGTTTCATACACAGATTAAAAATATGTCTTGTCAAATACAAGACAATGGTCAGGACTATAACTGTCCAAGAATAACAAAAGACAATATTTAATAACAAGACTGTTGTCTAGTTACCATGAACAATGCAGCTTACAGAAATGTCAAATTACTTGGCAACCTTTCATCTTTGAGATTCAGGACCCTCATTTCTATTCTTCACTTACAGTACATGTTCTTGTAAAAATTGCATGCTTTCAATATTTTATCATTGAACCAATATTATCTGAATGCAGTTTGAAATGAACAAAACAAAAGAACTTAATTTACCACGCATTAAAAATCAAACAGATTACTTATATTAGTTTCAGTCATAACAGTAAAATTTGGGTTAGTCTCCTTAGCCACATTGGTGTTGCTGAATACGATCTCTCGATCGCTATTTTTTTTTAAAAGAAAAAGAAAAAGAAGAGAGAGTGCGTTACTTACTACATGTTCATATTAACGTATCACAAATACAACAAATATGGCCCAACGTTAAAATAAATTTCACACGTATTCAATTCAGTGACACAACTTCCTACGTCTGTTACTCTAACCCCACAATACCCAAGAAAGACTATCTACATTGCCGATAGAAAATTGCTCATAATAATAAATAATGAACTCACAAGTTAAATTTGGTATTTAAAATTAACGTAACTAAAACGAATTTCGATAAACTATGCGCATATTAAAACATACGAACCACACAAATCGCAGCACCACTAACTCGCTAGCGTATTTGCAGATGACAGGTGAAACCTTCTTTCGATTATCGTTCGATACCAACATCGAAAGTTGAATATCAAAAATTAAAAAAGTAGCGCGAATTCGATTACTTACGTACTTGAATACGTTCATATTGCAAATGTTTCCTCGTTGCGGAAAAATAAAACAAATTAGTGGTGCTACAGAATGGTACACACGTTCTCGTATTAGTTTCCTATTTTCTTCGGTCTGGGCTAGCTGTTTGGATTTGCACCCCCACCCCACCCTCTTCCCAGCTACAATCTATCGGCGCGTAAATGATCGCCGAGCACACACTTTTGTCTCAGCTAAATGACCTATTAGTGTCACTCTCAGTTTCTACCATTCTGTAAACATTCCAATTTCCCAAGGAAGAGCTGACGAGCACCTTCACACTCCCCCACCATCGCATAGGCGTATTTCGGTTCTGTACCTATCCACATTTACTGATGGTATCCCTTGTCCCCATCTCTATGCTTGTACCATAGAGAAAGAACAGATAAATACACTATCATTTCCTTATAACATTATTCTGGGTATAGAGATACAAATCCTCAATTACATCCACAGACTGCACACCTGAGACTGAGATTACGGAAGGACTAAAGTGTATATGTAGTTGGTGTAGGTGTAATACATGGGGGACATGGATTGACCCCCTATGCCATCTTTAAAAAATATATTTCACTCTATTCTCACAAGAAATTCAACGAACAAAAATTGATGTCAATTTTTAGAAAATATTGAAAATGTCCCAGGGCTCTCTTATATTACATATTCACGTATATACACATGAAAAGAAAAGTTAAAATTAGCTATGCCTAGGTAAAAGTAAGACAGCTGTACAATTAGTAATAACTAGAAAATATGAAAGAATTTGGTTCCAAATTTCTGGTGAATCAGGAATATGGAACTGTACTTAGGCATTAAACAAATATTTTCCCAGTTATTTTTCACAAGCTAAAACTAAATTTTGTAAATAGATCCATTAAAAGGGTATTGTTTGTTCTGATCTACATAGCTTGTTTATAGTGCCCTTCAGAGTATGGAGAATCCTTAACTACTGATCTTCATTTTTGTTTTTGTTCCCTTTTTTCTGAGCGATTGTTACTTTCTTATTGAAGCTTTTCTCGTGAGTGGAGCCTGTGAGTTGGGCAAAATGCCTTATTGTCACAATTTTAAGACTATTTATAACAGGAATCTCTTAACTGTCATTCTGGAGTTGTTTAAGAAGGTTTTTAATCAAACTTCAAATGAAATTATATTGTTAATTTCATAACCTGTACCTAGGAACTTTTTCCAAACATCTTTATATCTTTTGTGATTCAAATACAAAATTTGTTAAGCACGATTAAATTTATGGTGAACTAGAGACCAATTATGGTGCTTTAAACACGGTCTTCTTGTGTTGTTATATCTGGTTACATTTCTTTGACTACAGAATTTCAAACAACAGATCATAGTTTAACACCATGGCATTTTAGAAAAGAAAAAAAAATTGCTTTGTTCGTTGATTGTAATGTATAAACACACCAAAGCAAAGAAACAAAAATTATTTGGACTTCCCAAGATAGATGACGTAGACTGATACATTCAAATTAGCAGATTTCAACACTATTCTCCATTAATTAGTTCTGTTATCTTATTTCTTCACCCATGCTGAATAATGGTAGAATATAGTGAAGAAGTGGCTAAGCTGATCAGGAGAGGTGCTCAAAGATTTCCATGATTCTTATCAAATCTCGACTCAAAAGGTGAATAATATCGCTCTTTGGTCAGATCTGGTTGTGGATCTTAATAGCATTTGGGAATAATAATTTAGATTAGAAATGAATAAAATCTTCTTCTAGAATCTGAAACCCAATCACCCATTAAGTAGCCTGATGAAATAAATATGTGGCAGCCAGGGGCAGATCCAGATGATCATTTTGGGAGGAGGCCATCATAGATTTTTATTAATAATAAACATATTAGTTATTATTTTGAATATTATTAATGTACTGTAGATAAGATTTTATACAATATTATTATTTAAATAATTACATAATTCAAATATAAATATTTAAATCAATTTTGCGAAATAAAGGAAGGTAAACGAAAACTCTAGGTCTTTTGGAGGGTGGCCGTGCCCCCCCAGATCCGCTAGTGGTGGCATAGCTCTGATATATTTGTTTCATTTTCCAAAATATTCAATTTATTTCACAAATATTCTCATTTTATGCATTGTTGTAGTCACATGGAATAAGTTGGTAAGACTTCATATTTATACATAGCACTTACCAACTTATGCCCAGTGACCACAATGTGTCCTGTTTCATACGTAATATTGTGAATTACAACAGTTCAAGATTATTAGTTGCAATATTGAGCCAATTAATTGAATTTCTTTGATTTTTTTATAATGTTCATCCATGTCACATTGACAGATGGATGCAAATATTATATTTCTAGACTGGACAAAAGGTGCTGCTGGTCCATCTTATCCAGTGTCTGTTGCAAATACAGAATTAGTTGGACGGCAGCTTGCACTGTTGTTGTTTGATATATTGACTTTGGGGTCACCTGAAGCTAACATTCATCTTGTTGGCTTCAGTTTAGGAGCTCATATTGCAGCCTGTGCTAGCTATATACTGCAAAAAAGAGGTGTTAAAGTTGGCAGGATTACAGGTAGGCCTAAAACAGTTTTGAAATAAATAGTTCTTTCATTTTGATTTTCATTAAATTCATTGAATGATTCAAATGAAATTATAATATTAATTTCCAGATCAAATTTTGAATTTCAATTTAATAAAAATTAAAGCTTGAAATATCATGCCATTATTATTATTATTGAAAATTGAGCAATCTATTGGTCAAGAGAGTTGATATTTTTTCTTTTTTGTTCAGGTTTAGATCCAGCATCACCAATTTATAAAAGTACTAGATTGTTAGAAGCATATCGCAAGTTAGATAAAGAAGATGCTCATTTTGTAGATGTAATTCACACAGATGGTAGTCCTGTATGGACAAATGGTTTTGGCTTGCTTCAGCCACTGGGTCATGTTGATTTTTACCCTAATGGTGGAGAGGAACAGGCTGGATGCAATGATGGCAGAGCTTCTTTAGTTGTCAGTCACTTTGGTAAATAGAAACTCCTATGTTTCATTTATACAGGATTAATGTCATACAAAAGAAAAATGTTCTCCTTTGCTCCTTTTAAACTATTAGGCAGTAACTGTTCACATTCTTTTATACTTTTTGGAGAAAATAATATTACATATATTGTCCAAATTTTACAGGACAACAAAAGTAATTCCAGGTATTGAGAATATAAACCAAATAGAAGATACTATATTATTTTGTCCACATTTCTTTAGAGGTTGTTAACAAATATTTTACTAATAATCATAAAATGTTAGTTTCATTGCATTCACAAAATGCTGCATTTTCTTTTTGCATGGATAGAGGGAACTGTAAATTCAAGTACAGTGTGCAGTCATATCCGGGCTTGGAGACTGTTTGTTGAAAGTCTTACATACAGAGAAGGTGGATGTCAATTCATTGCATATCCTTGTCCTGGAGGACATAACAGATATCATGAAGGCAGTTGCTTTCCAAATGCAGACACATGTAAGACAGAACATGTCTGTGCTCAAATGGGAATTCATGCTGACAAATCGAAAGCAAGTGGACCTTTGTTTTTGGTGACACGAGAAACAAGTCCTTATTGTGGTAAATATAAAAATAAAATTATAAATATGACTTTGAAATTACACAAAATGTGTACCAGTCCTACATGATAAAATAACACAAATCTACAAGTTTTTTTTTATCAATTTTCTCTTCATTTTTTATTTTATTTATTTAAAAAGTCTTTGTATTACAGTCAGGGTGCAAATTGACCACTTTCTTCAGAGGGAAACATTCAAAATTTCAGGAGATAATGAACTGAAGAATTTACAAAGACCATCTTCACTTATACCAAGCAGTCACAGTGAATTCTAAAAATACTCCCAAGAATAATTTTTTGTCCAATTTCATTCATTTGGATTCTTTGATTTAAACAATTAAAAATGTGGAAATCACAAACAAAGCACCTAATATGGATTAATTGTATGTCTGACAAGGAGAAACTAATACATTTTCAACAGAGGCGACTAAACTCCAGGTGGGGACAATCCCCAGCATTCCCTCTGACAATTTGTACCCTGATTGTAGTAGTTTATGAACTTTTATGGAAAATTAATTTTAAACTTTTGAATCATTCTTTTGAAGGTCTTCAATTGCGATCTACAGTTTTTATCTCTGAGAGAACACCACGAACAAGAGGAATTGTATTAATGAAGCTGAAGCATGGATCAAGTCACACTAATTTCAAAATGCATTATGAGTACATGCTTTAACAATAAGTATAATTACCTTATGTTCACTTATTTAACAGGTGAAGTAACACAGTTATTTTTGCTAGGTTTCCAGATGTGATTCAGGGTGGACGTGCTATGTGGGGGCTTGCAGCAGCTGAATTTGGATCAATTGACTTGAAGAAAAACCCTAATCTTACAGCAGTTTTGAATTATCAGTCACTTGTGTTTCAATCACCTGACAAGACAAATAATGAGGAAATTTACTATAACTATGTACCACTTTTCATTGACAAAGTAACACTATCTGATATTCATGGAAATAAGTAAGTATTCAGAATATTGAATATTTAATCAGCAAACATTTAAGATAATAATAATTTATAAACTACTGTAATTTGGAAAATCATTTCAAAAAGTTACTAAATACAGAAGAAATTTCAGAGAAGTGGAGGGTACAGTGTACTTATAATTTATTAGCAAACAGTTTCTAAAAGTCAAGGTAGTTTATAACTAAATCTATTCTCGTGAAAAAAAACACAGCCCTCTGACATACTTATTAGCAAGCCTTTTATGTGTTAGTATCATCTCTTGAATAATGTTACTTCTTTCTTTTCAGTTGGTATTACTGTAATAAGGAAACTCTATTAGAAGAAAACATGTCTTCTTCCAGTGGCCTCACTATAATGCTATCATCAAAAATGTGCAATGTGTGATATTTGTTTACTTCAGATGCTTTGTTTAGTTACCCTTGGATGGTTGCAATGAAAACGTATTTTAGAACTGTAATAAGAGGGGTACTTTGTTACTCATTATAAAAAAACTGTTTTGCTCTTTCATTGAAAATGACATTGTTGTGGTTATTTCCTAAATACATTTTTTATTAAATATTTTAATTTGGAAACTCTTTCAGAAAGATTTTTTCAAATATTGTATAAAACAGTCTTTATTTTACTATCCTGCAATGATTTTTTTTACTCAAGTGTTTGAATTGATGCTTAAAAAAATTATTGACAGTAAAATTGTTTTTAGTTATGAATTTGTATTTACACAAAAATGTGTATTTAGTTATGAATGACCAAGGGGTAATTGATTGGGGCTTCGTGATAAGTCACTGGCCAGTAATAGTGTTTAAACTTTAAAACTTGAAATATATTTTATAAAAACAGCAAATTATCAAAACTTCATAATCAAGGTTTCAATTATAATGAAAGTAATGGATAAAAATACCAAAATGCGCTTATTATTAAATCAACAATTATATTTTTAACCTGAGAAAATGTGGAATATTCATTACCTAAAATACTTAGTAAGCTTGAAGTAAAGAAACCAATACACTGAAATTGTAGCAGAGTACAGAAATAAGTTAACAATCTAACAGTAATTTATACAATTTTAGTTTAATTAATTTAGCTAAGCAAATAACAAACACTCCTAAGAAAACGCTAATTTTCAAAACTTTTGCTTATTTGCTATAAGAGTTAAGTTTATTACAAACTTTACCTAGTATGTATTTTTCGGCGAACAAATCACGTCACGTGAGAGGGAAGGGGTCAAAATGACATACTCAATAATTTCAACAAAATTTGACATAATTAAAATTGGTTAAAATATGTATTAATCGTAATTGTAATCATTGCAATATTAAATTAAAAAATCAATTCCGTCTCGAATTTTCCATACATATGGTAAGAAGGACTAGGGCCTCCATTCTTTATATCTCATAATACATTTTCTCTACGTCTGACACGAAAAGACCGTGCGTACAACCCATTCTCTGCATACTACTATTCTCCTTTCGGTCAAGCCAAGATTATTAGCAATTGTGGGTTTAACACATTGCGAAGATTCCGCCAAAAGAAGAATACAGCAGAAATCAAGGTCTGTAAAATAATTACGGCATAATTGTAAAATGCAACTATCCGTGAAATTCAATATATATTACTGTGCACTTGAATGTTACTATTAAGTGTAACAATACAATGACAAATTATTTGCTGGCCTCACGTGTACGTCGATATATCTATCCAGCAAGTTTAATAAAGAAAAGTAAAAATGTTACAAAAACGTTTATTTCATTTGACCTACAATAATGTAAAACAGATCGCTTGTAACCGAGTCCGTAACCATACCACAGAATACCGCCGTCAACCACTTTGATGCAGGTTTGATCAATAACGCCTTTCGGAAGGTTTATCGTCCCCTACCGCTCGGTAGCGCCGTTTGATAAAGTAGGTATGCTCAGAAAATAACCCCTGCAGATGTATAATTTAGAAAGGTGATTCATCAGAAGAATAAATAAATTGAGAACACAGGTTCGCTAATTAATGGTATAATTTTGAGAAAGATTCGGAATCTAACAGATTCAGACCACCCCCGCCCTCCTTCAGTTACTAGTTCACTCAAGAGTCGATAGATGGCGCGCAAGTTCCCAGGTAAGCAACGAACACGCGCGAACAGCTCACCGGCTAAACCAGTATCACAGCAGTCGGGGAAGTAGGGGTGCGTGGGGTGGTTGTAAGGGAAGTGTTGGGTACGGGCGGGGTTCCACTCTGTATTAATGAAACAAAGTGAAAATTGAATGAAAAGGGCATTATTCTTCGAATGACCCGATAAACTTGTGACTTAAACACAACCAATATGTGCGTCGTGCTAGTTTAAATGAAGAGAGTGGTGATTTCTATTGCAAATTCATAAGGTGTGTGTATATGTGTGTGATAACATGGAAGATATTTATCGTGCTAAGCATTCTTTTTGTGGTGTTACGAGAGAAAAAAACAGCAAAAATAACTGCGAGTTTTTTGCAATAACGCGCTCCATGCCCACGTCTCCTAACTCATCGAGAACTGTCAAGTATCAAACCGAGAAGCTAAGTCAAGTAAATAAACCTGAAAAAACGAAAATGTGTGAGGCAATTTTGCGATCTCCAGGTTTAAACGTTAAATTGGAAAAGAGCAATTCCGAACCGAACGTTTTTGATGGCAATCCATCAAAATTAAACAACTGTAATTCATCAAAGTCTAATTCAAATCAGGTATCCCCCTGTGTGAATACTGGTCCCTTTGAAGACTCTTTAGCGGGAGTTTCAAGTGCGACTAATGCGGAGAGCTTGTTCCTGTCGTTTCAAGAAGGCGATTTGTTTCAGGTAAGCTTCTTTCCATAAAGTATATTCTAAAGACACCACCTGAACATTCTCAATAAGTCTCTTTGGCATCGTATATTTCTCTGGAATATACTCGATGTCTGTATTTCCTATACAAGAGACCGAGAAAAGACGAAATAAAAGTCAATAGTTTCACCCTTTCCTGCTTGTAACTCTCAAAAACATTCGTCGAGTAAAGAAAAAACAAATTTATTCAGCAAAGCTTTTCAGTAATAATATTTTAAAGATGTTTACAACAATTTAATTGTCCATTTAGTATGCAGTGAATGAACAATACAGAACCTTCATTTTACGCATACATTTGACGGCACGAATGTAGACTTTTTACGAACACATAGTACAGTCTTTCCTATAAGTCCACCCTGTCCTCTTGTTCGTTCGTTCGTTCATTCATTCACAGTTCAATGGAATAATTTTTCAGAACTCACGGAAACGCGACAAGGTGATTTGCAAATGTTAGACGAAAAATGTGTATTATATTAAAACTCTCCTTCCGTAGTCCTCACCCAACATTTTTACAACTTTCAACAAAAAATCCTGTCAAATGTCTTGAATAAAAACTGGATCATAATATCAATTTTCCGTCAGCTACAACGCTGTCAATAGAGCAACCGGATAGTACGTTCAAACTGAAGTATACGGGAGACTAATCCTACCTAACATTCCGTTCATAAGGAGTAAAGTACATTCGCAGCTACAAGCCCACAGGATCAGTTTAATTTTATTATTTAAGGGCCAGATATCCATTACCATCAGTTGCATGCTAATGAGAGTTTATTGCGTTTATCTTCGGGAGTTTGTGATTTAAGAAATGATAAAAAATGCTAGATAAAATAATGAGTTATACTTTTACGTTATGCAATTCAAAAGTATACTGTATAAATAAATATAATGTATATAATGGTGCATATTGCATGCATTAATAACATATCTCAAATACAGCGTGGGTAACCACAGACATTTGGAGCACATCTTTTTAAATAAATGTTAATGAACACTCAGGAAAAAACGAGAAATTTTTGATTTATTGCTCTTCGAAAGTAGACGATCATCATTTAGTGGCATGTGCTGATTTAAAAATTGCGTAAAAATGCTTCAATTTCTTATGTTAACCGTTGGAAGTTTCCCCACTACTATAATATTGTCGAAATTTTACAATATTTTACTCTGGAACATTACTGTGTTATTCGAATATGTGCAATTAAATTGAGGACTAAATATGGATTTAAAATGGTATTTAATACTCTAATTCGGCAATAAACTGCATTTTTTCACCCACAAAGAAAACGACAAAAATGAAAAACGAAACAAAAAAAAACAACAACAAAAAACGCACATAAAAACCCTTCTGTGCTACTTTTGCGTGTAGCAGAATTATGAAATTTCTGACACGCAGTAATTCAGTAATAGTCAGTAAATTGAGCGACCGTAGCTCTTTGAACCGCTTCATTGATGCAATTTGCTGATGAAACAGTACCACATGTTTACACATTGCTGAAAAATAGAAAAAAGTTTGAGCGGGATTATAAAAAGAGAAAAAGTGCGTTGAGAGATCTCATTGCTCTTTTAGCATATTTAATATGTGTACTCTTGTAGATAACGATAATAGACACAGAGGAAATTGTAACAGCGATTTTTGAACCTGCACCATACGATTGTTTTAAAATTTTACTGTCAGTTTTTAGAGTCAGCACTTCTTCGATAGTGGATCGTCCCATCCTCGATGCTCGCCCGAATCCAAAACCCCAATAAAAATCCCTTCTTTTCTTTTAGGATTTTTTATGGGAACGCCATTCTTAAATATTAAAAGGAAAGATTGACTTAAAGAAATATCGATAGCCTTCACAAAATTATTCGTTAACTATAACGCGATAACAGGGTCGGTCATTTGCAGGTCCAATTAACCATCCCGCGGTGACTAAGGTAAAGGAAGCACTTTAAGGTGACGAATAATAACGTAATATAAGTGGTAAATCAGACTCCTTGTAAGAAGATTCTACGGTCAGTGGGAGACGTATGAAGATTCGAATTCCTCTGTCAGTCGTAAATTTTTGTTAACTTGATGCCACCTAACTTATCCAAACTCTCTATAAACCTTGGTTGACGTTTCACTACACGTTTTGGAGACAGGGATACGAGCTCCGGCATTCCATCTTTACAATTTATACAAAACAATTTCGAAACTGTACAAGAAATAATTTCCAATGCATTTATATATCAAAATACTTATCGGAGCGTACGTGACACACGAATAATAATAGTACTTCAGTCAGCGGCCTGTGGCTAATGCTAACACCAGTTGGCTAATATCTGAAATGATCCGTTCAACGTCTTTCATTTAACTTTATCTAACATTTCAGGATAAAGTGTGAATAAAGGAACTAATTTGCTAATGCGCCAAAGATAAATGTCGAATTTTTAACAGACTGACGGAAATAAACGGACGAACGAACTGACCGGCCGTCACTTCGTCCGTCTGCCCGTTCGTCCGTCTGCCCGTTCGTGCGTCTGCCCGTTCGTGCGTCTGTCCCTTCGTGCGTCTGTCCCTTCGCGCGTCTGTCCCTTCGTGCGTCTGTCCGTTCGTCTGTCCGTCTGTCCGTTCGTCTGCCTGTCCATCTGTCTGTCCGTCCGTTCTTTCATCTGCCTGTCCAATCGTGCGTCTGTCAGTCCATTCGTCCATCTGCCTGTCCGATCGCTTGTCTGTCTGTTCGTCCGCCTGTCCGTCCGTCTGTCCGACTGCTATCTGACTGGGCCTTGCTGTGTGTCTGTATTTCCGTCTACTTGTCTGTGCATTTTCTGTCGGTATTTCCTTCTGTGAACACCACTGTCCCCTAAACCGTACGCGTGCTTTTCCCCGAAATATCTATTCCTCGATCGATCCACTTGATGTCCTGAAAATTTGAAATGAATCTTTTATTTTTTGGAAGTACTTTACTTGAAACCCTTAAGCCTACATCGTTTTGTCACAAAATTCTTCACATTTTTTTCTTTAATATCTTTTGCTGGAATAGCGTAAACTTTACTTAGAAAATGGCACAGGTTGGATTTAATTAAAACCTCTGAAGTATCGAAATTGCAAAAGTTTGTTTTCAGCCATCTCCTAAAACTACACTTCATGACAATAGATTTTTTTTGCGTAAATGAAATATGATATTTAAGATTGGATATTTAGAATGTCATCTACATTTTTTGAAAACATTATATTTGGTGCAATTTTAGTGAAATTAGGATAAATGAAAAATGCATACAAGACTTTCTAAAAAATCCAAATGTTTTCTTTAAATTTTTGGTCCAATGTACCAAGTCACAAATCATCAACGCTTTTTATTAAAACTTTTGATTTGTCAAAAAATACCCATAGGTTTTTTAAAAAATCTCACGTCGTTCATATTTGCATTACAGCTTTTTAAAATTTGCTGCATTTTGTGGATACAAATGCTTCAATCCATCTCTTACGGATTTTCGCAAAATCATAAAAGTTTTCGTGTGTAAATGAACTCTTAATTGTGCATTTTTAAAAATTCTCCAACGATAATTTTTCACACACAGCTCTAAAATTTCTGTGAAAAGGGGCTTTTGCTTAATGATTTTCTAAATGTCTCATATCAATCAGAATATCAGGGTGCGTTAACGCAAAAATGTGAAATATGTACTTGTTTTGACAAAGCATACTTTTTTCAGTATAAATGTTACACGCAAAATGCTTCTTATTGGATCCCAACCTCATAAGACTGAGCTGTGCTGTGCGTTTCAGCATTAAAGGCCCGTTAGTTCGTGGGGGTAAACATAATACTGCTAACAGTTTATTAATAAACACAAAGATATGCAGTAAACCATCGTTAGCACGAACTCGCTTAACACAAATTTCGCCGTAACACGATCAAAACGTCGGTATCAGAAAGAGATTACAGTAATACAGACGTTTATAAAATTCGGATTACACGAATGTTTATTACACGAACTCCGATTATTTGGTCCCTTGGAATTCCATTTGGTCCATTGGAAAGATTTTCAGAATCCATTTCAAATTTTAAATTGTGTGTTAGAACATTATTATCCTAAACCTTACTGCTGCGGACAGTGCAGTAACTCGCTTGGTGGCTGCAACCGGAAATTCTGAATAGCTAGAGAACCCAGAAGAACCGAACACCCTAAAAAGTAACAGAAGGGTCCAAAAGATCTTGTTGTAGAATATGGCTTAAGGAATATAATTCCTACCTGTATTTTTAAGAGCTTGTGACACATCTTTTGCGAGATATGCGCGATGGTAACGTGTGTTGCAGAAGAGCGTAGTGTGTTGTATATTTCAAATCCTTCATTGTTAGGGAGCTTTAAATGTTTGTACTAGTGTATTTGTCGTACACTCTGTGTCCTTACGCTTCCAGCAAATGTTTATTTATGACATTTCGTTTTATAATTCCCGTAGTAAAGGGTAAAAGACGTTCGCAAATCCTTAGTACGTAAAATAAGACTCAAGTGACTCAGAACAATGTTACGAACTTCCAGGGCATGTAGGGAATCGAAGATGATTATCTTTTGCCAATAAGTATCAGATTAGAAATCTTATTTAATGAAGTAACTCATATGCAATTTTGAACATCGCGTCCCTGTTTGATAGGACACTCGTCCTGCACTGGTGTTTGGCAGGTACACGAAATCTCTTTCATTGCGACAGAATGTGTACGACAAAGTTCGTTTGAAGGAACGAGAAATGCCATTGTTTCTCAGTGCTACTTATGAGATTCGAGAGAGTTCGTGGCTCCCTTTCGCGACACAGTGCACAAGTGTAGGAGGACTCCGAAAAAATTACAAAAATGTAATTTTTTGTAAGTAATTGTAAAATGTAATTTTAATAATTTGTAAATTACAAAAATGTAATTTTTTGACTTGTCTCTCACGTCGGCAATATTTACATTAGAGGCAATTTCTTGACATTATTAAATTTATGGGTACATGTGCTTTAAATTCTTTCAAATAAAGTTTCTCGAAAACTCAACAGTTTGCTGTAAAAATGAGCTCAAAATTCCGCATTTTCAAAAACGCACAAACGCCATTTTCTCAAAAATGGCTCCAACTTTTTCTTCTAATTTTTCCAATGGATAGTGCTAATTGCACTGTTTAATATGACGTAAAGTTGTTCATTTTGGTGTATTCTTTTGTTGTTTTTTCAAAAATTAAACAAATGAATTTTTTTTAAATATCTCTCACGCCGTTAATATGCACATTTACATTGATTTGTATACATTATTACATTTGTGAGTGGAAGTGCTTCAAAGGATTTCAAATGAAGTTTTTCGAAAACTCAATAGATTCCTGTGAAAAAGAGCTTCAAACTTCGCTTTTACTGTAATCAACGATTTCCTTATAACGGCTTCAGATTTTTCAATGAAAATTTATTTTTAGGACGAAGTTTTACTCTTCTTTAAGATTCTAGAAGTAATATATCGGCCGTACTATTAGGGAAGCAAAAAGTTGAGAAAATGTCACAAAAATGTACTTTGGGTGACGATAGAAGGCAGCTGGCTAGAGAATGGAGTAAGACCTTAAAGCCAGACCACACCAAGGAAATTAGAAAAATTTGCTACAAGAAAATCTGTGCCATTCTGTAGCACGTGTAGTTACTTTTTCGTATACGTACGTATATACGTAGTATAGAGAAAATGATGTAATGCAGCGCGAAAAAATGGCGTATTTTCGGCAAAAAAATGATTGCCGGGCCCTGATAACGAAAAAGTGGATAAATCAAGTTGCTAAATTAAAAAAAATCCCGGCGAGAGATTACAGCTGGCAACAGGATAGGGTACGACCGTAAGAGTACAGTCGTAGGCTTCCGCGGCCAGAGTCATGTAAATGATCTTGGCTGTTCAGGTGACGCCGCGTCGAAGGCTATGTTGCCGACGTTTCGACCATCTTGTCGTGGTCTTCCTCAGGGCTGTTTGGCTGTTTGGCACAACAGCCCTGAGGAAGACCACGACAAGATGGTCGAAACGTCGGCAACACAGCCTTCGACGCGGCGTCACCTGAACAGCCAAGATCATTTACATGACCGTAAGAGTAGTCCACAACAAGGAAATTGGAACACTTTACTACGAGGAAGTCTGTGCCATTCTGTAACACCAGTAGTTTAAAATAAAAATATGCTGTAATGCAACCCGCTGTGCATCAAGGCATTGCGTATTTCGTGGCAACGGGGTAGGCAAAGCAAAGTCGGGCGTGACAGGATGTGTGGTTGGGGCGAGGCGAGGATGAGGGCGAGGTCTCGGAGACGGGCACGGCGAAGCAGGTAACCGGGTGGAGCGGAGCGGAACCGGCGCTTGGGGGATGGTGGGGAGGAAAGTGGGAATGTAGATACTTCCATTTTACTTTCTTGCATTATTTCGTAAGAAGAGAAAGTATTGTAAAAGTGCGCCTGAAATCGATGTATTGACAGCAAAACTTTTATTACCGAGCCCTGTGGATAATTGTTGTGGAATATTGTTCCTATGAAATTATCCCTAAATTATTTCTTCTGTGACGGAGTTTAGTCAGAATCCATATTTTATGTATCCTTGATACCGAAAAATCGATTGATGGCAAAATGTCTATCCGTCTATCGGTCTGTCCGCCTGTCCGTTCGTCTGTGGTCAACACTAGCGCCTAAACCGTTCTGACGATTCTTTCGAAAGTTGATATTCCCCTATCGGTTTGTATAAACACGAAGCCCAGGCAGTTTGAAACAAATTTTTGTTTCTTTTTGGTACCCTTAATGTCATTTCGAAAATTGTCTGCCTCCAAATTTCTTCATGAAACTGTGTAGAAACGGTAGCGTAGAAAACGCTTAAAGACGCAATGAAACGCTTAAACGCTGGTCTCATTTCGTTCTCAAATTCCTCATTTTTCGACAATTGCAAACGTTTTTTTCCGCGTCTTTCTACGACTACAATATTGAAGAAGGAAATTTTTACTTAATGAAATCTGTTGTTCCAAGACAGATCTTGGCACGAGGACATGTACAATTTTTCGAAAAATTTAGTCATTTTCGGGGAATTTTGTGATAAATACAGGACATTTTAAAACAAAATATTTGCTCGAAAGCGGCTCCCATTTTTTGTTAAATTTTTTCCTCGCATAGCGATAATAAAGTGTTTTTAGCGTGCTCTCTGTATGGTCAAAATTTGTAATGCTTTTTCAAAATTTGATTCAAAATTTGTATATATAGGTGTCCCAATTGACATGACATATCAAAATAATTCGAAAACTACGTATCGCACAAAAGAATGTTTCAGACAAAAAATGAATATTTCCCAGGGGCACATCTGTCTGACCTAAAATAAAACCTTCCCCACACCCTGGGGGTGGGGAGGGGGGCAACTTTGAAATGTTAAATGGGAACTCCCACTTTTTAGTGCAGATTTGGATTCTACACTTAGTTTCATTAGTTCTGCCTGAAACATTTTTTTGATTCGTAATAAATGGCGCCATAATCTCAAAAATTGGATTTTTTTTCAATTCTCGATAAATTACACTTAAGATTGAATAATAAAGAAACATCAGTTCCACTATTTTTAAAAAAGGATCTAGTAATTACAGTTGTTACCACCCCCCGGACGTAGGGGCGGGGGTGGGGTTTAGATATTTTTTATCTTATTGAACAGGTGTTTCTTTATTTTTCAATCCAAAGTGTAATTTCTCGAGGATTGCAAAAAAAACCTTCCATTATAGCGACACTTATCAGAAACAAAAAAAGTTTTAGACAAAATTTCCAAATCCAAATCCCAAATCTGAAATGAAAATGGTAGTTCCCATTTATTATTTCAAAGTTGCCCCTTCACAATCCTCTGGGGCCGAGGATGAGGTTCGATTTTAGGTCAGGCAGATATGCCCCTTGGAGAGATTAATTTTTTTGTCTAAGAAACTTTTTATACGATACGTATTTTTCGAGTTATTTCGGTTTGTCAGGTTAAATGGGACATCCGGTCCAAAATGTTCCTTGATGTCTTTTGTATTATTCAAAACATTATTAGGCTCTTAATGAAACACAAGACTGTCAAATCTGATTTGAATGCTCTGGCTTTAAAACCGGATAAAAACAAATAACACTTATTTTGAATTATCGGTGGGATATATGTGTAATTACTAGTTTCTTTTAAATGAAATCCACAAAAAGAAAAGTTCCAGAATCAAAGGAGTACGATTAGATCATGGTTGCTACCCAAACACACTGACTCATGTATTGAAGATTGGTTTATCTTTGTCGCCCATGTGATCAGGAAATATTTTCTCGTCCCCTGCTTTAAAATTGTAGCGTACTGGACTCACACATTCCATCTTCCCATTAATTCCTATCAGTTTTAGTACGGAAAGAATTTCATGAATGAATCTATGAGTTCTACTTGAAATGAAAGAATTCGTTTGTTTGACTATTCTGAGCGATCTACAGCTGAAACAAGAGGTGACATAATTGAGTGACCAAGGCAATCAATTAACTCATACACTGCGTTTTCTATTACTCAATACGTTCTGTGGAGCAATGTAAGTGTAAGTAATCCCGGGCGCGTCAACTACTGAGGTCATTAGTCCCGTAAGTGAAATGCTTGTTTTTCATCGGGAGGTAGCGGTGATCTTCTCCCACTGGATGGCGAGATCCGGCGCCGACCTACCGTCGACTAGCGGGACTTGCCCCAATCAGGTATCTCCCACCAGCAGGGCACCGCCCCAGCCGGGACAAGTTCTAAGTCCCCGATCGGTTAGTTAGTTAGTTAGTTAGTTAGTTAATGCCGTATTTTACCTTTCACCATCTAGCGGAGAAAGCAGGTATTATCTTGGGCGACGAAACAGGTGGATCTCAATTTTGCTCAGAGGCTTCTTTTAGCCCTGAGGATCTTTTACATTCTTAAATCTACTACATGGGACAGTCTGCTTTACTTTCCCTCCGAAGGAAGGCGTGCAAAGGATTTTTTCGCCCTTAAAAATCCACGGCTTCGATCTCTCCCGGCATATGTGGTAGTGTAGTGAATGTTAGTGTAAATGTGTGTATAAGGGGTGAGGATAGGAAAAGGAAGAGGATGGAAAGATCGCGCGCGGACCGTGGTTCGTTTGTTAGGGTACTACTCCGGCATTCGCCTGGTGTTGATCGGAGAAACCACGGAAAACTACCGATCAGAGCAGCCAGCCATTAGAATTATCCTCCAGGTAGCGATTGAATTTGCCATTGCTGAAAAGCTAGTGTCGAAAATCCTGCCGCCGTAGCGATTTAAGTAATAAGTCAATAAGAAAATCAGTCTTGTAAATGCGAATTTGTTTGTTGCCAACAATTTTGTGATATTTTGGGGACGTTCTTATCTCAGATTCATTTTTGATCTTGTTTGGTGATAATTATCATTCTTGTATAATTGGAAAACAGAATAATTTGAGAATATCTTAATTTAATAGGCACATTGAATTGACTTTTGTTAGGCTTGAATTTAAATAATACATCAATTCATAGTTCGGAGAACCCTTTGAAATGTATGTAAACAGTGTTTTAAATTATTACTCTACATAATATGGTTTTTAGAGCAAGTAACTAAATTAATACAATCAAATTTTGAAGGGGAAACGTTTAAGGCTTTGACTTTTCGTTTTCTCATCATTTTTTTATTATGCTTTGGTACTTCTATTGCGTTTTGGTTTATTTACGACTCGTTACTAGTAATCACGTTAATATTTCGGACTGGAATATTATATTGATCGTCATTTTATTCGGATATGGTGATTATTATGAAACAGAGAGGTAATGATTTCTCTTTTTCCTCTAAGAATTTTGTTATTTCTGAGAGCTAATCAACAAAATATAAAATTTACTACAAAAGAGTTCATTTATAAATGTATTTTAATTTAATAAACCAAGAAATTTTTTATTTTACAGGTTCTTAGTAAAGAAGAACATAAAAACTGGTGGGCAGTGCGATCTATAAAGCAAAACACAGTTGGATTTGTTCCAGCAAATTACATGCAGCTGCCTGAGTGTGGCATGGCCAGCGAAGCGTTCAAGGTGAGTAATTATAACAATCCCCTCTCTATACGATACGTTAACACAAAACCACCCAAAGTGGTTTTACATAAGTATTTTGCACAGTGCTCAAGAACAAAAAATAAAGTATGCTCGTATAATTCTGCAATAAATTAAATATTTTAACAAAACAGTCTTCACAAATACTGCAGCAATACAGATGAGCATACACCACAACTTTTCTTTACATATCAAGAACATTAAAAAAGATGCCATTCCGTGATGCAACATGCAAATATTTCATGGTGGGCAACCTCTTCCTTGGAGTCTTAATATTTCATGACTTCAGCTGTGCCGTAAACAGTGTCGCATTTACTATGAAAATCCTGTCGGTATGGACAGTAAGAAGCAACGGTGGATTAACACATCAAAGATTTGCAGTTTTTAAAAATTTCTCAAAATTAAATAACATAGCAGGTAATTTTGTGTAATTTTGCAGACCGACGTAATTAAAGCCACGCTTTTACTTTTATATCCTGTAATATTTGTATTGAAGATATTATTGTTTCACAAAAATTATGTAGTTTTTCACATTTTCTCAATTTTCTGATCTCCCATAGTTTCATTGAAATTAGATTTTCAGAATGTCAGTGAAGAGGAAAATCTCTTTTTATAAATATTTTCGGGGAGAAATTTGTTTTTGAGAAAATGTTTTATTTTTTCTCAGTATAAGTGATTCTGAATACATTTTCTCAGGGAAACTTTAGATTTCGAGAAAGGGTGTAGCCGAATAAGGCGGTGAAAAGTGCCCACAAACCAATTCGATAATCGCGATGCTCATATGAAAGAGAATACAACATGACTTACATTCACAAAAATCAGCCTCTTTGGGCATTCTGTTGCAGAGATACAATGAGAAACGTGTTTTGCATGTTTTATTTTTTCTCATCTTCTATTGCGTGCATCAGGTTGAAAAAAAGTTTTGAAATTTTTTTGCGACATGATAACGTTGGAGTACTGTATTAATTTCTCCCCCTGAAATGGGTCTTATAACATTCTATAACATAATTTTTTTCAGATTTTTAAACAATGTGGACGGCAGTGAAAAAAATTAAAACCAATTTTTTCAGTTTAAAAATTTGAAATTCGCGCCTAAATGTGATCGGAAAAAACCTTTTAACCGATATTTAAACACAGATTTAAACATGATATATGAACTAAAAATCTTATAGGTGTTACATCGATTATGTATCAAACTCAATCGGAATATTCTTGGCGGAAAGGGATGGGTGGCCTCTTGCGCATCCGACTTCAGCCAATCAGCTTCAGGCACCAATGTGCGTCATAATATTAACCAAATTATCGCAGTTAAAAGCCATTGAAACAGAAACTGGTAAGCACATTTTTTAAAATGTTACATCTTTTATTTCAATTACCTTTTCAACGTGTTTTTTTGGTCGGTCACCGTTGAAAATTGTCCATTTATGCCACTTAAAAAATGTTTCTCAACACATCTTGCTCTCCATGAAACATGGCGGCCGACGTCTGATCTCGCTTTTCAAACGAAGTGGTCACATGGTTCATGACGGAAGCTGGTGCTGCGCAGAACGAGCAAAAATCGGTGCACCGGAGGAGCCCACCCATCATTCTCAACCATGGGAATATCGGGAGGGAAACGATATTGTCAACGTACGAACGGAAGTGGCTCTCTGGGATGCTGCTCCCACATAGCTGCGATTTAAACACACATTTGGCACCCGCTATTTACTTCACGAAAATTGTTAAACATGTATTTTTAAATAGAAATGTTGAAAAAACAGAAATTTTGAGTAGACTGTTTAAAAACAAATGTGCGATCCCAGATATAGAAGAAAATGGCAATGATTAATTGTCTTTGATTGTCTAACTGTCAATGATTAATAAACCTACAACTAAGTAATTTGATTGATATTAGAAACAATAGATAAATTAAAAAAAGGAGTTTGATGATTTTATTTCGATAATATAAATACTCTCCACATAAAACAAACATTTGTCGGCAAAAAGTTCCAAATCATTCGTTCTCTGTGAAAATTAGCTCAAAATTACGCATTGCCAGATATGCTCAAAGGACATTTTCTCAAAAACGGCGCAAAATGTTTCAATGAAAAGTGCATTTAGGACCTTGTTTTATGCTTCTGTGATATTCTTAAAGACAGAGATTTTTCCTTCAAATGAAATTTGTTGTCCACATATAGTTCTTTCATTAAGGTCATGTCCATTTTTTAAAATTGTTAGTAGTTTTCGTATAATAGTGCGTGCAATTTTAAACAATAACAAAAACAAGATTTTCTCAAAAAATATATTTTAAAAAAATTGGTAGAGTTAGTGCCAAACGAACTCAATCCGATGACATAAACGCCATATTGCTATTTTCCTTTGGGTTTTCAAAAAATACAAAAATGTAATTTTATTGACTTGTCTCTCCCGTCGGTAATACTTACATTATACGCAATTGTTTACGTTATTGTATTTATGAGAACAGGTGCTTTAAAGAATGTCAAATAAAGTTTCTTGAAAACTCAAAAGGTTTTCTGTGGAAACGAGCTCAAAATTCCGCATTTTCAGAAACACTCAAACACCATTTTCTCAAAAATGGCTCCAAATTTTTTCTTCAAATTTTTCAAACGGATTCTGTTAATTGCACTGTTCAATATGACGTAAAATTCATTTTCGAGTATTCTTTTTTTTTTCTTCAAAAATTACTTAAATGGTTTTTTTAATCTCTCACGCCGTTAAATACGCACATTTCCATTGATTTATATACATTATTACATTTGTACGTGGGAGTGATTCAAAAGACTTCAAATGAAGTTTTTCGAAAACTCAATAGATTCCTGTGAAAAAGAGCTTCAAATTTCGCATTTACAGTAATGCTTAATCCCCATTTTCTTAAACACGGCTTCAAAGTTTTCAATGAAAATTTCTAATTAGGACAAGGTTTTACTCTTCGTTATTATTCTTGAACTAATATTTTGCTTTTACTTTTAAGTAACCGAAAAGTTGAGAAAATGTAAAAAAAATGTACTTTGGACGACGATAGATAACAGCTGGCCAGAGAATGAAGACCTTAAAGCCAGTTGACACCAGCGAAATTAGTACAATTTGTTATGAGAAAGTCTGTACCATTCTGTAGCACCTCTAGTTACTTTCTCGTATACGTAGGTATATACGGAGTAATATGCGTAATACAGAGAAAGTTATGTAATGCTGCGCGAAAAAACCCGCGGATTTTCGGCAAAAACAAACAAACAAAACAACATTAATTGCCGAACCCTGATAACGAAAATGTGGATAAATCCAGTTGCTAAATTAAGAAAAAAATCTCTAGCGCGTGATGTAGCCAGAATCCCTGTTTTGTGGGTCCTTGATACCGAAAAAACAAGAGAAAGCAAATCGTCCGTCCGTTCATCCGTCCGTTCATCTGTCCGTCCGTCCCTCCGTCCGTCCGTCCCTCCGTCCGTCCGTCCCTCCGTCCCTCCGTCCCTCCGTCCCTCCGTCCCTCCGTCCCTCCGTCCCTCCGTCCCTCCGTCCCTCCGTCCCTCCGTCCCTCCGTTCGTCCGTCCGTCCGTCCGTCCGTCCGTCCGTCCGTTCGTCCGTCCGTCCCTCCATCTGTCCGTCCCTCCGTTCGTCCGTCCGTCCGTCCGTCCGTCCGTCCGTCCGTCCGTCCGTCTGTCCGTCCGTCCAACTGTCCGTCCGTCCAACTGTCCGTCCGTCCAACTGTCCGTCCGTCCAACTGTCCGTCCGTCTGTGAACAATACTGGCGCTTAAACCATGCGTACGATATTTTCCAAATTTAAGAAACCCCTGTCGATCTGAATCTATTTGAGGCTTTGAAATTTTGAAAAACATTCTTTAAAATTTGGGGGTACTTTACATGAAGACCCCAGGACATTTTCAAAATTTTCTCAAAACGTCTAATTCTAAAAACGGCTAAAGGGCAAAATTTTTTTGTAAGAATAGAGTAAAATACGCTTGTAAAGGTGGCATAGGTCCGACTTTCACGGTTTATTCTGAGTTTTTGAAAATTGCAAAAGTTTGAATTTTTATCGGCGTCTTCCTACAACTGTAAAATTGAAGACAGAGATTTTTCCTTCAAATGAAATATGTTGTCCATAAATAGTTCTTTCATTAAGATCAGGTAAATGTTTTGGAAAATTTGAGTAGTTTTTGTGCAATAGTGCGTTCAATACTTGCAATTTTAAAAAATTACAAAAAAAAAGATTTTGTCAAAAACGGCTCCACATTTTTTCTACGAATTTTTCGTAGTGGTAGTGCCAAGCGAGCCGTATATGATGACATAAACGCCATATTTCTCAATCTTATGTTTTTTTAAAAAATTACAAAAGAATATTTTTTGACTTGTCTCTTACGTCGCTCATATTAACATTAGAGGCAATTTGTTCACATTATAGTATTTATGTATACATATGCTTTAATTAATATCAAATTAAATTTCTCGAAAACTCAAAATTTCTTTGTGAATATGAACTCTAAATTCCACATATTTAGAAACATCCAAATGCGATTTTCTCAAAAACAACACTACATTTTTCCTTCAAACTTTTCCAACGGAAAACAGTAATTCCACTATATCATATGACGTAAAGTGAACTTCGGTGCATTTTTTGTTTTTTAAAAAATTACACAAATCTTTTTTTTTAAATATCGCTCACGCTGTGCTCACGCATCGCTCACGCAGATGCACATATCCAGCAATTTGTATACATCATTTCATTTGTGAGTGAATGTCTTTAAAATTACTTCAAATTAAGTTTTTCGAAAACTCAATAGGTTCCTGTGAAAAGAGCTTCAAATTTTGCATTTGCAGTAACGCTTAAACGTCATTTTCTTAAAAACGCCTCTAAGTTTTTCATTCAAAATTGCCATTTAGGACGAGATTTTACTCTTCTTTAATTTTCTTAAAGTAATAGGTTCTTCAATTAGGAAACCGAAAAATTGAGAAAATGTCAAAAAATGTACTTTGGGAGCGGTAGATGGCAGCAGGCAAGAGGAAGGGGCAAGACCGTAAAGCCAGTCCACAGCAGGGAAATTAGAAAACTTTACTAAGAGAAAATATGTGCCATTCTGTAGCACCACTGGTTCTTTAAAGGCTAGGAATTGGAGATGTGCTGGAGCTACGAGATGGAAGTTGAACTATTGCAAGTTAAGATATATCAATTTTGAAAACGAAAATCGAGTTATCGGGTGAACTGTTTTTACAGGACAGACATACACATTAATTTATGTGTACAATTCTTAGAAGACTACATGTTTTTTAAGTTATAAATTAATGTAATTATATTCAGCGTTACAAACCCTGTTTCGATAAGATTTTTCGTGTAGTTTCGTTTGATCTATTCAACAAATGTTGACATGGTTCCTTGTTTTGGTTTTGAACTGTAAAAGTAGCTTTCTGTCGACTGAGTTCGTTCAGGGCCACATTACTGTTGTCTCTGTCACGACTCTTACCAGGTCCAAGGTTCAAATCCCGACTACTACGGATTTTCGACTGTACCTAAGTAGCTGAGTCGAATTCAGCCGCGGTTGGAGGAGAATTCTAGCGACCGGCTGCTCCGATTGGTAGTTTTACTTGGTTTCTCCAATCAACATCAAGCGAATGCCGGAGTAGTACCATAACAAACAGGCTATAGACCGCGCGGGTTCTTTCCTTCCTCTTCCTTGTTCTCTACCCTCTTTTACTAATCCACACTTAAATGCTCCATGTAGGGAGACTTCTGGCTGGGGCGGAGGCCCGCTGGGGAAGATACCTGATGTGGGGATTGCCCCGTAAACCGACGTGTAGGTTGGTCTTAGATCTCACCATCGGAGGGGGGAGAACACCGCTACCTTACGGGATAAGGTTCAATACGATAAGGTTTCTAACGGCCATACAGTTGACGTTGTTGGAAATATCAAATCATTCAATCAATCCTAACCTCTGCCATGCGCAGAGTTGGGCATAATACTTTAAATTTAGTATATAAATATTTCGCCAAAATACTTCGTAAATAAGTATTTAAATACACACTCAAAATACATTATGTTTTGAGTAGATAAATAAATAAATAATTAAAATACTTCAAATACTCAAAATACAGTAAATACAATAATGTTTTTATTATTACATTTTTATTACAATAATTTATGGTAATTGCCAGTTATAATAAATTACTAATTGACAATCATAAATTTCTGAACAATAACTTGTAAGTCTAACTCAAATAAGTGGAATTTCCTTTTAGAGCGACCAGTTTTTCAAACTTATTATAAGACAATAGTCCCCTATTTGGTGAATGCATAAAACCCGCAAAGGAAAGCGGTTGTTCAACTGGCGCGGATGAACGTAAATGGTGTTATAAGCAGAGCTCGGAAATGTAGGCGCTAAAAAGGTCGAAAATAGGCCGGAAAATACGCACTTAAAAACTTATAAATAGGCAGGGAAAAAGGCATTACAGTTGACAATAGGTAGGCATTTAAGAAGTAAAAACGTAAAAATAGGTAGGGAAATGAGAATTATGTTAGAATAATATTAAAAATTATATGTAATACGTACTACATATAGGATGAACACAGTTCTCTAAAATCAAATCGAATTTTTTCGATTGTCAAAACATATTGCGGAATTAGATATTTCCTAAGAATTGACTCGTGTGGAATTTTATATCTTGAATATTTTGTTGGTTAAACTGGTTAAATGTTGGATATTTAAGTTTTGAAAATTGAATGTTTGCGGCATGGCCCAAGTCATTGTTGAAATTCTTTCTTGTCTTCATCTTTTGATTGCACTTGCTGAAGAAGTGTTGTATAGTTTTTCTCACTTTTTTTTCGCATTTTTGCATGAGTTGCAGTATTTTTATGGTAATATTTTTTTTGCTCAGTTTACTACCATTTACAACACTGGCAAAAAAAAAAATACATTTCCAGTCCGCCGTGAATCTTCTTCATAAATCTACTCTTTTATAAATGCATTTCTTGAAATTTTCTCTTTTGGTATTGTAGCAAGTATGCTTAACAGGAACAGCAAATTTACGAATCTGGCATGCACCAAAATTCGAAATCAATACACAACTATCGAAGACAACTATCTTGTGTAATTCTACCTTCTAAACGCGAAATATTCCGGGAGCGCTATTTTTGAAGACAGTTGTGTTCTTGGTAAGGAACAGATAGCTTACTAATCATTGCGAAGATCGGAAAGACGAGAGCAATTTCCTGTTCTCGGGAGCGCCCTAACGGGCTTCAACGGAGTAGATAAGGTAACCTGTACGGTGTCAAATTCCCATACGTCTTTAAGCGGTGTCCTTGCTCAACGCGTTTTAGGCAAGAACACACAGGGCATAGAGCTTCTCGATCGCAGGATGTCCTGGCAGATTTTACGCGGTTGTTACTTGTTTGATAAAAAAATTACCCATTACCCATCAGTGGTTTCAGTGTATTTAAATACATTTCTAAAATACATGTCCAAAAAACTCAAAAATACAGTTTTTTAAATACAAAATGTATATAGAATTCATATTTCAAATACAAGTTTTTAAATACTTTAAATACTTTTAAAAAATGGGCCCAACCCTGCCCATGCGTCACATTCAGTTTTGGTTGTTTTCGATTCTCATTAAGTTAACTTGCAGAAAATACAAATTAAGAACGCGTATATCAAGGATGTTTATAGCTCTCAGCGAAGCAACACGTAATAATTTCGCATAAATATGGACTGTATAAATATAAAATTCTACTTTATCTTAACTATCCGCATTATTTTACTGAAGCTTCGTAATTTGGACTAGCATGTTCTGTATCTGGCAGAAAGAAATCCCTAATATTTTTTTGTAAACACCATCTTTTCTCAAATATACGTCCACAATGCGTGTAAGTCCCCCTCACTTTTTAAAGCAAATTTCGCAAAACCTTGGTATATATTTCCTATGCTCATTACAATTTAGTTTAAAAACTGCTAGCTCCCTGTAATTTTAGTTGTCAATTCATCCAAGAAAATTGCAGGCGGGATGTCGAAAATAAAAAAATAAAATCTATTCATTTGTAACATTGTTTGAAAAATAAAACTTTTTTGATTTTTTTCGCGTTTTTTCTAGGAACTAATGTGGTGGTAAAATGGTAATCACCATTTTTGTTCCCAATTTTGAGAAAAAAGGCGGTATTGAATAAAATACGGTAGTTCTAGGGAGAAAAATGAAGATGTGTGTGTAGTTGTGTGTGAGTATAATAAGAGGTTTGGACATTTTAAAAAGTAAACTATAAAATAAATTTAAAAAGGTTTCAACATAAAATATTGAATGTGACATGGGGTTTAACACGACTTTATTCACTCGGGGTATCGTATTGTGCCCTCGCTTTGTTGCGGTTTAACCTTCGATTCTTGGAAATGAAGCTCTAATAAAATCGATTGTTACGATTAAAATTACGTTAAATAAATACGAATTCCTCAGAAAGTAAGCTGGTCGTTTCCTGGTGTCATCCACGCAATTTTGTTTCATTTTCGGGCGTAGAAAACAATATTCTTTCTAGAGTTCTCGTTTTGCTAGACGTAAAAGGAGAGGTAGGTTTAATTATTTCGTCAGCAGTACTATCAAATCAAATCTTTAGCTACCAAGGCTATTTCTCGGGAGCAAACGTATCTTTTATCAAACGTCCCCAACAATGCCCGTTATCTCGTATTCATGTTTAACGTATGATGCTGCAAGAGAGGTTACGGAATCGAGAGCTGCATGAAAATTTGCGTTGATAACGGTTGCGTCTTGACTGCGATGGCTTCCTTCGACCGAGGGCGACCGTGAGCGCGAGGAAACGCGCCTCGGAATGCCAAAAATTCGAAAGCGCCGCCGCGCCGCGCCGCGCCGCGCCGGGGCCCACCGCTGGCGGCGTCCGCCAGCGCCCCTAGCGGCCGAGTGCCTCGCGCGCCGAGGGAGAGCTCCGCCGAAGCCTAGCAGCTGACAGTCGCCAGTGTGGACGAGCCACGCGCGCACCTCGGACGGCGGTTGCAGCCCCGGGCCGCGCTCTCGTGTCAGTCGCTTGTCTTGTGTGCTTGTGGTGACTGGAGCCAAGTGACTTCGACCGTTTTTCGTTCGAGTGACGTGTATTCGTTTTGTGACAAGTCTTTCGGTGGCTGGTGTGTCGCATTGTTATTCAAGAGTTTTTGTTTATTTGTTTGAAGATTTTATTTTGGCTTTTTGATTTGAAAAAGAAGTTTCCTGCCGCGGAAATAGGTAAGAAATATTTTTATAGCGAACAAATGGCACATTGTTTGGTTTCAGGATCGTGACACAGGAACATCATAATCGCTTGTTTTGCTGCTAATGTCATACTTTCTGCGTGCACTATTTCCATATTCTCGTTGGATGTCAGTCTTTTGGAACAGATCGTTCCTGTGTTGTTACAAAGGTTTGGTAAATTGTATTTAGTACTGAATTACTGTTAACGTTTTTCAAATTGCTAAGATTGTGATTGTTGTGTGTCCGCGTGCTCTGTCTGCTAATACCTTGGTAAACATTTGAGGCATATTTCTTGTCTTTTGAATGTTACATTGAGTTGTTGCACTACTTTCAACTTGGCCAGTGTCATCAGATCAGTTTTTTCATATTAACCGTCGATGCGTTTTGTGCAACACAGCTTGTTGCCGCTTGTGACATCCGACTTACCCCGTCCGGTGTACCGTTTGTATTCCTTTGCGTTCACTCGGACAACTTTTCGAATGCATGCTCTTCTGTTTGCGCTGATGCAATGTGGCACACGCATTTTTTCACGATTTGCTGAAATCAACCATTCATTTTTTCATTGTTGAAAACGGAGAATTTTTGCAACTCTTTGGAACAGTGATGTTGAAATGGAGTAGTGATCATTTATTCAGCTCAGTAAAATGTAGATTCGAATAAAGGAGGGGAAAGGGTTGCTTCAAAGAAAATATCCGTTTCGTAAAATTAGGGAGCGTATTGGCAAATCCAAATTGTTGGTATCTTGTCGAGTGGTGAATGTGTACTGTTGATTCTTTGTGGGGAAAATATTCAATTTTCTTTCAAGTACTTCTATCGTGCATGGACAAAAACGAACGTCTGTTCAATTATTTAACTATCTGAATTGATCGATAAAAGAATAATAATATTCTGATTGGAATTAGATTAATTTGTTTTGAAGTTCCAAAAAATAAATTTTAAAAATTCCTTATTTAATTTACGTATTGTATTTATTTAGAGATATAACTTTGTGTGGACAATTGTTGAAGTCTGGACTCAAAAACCGTTTTTAACGATAGTAAAATACAGTTCTAACATTCAAATTATGTCGCTTCTTCTCGATTGTTCTATGGGATGTACGTTATCCGAACATACAAATCACCCGCGTAGACGTTATTTCTTGCCAGAACTGGTCGTTGACCGACCGTTCCCTGTAGATTTTGCCTTGCTCTCATTTGCATTGGCAATACTCTTTCACGGATCTCTGTCCACCAGTCAACACGTTTCGAAACGTCATAAAATGATGTGAGCCTAATCCTTATCAACTTAGGTCCGTAGTTGAGACCTTACTCTGTAAATCCTACGTAAAATCCAGTCGTTATTTTTCGAAGCTCATGGATATGCTTCCAGTTCCGAAGAGGAACAATTCTTTCCCCATGTAAAAGAGAAACATGGGGAATCTTACTTTTGATTAAATTCGAAAACGTGCTCTGACTAATTTTGGGGTAGGACGTTCGTGGACTTCTCTATGGGATAAGGTACGTTTGTCTATATTAGTTTTCTTTTCCATTTTAATTTTTCTTAAGGATTACAAAACTTCGGCAATGATCATTACTATTTTACCGATATTGTTTTAGTAATTGGTCTAGGTTTTTGGATAGTTTACACAAAATTTAAATCCATACTCGATAAATCAGAATTATTTACATGCGCCAATTGAAACTCTTACCGGAAGATAAAAAATTACCGGAAGATATAATCTTGTTGAGAGAGTGCAAGTGAGACTCAGGAGACTCTTTGAAGTGTCTTGTAATCACCGATCCGCATGCCTTTCGATTCTTATGTCTGAAAAATCATTTCTTTTCCCAGGATGGGATCTGCAAACTGTCGTCCTGAGGTCTGCACGTTTCCTAGAGGCAACAATTTATGCACATATACATTATTTTTAAAACGTAATGTAATTAATATAACGTGGAAATTGTATAATAGTTAATGTGAGAAGATTCACTGAAAATATTCTAGGTTCAACGAGGATCAAGTACTCCTCAGCCAACTCCAGTGTCCATACGTACATGTAAATTCGGCACCGTTTATCTCCAAGGGTATATATATCTTAACACCAGTGTGTCAGTCCAGTTATCCACGTCTTAAAAATCTGTCATCCTCTCATCTGACTGGGCAGAAAGGACAAAACAGGCAGCAGCATAAAGGAGCGCAAAATGTTTTCCGCACCTGACGCCTCTTGCGAATGCAAATGGTTTCTATTACACGTGAGTGAGCATGAGAAGAAAGAAATCCGGTAGTTCCGTAGTCCAGAGATGTAGCCTGGGATTCTTTGGGTTATACTGCCGGAGACTAGGGACATCGTGAAGGGAAGGGACATTTTGGGATAAGGGATGAGCCTGCTCCGGATGGGAGTACTCCGGCGCCCGCCTGGAATGGATATGAGGAAACGGCGGAACAATCGACCGGAGCAGCCAGTCTGTAGAATTCTCATTCAGGGAGCGAAGAGGCCTGGCTCGCTTTCTTAGCCGGTCGCCAACGCGGAAAAGTGGCCAACACCGGGTCTGGAACCTAGGACCTCGCGGTGAACGAAGCTTCACTCGCCGACTCGCAACGACGTACCGTAACACTTAGATTGTGCCCAGAGCGCCTGTCAGGAAATGTCTTCGAACCTGCTCGAAGGGAACCTTTGCATTCTTGGGCCACTCAAAAAATAACTTCTCAAAATTTAGATTATAACTTCCACTCCTTCTTGCTACAGTTTGTAACATGATCACGGTTCCGTTTCGACATCCTCTCCCCACTTCTCAAATGAAACCAAAATTACTTCCATTGAACATTGATGCCATTTCCAATGGATTTTCAAATATTTTCTCTCATTCTTTTCTCAAAAATTTAATCTCAAAATACGTTTTGGATTAATTTACATTCATTTTTTAAAAAGTTAATAATGATAGTAATAATTATAGTAGTAGTAATAATTATAGTAGTAATAATAATTATAGTAGTAATAATAATTATAGTAGTAATAATAATAGTAGTAATAATAATAATCACACAAATGTTGGAACGTTAATTTTTCATCGGCCCCCAGCTTCCCTCGTTGGCTTTTGTCGTAGTTGTGCCCCCTCCTAAACGCGAATGCCGTTTCGACTGGCCCCTTCGGAGCCATCCCGCGCGCAGCCTCTGGCCAGGCGAGGCCCGTCCCGTCGCGCACGACCGGGGAGGGCGGGCGCGCGGCTCGGAGAAAGCGCAAGGAATGGTCCGCGCTGCCCTGCGTAGCGTAGCGTCGCGTCGCGTCGCGTCGCGTCGCGTCGCGTCGCGTCGCGTCGCGTCGCGTCGCGGTGCCCGTCCAGTCGCTGCTTCGGAGCGCTTTGCACCGACAGGGCAAAGGGACTGGACGCGAAGCCCTGCGGCAGGGTTGGCAAGCTGCAGCCGCGTCAGGCCGCCCCGTTTGCCGCGTGGATGCTCTTTTGATTTTGTTGCGTCGTGTTTTGTTTGTACCCTTAAAAAAGGGGTTGGATTGCGCGTGCGCGAAATGTGGGTGAGGGGAAGTTTACCCTCCTTCAGTATCTACTTGGCTGTCCGGGAGACGCCCCATCCTAGCCACACGTCAACGTTTCGGTCGCCATTCTGCGACCTTTCTCCGGGCTAAATGCCCAAAGATTCTTCCGGATGTATACTTCGATTTTTCTGTAGCGGCCGATGACATTAGGTCATTGTTACATCTCCTGGCATATAAAATGAATCTTTTTAACAGTGGTAAGCACTTTTCTGAGTCCACGAGCCTCGTTGAGAGGATGTTCGCGAATTAATTAAAAAGATACATTTTATAAGGCGAAACGTGTAACAATGATCTAATGTCATCGGCCACTTTAGAAAAATTGATGTATAGTTACTTGTACGGCCGCGGAAGCCTACGCTCTCGTTTCTTTCGTTGTGGCGCAACAACTCCGCCGCCGTCCCGTCGTATCTACGGCACAATTGTCGACGGGAAAGGTGTGTGGGTGCGTGAGACTATTTGATCTGCTCTACGCTTCCCAGTGTTGTAAAAGATTACTGAATCTTTGTTTATGCTGTAGAGCCGAAGTGGCTGTCGAGTATTACAAATTTGCACTTCAGCGCCAGGCCAAATGGCAGTTGGACCGACACCGACTCCCTTCGCGCTGCTAATATCCTCACGCAACGAAACTGTCAATGAACCAAAACCAACTTTTAATCAACCAATAATTCATTTAAATAATATTTCTGTAAATCGAAACTTTGTCGGATTCTGGCTGCATAATTATTTAGTTTTCATGCAAACGTTCAATTGACGAACCGACAAAACCATAGATTGCAGCTAGCCGCTGCACAAGTTAGCGAACGTTCGCGAAATTAACGCAAATAATTTCCTAATGTTACCCACGGACCACGGCTCCAAAAAAAATCCGACAAAAATAAGCGTTTAAATATCTTACGTGCCTGAACCGACTATAGCCAACTACTCCCGCGGTGTAAAACAACCATTTCTTCTTCAACCGTGCTTCCCTGGATCCGTACAGCTCGTTCGCCTCCTCTGTGGCGTGTGCGAAGCGCCCGCGGTTGCGTCGCGTCGTGCCGCAAGACCGCGCTCTATTTACCGGCGTTTACTCCGTCGCCGTCGGCATCGCTGCCGCCCGCGCCGCCCCGCGCCATCTCCGCGCAAGAGCGTCGCGTCGCGTCGCCGCGGCGCGCCGTCCCCGCGCAAGGGACCGTGGCTGCGGAGCGCGCCGCCCGGGGAAAGCTCGCGCGATGCCGTTTCTGGGGTCGCAGGCAGAGGACGCCGGAGATGGCCCCACTAGAGTGTTTCATGTTGCCTGCTGAGCAAGTGTTAGTAAGACCCTGCCAAGGAGGCAATAATAATGTTGGTGCTTGATCTGGGCTGTCCGGGTGACGCCGTGTCGAAGGCTGGGGTGCCGACGTTTCGACCGACATATCGCGGTCCTCTTCAGGGCTGTACTGAAGAGGACCGCGATATGTCGGTCGAAACGTCGGCACCCCAGCCTTCGACGCGGCGTCACCCGGACAGCCCAGATCATGACTCTGGCCGCGGAAGCCTACGATATCAATGTTGGTGCTTTATTTATGATTGCCCCCTTCGACGCTTTTCGAATCGAGGAAACCCAAAGCAAGCAAGGAAGTTGGAGTGAACCCTTTTTCCAAAGAGCATTCTCGAAATGTATTCAGGCTGTGCTGCGTGAGCGAAGACTGCTTTCGTTTCACTAGCAATGTGGTCAATTTGTCCTCCAACGGAGAAGATTTAGCGTCCAATGCCTAGCTGGAAGTCAAAGGTGTCTCTAAACATTAAATGCATTAGATATTATATTAAAAGTAGGCACAGTTAACATATGAAATTATGAGGGGAGAGGTCACAGATTTGTCGTGGTTCAATGTACTCATACAATGGTAATGAATAATTTTCCATTCGTCTAGACCAGATGAGAACATATTAAAATGTTTCTTTATTTTAAAAATTATAAATGTTTCATTCTTTGACCCGTATTTCACGACTGCAATACAAAACGAAATTTGAATTAGAAATATAAAGGAGAAACGTTTTTTTTCCCTAGGGCTTGTATCCAGCCGACAGCCGGTTGCCCTTTACGTCCCTAAGGGACGCATATTCGACCATACACTAGACAAACACTTGCGGGCTCCTCTGATCTGGGGTCAGCAGAACGCGAGGCCCTCCGCGACAACACACACACAAAGTCAAGGGACAAACAGCCATGCCCAAGGCGGGACTCGAACCCGCGACCCTTCGGACCGAAGCGCTGAGTCGGTACTCGCTCTTAGCCACCTCGGCCGTCTAGGTCGGCAAGGAGAAACGTATTTGTTAATTTATATACGTGTCTATGCCAAGTCGCCGTGTTATGCAGTCTGTCGTTCTGCCGAGGGCGGTGCGACTGCAACTCGCGCGCGCGCGTGTGTGTATGTGCCCGGCGCGCGTCCATGGGCGTCTAGCGTGACGTGCTTCCGGCAACGCGACAGTTGCAGGGCGTGCGTGCGGCGCGAGTGACGCCGCCGCCGGCTGCAAAGTGGGGCGCTGCCAGTCGTTGCGGGAGAGCGCGTGGCGGTGGTTGAAGTGCAACGCGACACGGGAAACAGCGTCATATACGGCGGCTGGCGTTAGAGGCGTGAACAAAGAAACGCTGTCGTATTCCTTTTAATATTACTCTATCGTAGCCGAGCTGTATTCGCCGCAGAGAAGCATACCGATCAGCTCATATATTTCAATGACTGTCACTAGGACCTCCCCATTCCTCCTTTAACTCTTCAGTACAAATGTATTACATTGTTGAACAATACGAATAATATTGATTTTTTTTTTACCAAATACAAATCTGAGTTCGTTGCGACATAGCAATTGCCAATTAAGATGTTCTTCTCCATTTCGGCTTTAGATGAACGGAAACCAGTAGCCAACGTTTTCTTTAAGTTTTGAATTTTGTCTTCACCTGCGTCTTCCCGTACGAAGCTATCTACATGTAGAATTACGCGTATTGTAATCCTAATTTCATCAACTCACAAAATTACCGGTTTCTTTCGGAACTATTCGAAAAGATAGGACTTCGGTGATACTTCGTAGTATGTTTACCAATTCACAAAAGAACAAACTGAAGGTTATGGAAAACCGAAGTCGCCTTTAACTGCTATTAATAAAGCGTGTTTCAGCCAAATGGTGTAAAAACCCTCGTTTATCTCATTGAATAGAACACGATGGTGAATTTTTTAAACTTGAAATTAGTCGTTTTCTTTCCAAGAAAAAACTATTAACATTGGTCGACATCTTCACCGAAGTACTTCTTCAAATAAATTTGTTACTTTTGAAATGTATCGATGAATTTCAGATGTTTTCTTATTAATACCTGTTAGGAAAGTTCTGAATCATCATTAAAGATGTGCTAAAATATATATCAGCGAATGAATATAATATTGTCTTATAGCGCCTCTTTTTTCTTCTTTTATTTACTTCTTGTGCTTGGAAGTCTGTGCAAATAATTACTCTATTGATGTATTCAGACGTATATTAGGAGATTCTAAAATCTGCACTTTTCTGCGTCTACATTTAGGAATGAATTTTTGGAGTGTAATTGATAAATCAGTACTAGATAAAAGAATTGATTCAAGCGGCGTTCTGTTCGCCTCGGTTCCTCTGGGACGCCTGCTCAGAGCGCTGCGAACCCCCTAGTTGGCGGGCGGGTGATTGTAGTGAACCTGAAAGGTGCATGTCGCGGGTTTGATCCTTTCCCTTCTCGGTCTTTCACGATTTCGCTCGTTGAACTTTAAGCTGATCGAAAATGGTTCTATCATTTACCTTTCCCTTGCCAAAGCATTGCACTGTCTTCTACCAAATATTTTTAGTGCCTTTTCAGACTTTGTGTTTGGATCATCGGTGCATACTCCTTGAAATTTTACTACGATGCTAATGAGTTAATGGCTCTGAGTTGGAAAATTTTAGTGAAACAAAATGCATGATCTTTTAAAGTGTTTCATCTATACGAACCTGCTATTAATTTTTCACTTATAATCCATTCATTAAATTCCACCGGTTTCTTTGTCAATTTCTCTTTGTTTGTTTTTTTAACGAATCGAAAAAAATCCTCTATTTCATTTCAGTTAAATACCTTTCAGTTCAACCCTTCAGTTCGACATCCCTTCATTCCCTAATACTGTTCGATCTTTCTAGTTTGCTTTTGGACAGACGCTCTGACTTTTTTTCTTGTCTCTTGGGTGGTGTCGGTACATTAACCAGTTTCCCAAACTTTTAGCCATAAGAATACCCTTGAATTTGTTCTTTACGGTACCCTTTTCGAAATCCTGACTTTTGGAAAAATAGGAGAGGCTTCTGATTTTGTGCCAAGTGCAAGAAACTATTTTGTTTTTTCTGGCGGTGCTTCGTTTAACGCCTGTTATTTGGGAGAACATTAAAACTATTCATCAACTTGTGAGCGTTTACGGTCGGCACCTGGTCTAGAGAAACTGTTGCAAGAACTTATACTTTTATTAGCAATTAGTACGGAATGATTGTAAATGAAACGCATCTGCTGAAAGGATAGTATTAAAATTATTCTGGATCGAAAGAAAAAGGAAACTTCTCTTGAGTTTACAATGGTGATAACGCGGTGAACTTATTACTTAGTGTTTTTCTCAAACAGCCACGACCTTAGAAACTTGTGCGTTGAATTAAAGATACGATCTTTTTGGGTGCATGCAACAGACAGCGGTTGTATCCGGTAATTTGTCTTTCTCAATCTCGCACTTTTGTTTTCCTTATTCCCTCTTGGATCTCTAAACCTCTGAAGTTTTAGATAATTCAAAATTCTACAGTTTTGTCTCAAAAATATACGCATTAGTAGATTATAAATAAATAAAATTACAATGTAACTGACTTTATCCACTTATCGGATGTGTGTACTATAGGAAAATTCTATTTTTTTGGTTTAGTTATTACATCAAATTACCTACCTACCTACCTACTGCGTGGTACTCTTCTAGATCTAGATGTAGTTGTTGTACCCCAAGCTACCTGATTGTGTTGTGGACGTGTTCAATAACACGATTATTTACCCCTTCTTTAAAGATTCAATGTATTTAGAATCCATGGCGTAATTTTTGCTACAAGTACATTTACAGTAGTTGCTTGAAATGTTTTTTCAACTCGTTTAATCAATTTTTCGACTTCTCGCGGTACTTCGAAGACGAGTTCTCGTTTTTTCGCGGTACGCCATGGTACCGCGGAACGCCGCGCCGGTTGGGAATCGGAGGCCCGTCCCCAGCGCCTGGGACGGAGATGGTATCGAGTTGCCGAGGCGGCGCGCCGGTTAATGAGACGCACGCCGCGGCGCCGCCAGTATTGTCAGCGTCGCGCGGCGGCTGCGGCGGCTGCGGCGGCGGCGTTGGCGGCGGTGACTGCCGGGAGCAGAGCTACTTTCGTGAGGCGGCGGACAAAATCGCGGAGGTGCTCTGGAAAGCGAGAAGCGTCAGTGGCGATGGCGGTGGCGGTGGCGGCGCTAGCAGTGGAGCTGGGGGCGGTAATGGTGAGAGGAGCAAGTTTGTGACTGTGTCGAAGAGAGCCGTCGGAGACGGTAGACCTGGGTCAGGGAGAACGCCGACGTGTGTCGGTATCTGTCTCGAACGCGGTAGCGAAGGTGGAGACAGGAGCTGAAGTGGAAATGAGCACTGCAGTCCCTCGAGAGGTCCTAGTTTCGAGTCCCGACAGTGACGGGATTTTCGACACGTAGTTTTCCGTGGTTTCTCCGGTCAATACCAGGCGAATGCCGGAGCAGTACTCTAACAAACGGGCCACAGACCGCGCGCGATCTTTCTTTCCTCTTCTTTGTCTTATCCTCTCCCTTTGCACACACCTATACTTACATCACTACACTACCTCACATGCCTCTGGCCGACGAGTAGGTCGGTGCCGGATCTCGTCATCCAGCGGGGAAAGAACACCGCCACCTCCCGAGGAAAACATGCACTATACTTACTGGACTAAAGGCCCTAGTAGTTGATGCGCCCGGAATCACTAACAATCAAACAATCAATCAGAGAAAATGAGGTGCAGAGGCGGTGGCAGGGGCGCAGGCGAGGGGCACAGGGAGGGTGAAGACCCAGAGCAGCCAGAGTCTGTAGCAGCAGTGCTACCATTGCCTGTAGAGGCGTGGTGGGAGCGTTGGTGGCGGTGGGGGAGTGGGCGAAGCGTTGCGCGTCGTTGCATCCCACGCTTCGGAAGTGCCACTTCCGGAGCGCTGTGTTCGATGTCTCAATGCGAGTGCGGGAAGGAAAACGTCTTATACGCCGTGTCGTTCACGTGTCCAGCGTCTTTTGTTTCGATTACGTTTCATTTTCGTCCTATTGTACGAAACAAGTTGAATCACGCCCTGTGGCTTCCGGTATGATTTTCTCCGAAATGTCGCCTGCGATGCTCTTTTCCTGGATGTGGAAGGCGAAGCGATGGAAATGATCGTATGACATGTAACCTTGAACTGAAAGCTATTGTCGCTTAAACGAACATTCTCGATCTTCGTTGTTTTCTTTCAAAGACCATATGTTAGTCATAAAACTACCAATGGAAATTCGTAATCTTATATGTAATGTTATTAACGTTCTAAGTGATATTGGCTAATTTAAGGGGTTTCATTATTTGAAAGCATTTACAGTCGAAAACGTGTAGACGTAGTTTGTTTTATTGTATCCAGGAAAATGTTTTTTCCTTGGTCGGCTCTTTTCTCCCTTAAAAAAGTAACTAAAATATAATAATTGCAATACACCTTGTGAAGACCGAGAACCTTTCTTCGTTGTTCTACGTTAAGTAAAAGCACTTCTGAAAATGAATTTCAGCAGAACAGTAGACGAATGTTTTCATTGTGTATCTCAGTTATGTTTTCCCCCTTTCACTCCTAAGGAAGCTTCGTAGTTGCACCTCGATGCGTCCGATGTAATGTTCGCTATCTCTATTGGAATCTAACATAAATGCGGAACTCAGCGAAACGTAATAATTACGATTTGGCTGCCTTTTTAGATGTAGTGTTTCATAACAACGAACCACTCGTGGGAAGTCTTTACTCTCTCAACGAACTACCTTATTCTGATTTACCTGCATATTTTGCTTTTCTTCTTACGAAACAATATCGATATTTCTTTCAACATGATTTAGTGCGAGAGATCGCTGACCCTGCTCTTTCGCAATTGGTTCGATTGACTTGAAGTGTAGTGAACAGCACTCGCCTACCGGAGGGGGGGATTCTCAGCATGCCACGCTTGTCAGTTCTGTGGTCCAATGGCAAACCGTTTGTCGTCATCGACTCATGGACCGGGCGTTCATGTCACAAATTCAAGGCATTTGTGCGACAAGGGGCGGGAAAGAGTTACTCCTTTGCACAAAGGAATTACTCCTTTGCAGTAAGGTTTTCTTAAAGGTATGTTCAATTCTCATCGAATTTCCGCAGGGACTGACGGTTTCTTTCTCGCGAACACTTTTTTTTTCAGTGACTTCCGTCTAAATGGGGGCAGCGAACAGAAGTATCGAGGTGATGCGACTGGACAAAAAGAATTCTTCAGTATGAATCCTCTAGTTTTAGGTATTATGCTGTCCAAAGCAGTGCAGGATAATCTCTTTGCTGCTGCAACTAATTTGCATGTTGGTACTTCAATGCAATATCCAGTCATTACTCTCCAGCAACAAAATATGCCAAAATACAAAAAGAAATCAAGAAGAAATGAACCAAAAAGTGTTGTTAGGAATAATCTAAATAAAGTAGGTTTCACAGCAGGCCTGCTAGTTATTAGCTCCGCGACATCTTGAAGCCCACCATAGAGCTTCTGTCTTCATCCACTCTCTGACAGTGACTTGGTTATGGTGTTCACTTCGCAAAATTCAAGCACATCATCACAGCAACTTGTCTCTACGAGGGAGTGCATTGGTAACGAGGTACGAGGGAGTGCGACGGTTGCATGTTGTTCACGCACCGGCCAACTGCCTTCTCCGCCTGAGGTCATTTCGCCCCTCCCGGGCTAGCCCTAAGCGAACGGGCGCCCATCCAGGCTGGACAGGGAGCGGCTGAGCGTGGAGTATCAGTGGTCGGTACGACGCAGCGGTGACTGGTGAGCGGATACGGAAGACGCCACGCCTCTGCGCGTGTTGAACTGGAACTCTGCTGGAACCCGCCTCAGCTCGGTGAGCTCTCTCTTCAGGAATGTGGGCAGCTCCTTCCCCTCGACACTCCCTATAACACTCTTTCTAATTTGTACGATGAATGCGTGTGGTAATAACTTCGAATTCGGTGTCTGCAGTCGATGGTGAAACAATTGGCCGCTATATCGTCTTGGCCCGACCATTCGGGAGCTTTCGTCGCGGCTGGGGTGACACCCTGCTTGTGTGAGATACCTGTTTGGAGTAAACCCAGCAAGCCGACGTGTAGGTCGGCGCCGGATCTCGCCACCCAGCGGGGGAAGATCTCCGCCTCTTACCGTGATAAAACAAGCACTTCACTTACGGAATTAATGACCAGTTGGTTCACCGCCCGGAAAACCAATCTATCTATAGATTTATCAGACTGCTTTGGTCCTTTATTTTAACGATAGAATTTTTTGTAGGAGAACCGTTTTATATCAGTATATTATAATTTATGCATAATATATGTAATATATGTGATATGTAATATATTAATATAAAACAGTTATCCTACAAAAGTCTGTCTTTAAAATAAAGGGCCTAAACAGCCTGATAAATTGAAAAATCTAGAGACCGAAAAATAAATAACAATTTTAATCTATCGCCTTATCCCGAGGGTCGCCACTATGGAAGGATGGTGTCCTGTTCCTTTTGATGTTTGGAGTGCTTGCTGAATTAGCACGGTCTCAATTGCGTTCTCCGCTCCTAGTTAAGAGCACCTACACAATGTTTGCAGTGACGCTTATCTTGCCGAGATTAATTTTGTCGCGAGTAACTGATACTCAAGGGTTCTTTGAGGCATTGCAATTGCGTCACAGCATGCCGTGGATTGTCGCGCCTCAAAAATCCCCTGACCTCGACCGGGAGAGAACTCGCAGAACTCGGTTCATCAAGCTCTCATGATAACTAATGTTTGTGGTAAAGGGATTATAAAATAAGTTGGTCTTTGAAGACTTCTCTTTTGTTTTGAATCCGGTCATAACAACGGGTTCATTTGAATCGGGGTGCATTCTCAGAGTTAAAGCCACAGATGTACATTGATGTCGGTGATGTGGACAAGGGCGTGTGGGTGGGTAAGTGTGGGAAGGGGGGGGGTTGATGCATCAGCAGACGAAGCACGTGCTTAGAGCCCCACTGGACAGGGATCTCAAAAATGCTTAACCAAATTTTATATTAGTTCATAAATAAGTCGGCAATTATTTTTAGGTTACGTGTGTTAAATGAGGGGTTTTGCCTAATCGAGTTTGAGAGCTTTTTTTTTGCAGAGATCGTCGTCATGGCAAAGAAACAATCGAGATCATGCAAGAAACATTCATTTTGGCCATGAAGTATAAAAGTGTTTTCTACGGTCGTAAAAAAACGAATCTCATTTGTTTCATCTCTACTCTTTCTGGTTATAGTAGGGAAACACCACTTTCGTTTCGTCATCTCCTTGCGAGAAAGACGGTGATTAGGAAGGTCATAAGTCGGTGATAGGGAAGGTCACGTTTTTCACACGACGTAAGAACAGACTTCAGGCACGCACAGCGCTACGCAAAATCCCTCATTTTTAAACGATGTAGAAAATATCGAATACTGCATTTTTTTAAATTTAGCAGTTAACGCAAATTTCCTTATCACTAGCAAATCACTAAACAATCAATTAATCAATGATTTATAATCATCGACATTGATGACGCATCCCTCATGCTTAGGACCCCTCGCTTGGTACGTTCGACCCCCGACACCCCTTCCTGGTATACTTCGATAACCAGGAAGAGTAGAGATGAAACAAATAAAGATTCGTTTTTTTACGACCGTAGAAAACACTTTTTTATACTTCATGAGCAAAATGAATGTTTCTTGCATGATCTCGATTGTTTCTTTGCCATGATGATCTCTGCAAAAAAGCTCTCAATCTGGATTAGGCAAAACCCATCATTTCACACACGTAACATAAAAATAATTACAGACTTGTTTATGAACTAATGGGTGTTGCAAAACTAGGGTTGCCACCAACTTCGTTGTGGAAGGGACGACACTCTATAAACCCCCTCCCCCCAAAAAAATCAACTCATGTAAAAGGGACGACACTCGTTTAGAAAAAGACGCATCAACACATTTCTTTTTATAAATATTTAATTTAGAATAACATCAGTTCTATTTCTTTCTTCCCTCCATTTGCGATTCTACTGAAAAGATTCGTTCACGAAATGCAGTTGAAGATGGTTTTTGCATCTCTTTTTTTATTTTAGTCGCTAAACAGAGACGCTATCATGTATGCGTGTGTCAGGTTCAGGAAAAGTATATTCATGTTTTCTATTCGTAATTAAATAAATGATAAAAAGTAGCAAATGTTAGACATGTGATAAAATAAATACCTCTGAGATGGCTCATGGGCAGCCTAGTAGCTTCCCGTGCTGTGGTCCCGGGTTCGATTCCCGGTCGAGGCAAAAATAGAGATTTAGCTTTCCTTTAAAATCGTCCCAGTTTCTGTAGCTATGTGACGAAGAAAAGCTCAAGCAGGCGGATCTCGCTAGTTACGGTGAAGAGAATACGTCATGTTCGCTTGATGTCGCTCTTACCCCCAAGCATGGGAATTTAACTAGGCTCAGGCATGGGGGACACCGGTGGCTGGCCGGCGGAGTCGGACCCAATGACGCCAAAGACATACATAAAATAAATGACAACGAATGTTTGAATTCAAAATACAAAGCAGGACGAGATGACAATTGACCTCAATGAAGGACTGTCCTGCCAAATGGAGGACGGTTGGCAGGCAATCCTACGCGACACCCTCCGCCGCGCCGCGCTCTCCCTTGCGCTCTGCCTGGCCTTCCGCGCCGCGCCGCGCCGCGCCGCGCCTGTCCGTCGTCGTTGTCTACGCGGCGCCGCGCCGCTCCGCTTCCGGGCTCGTGGTGCTCTCCGGAAGCCGTTTCTCCGGATGCGGGAGCTGCGTCCGAGAGATACCACCCTTCCGGGCCTCGTGCCAGGCGCCGCTCGAGCTCGTCACTCAGGCGTTTTGGGGGTGAAAGGACCCAGGAAATGCCGCTATTCTATATTTGTGCTTCAGATTTCCCCCCGTTCCGTTTTTCCGATGACATGATTAGAAATTTTTAAAAAATAGTAGGAATCGAAAATAAATTATATCAAACGTTTGGATGAATAAAAGTGAAAATAAAAGTAAATCGAAGGGGAAACTTATTGAAACATTTCTAGGTCAAATAAGGGACACCTGTTCTCCAAACCGTGTTACGCAGTGACTTGGATCTGCCCCTGTTCCAATTTGAAGGGAGAAAACGATAATATTTTGAAACATTTTGACTGTCGAATTTTGAAAGGAATGGCGCAGAAGTTTGAGATTTAGAACCCTGAATTTCACCGTTGAATCCGCATTCTACCGTAAGCTTCTACCCAGTTTATTTAATTCTTTTAATCAATTAATTAATTAAATTAATTAATCTCAGAAGTGAGTACTCACTTAAGTAATCATTTTCATTTGCACCGGCATATCGAAGAGTCCTCTCATATTAAATGTTGGTATTTTCGTCACGATCTTTTGAGATCTGAAGGGCGAAGTAAAGGATCTGCGATGACTTAATATTTGGAAATTCAGCTCGATGACGTTAGCTGAGGGAGCCAGCCCGGGCTTGCTTTTGTCCACTCTTCCAACGTCATGCGGACGTTAGAAAATCACTTCTTCCTCTTCTTATGTTACCGGTTTGGTTTAATGGTTTTGGTTCTATGTCTAATTATATTATTTAGTAGGTCTAATGGTCTTGAATTCTAAGTCCTAAGATCAGAGATTTTGGTAAAGACTTACCCCTGCACATACTTATTTTTTCTTATAAAACAATTCACTTAAGTCTGGGACGCCAGGTATATTTTAATTTTAAAATTTTTTGATAAGGTTTGAATTTGTAATATTTTAATCTCCTGTTATAAATTGTTGAATTTATATATTTTGATCATAGTGATTTCCTGGTATCACCGTAAATGATATTGATGAAATAATTTTGCATAGTTTTACGTTTTTCTAATATCGAGGACACAATGTTTAGCAGAAAGAAGAGGAAAATGTCCCTATCTTGTAGTCACAAAGTGTGTATGTACACTGTGTTCATCACACGTGAATCTTTTTTGACATGACTTTTTTTTGTTTTTTCTGGAACAAATCGCACACCTGTATCACACTGATTACACGGTAAGTTACTCAACGAGCTATCAGGATAAACCTTCAGCCAATCCTCAATACATAGAACCACTAATGTAATTTGAATGGAGCAGGAAGCCAGAGAGTAACAAATTTTTCAAGAAAGCAGCCATAAAATTCGTGCTGGTGTCTTACAGACGCTGGTGTTTATGTGCAGGTTTAAAAGTGATTGATGAAGGTGTGTGGGGACACGATGTATCCGCAGTCGCCACCATCTGCGACCGCCTCAACACCGTTCCTCGCCGCCGTCTGCTCGGCCGACACCTTTCCCTCTAGCCGGTGCTCACTCGCCTCGACACAAAGCCTGCGAGTGGTCAGGGCAGTTTCAAGAGGTTTTTAAGTCTTTCTCTTTCAAGTGCGGTGCACTTCAACACTACTCTGAGCGTCAGACAATCGCTTACCACTAGTTCTGAATAGTCTTATTGGTCAGTTTGACTACGCATTAACCCTCTGATAATCCCTGAAAGCTCCAGTTACACACGTCACACGTTAATGAAAATATTTATAGTTTTCATAACGCATCAGCAATAAATGGTTATGTTCGTTCGTCTTTATTTCTGATTTTGAGAGTATTTGTAGTCGAGGTAAAATCAACTAGGAGATTTTTTGTCAGTAAAACAGAGTAGATAGATGCAAAGAATGTTATACTTCTGTTAACCTATACCGTTGTTGATGTATTATTTTGTAACCAGTTGTGGTTTCTTCAAAACTTGAGTATAAGTTTAATAAGAAAATTGTATTTTCCCTTTAATTGAAGAATGCAACTTACACAGCTTTTAATTACTGAAAAAGGTTTTTTGATGTTTGCTTCCAGTTCCCTCATTCTTCTAATAGTCTAGTGTAAATTATAGCTCAAAGTTCTCATAGTCTCTACCCCTACTCTCTCTTTTATGAATGCTTTTTACTCTTTCGAGAATTATGAAACGTCATTGAAATTTTCACCCGGTAAGCGCTCATGCAGTTTCTTCTCTTTTTCGTTTCAAAAAGAATGTTTGGGAAGGCACCATATGCTCTCTAAGAATCCGACATATTAACCACTTCTTCTCCTTCTTCTCCTTCTCCTTCTCCTCCTTCTTCTCCTTCTCCTTCTCCTCCTCCTTCTTCTTCTTCTTCTTCTTCTTCTTCTCCTTCTTCTTCTCCTCCTTCTTCTCCTTCTTCTTCTTCTCCTTCTTCTCCTCCTCCTTCTTCTTCTTCTTCTTCTTCTCCTCCTTCTTCTTCTCCTCCTCCTTCTTCTTCTTCTTCTTCTTCTTCTTCTCCTTCTTCTTCTTCTTCTTCTCCTCCTTCTTCTTCTTCTTCTTCTTCTCCTCCTTCTTCTTCTTATCCTCCTTCTTCTTCTCCTCCTTCTTCTTCTTATCCTCCTTCTTCTTCTCCTCCTTCTTCTCCTCCTTCTCCTTCTTCTCCTTCTCCTTCCTCTCTGGCGCCAAGGTCCGCACACAGAATTGGTTCTCCTTCAGGACTTCCTTCTAGCTTATTTCTTTTTATCTATACTTCCCTTTCTTCGTATTTTCATGTTCTTCAAATCCTCTTCTGTCCAGTGTTCCCTGTCTTCATATAAATGTCATCTTTTTATTGCGTGATACACATTCAGCCAATGCCTTTCTCTCTCTCCTCTCCCCCTTTCTCTCTCTCCCCCTTTCTCTCTCGCAGGTAAGCGAGCTGACTTCCGATCCGAATCCCCAGCGCACGTGGATGGCCGCGCCCCCTCTTTGAGGCCACCCTCGTGGCGGCTGGCGCGGCGCCCGGCTGCCCATCTCCCAGTGGTTGGAGCGGCATTATTTTAAGCCGCCTGCCGCGCCGGGGCGCCGAGGCCCTCCGGGCGAAGAACGGCGCTCTGAGCCGCGCCGCGGGAGTCGGCTCCTTGTTCTCGAGACGTCTCGCGGCGAATGGGGAATGAGGAAGAGCGATCAGCGCGCCGCCCGGCGCGTTACGACACAACGGAAATTGAGCAATTTTCAAAAAGAGCTTTGTCAGTTTTGTCCGCGTATTTCTGAGTCATTTCAAATAAACTGTTTAGCCCTGAGGAATTTGTAAGGGATCATACACTTACCGTAATCTTGTGGAGTGTTGGAAAATAAACAGTCGTGTACTTCGTGACAGTCTGCGTTTTGTCAAGCCTTTTCTTTTTGGCAGCTGTTGCTTTTAGAGACAGTGTGTGCTTCATTAATATCAATGCAGGATTATGTGTAGTTGTAGAGCTATAAGTTAGTAAACTGTCAATCATTATTCTATGAAAATTGCGAAGTGTTTAAAAATTACTGATGTAAGAGAGGCTGAGTTCGACGAGGGCGCAACAAGTCTCAAATTTTGGGTATAAATAATGTACTATAAAAGGAATAAATGTAATGATCATCGGTGCTTATTTATTGTGATAATCATGAATTAATTCACTAATTGTTTTATGATCATGCCAACAGTTATTTGTTGATTAGAAAATAATGCATCCAGCGGTCTCTTTGGATAGAGACTACTCAGAAAAATGTGCAGATTTAAGAAAGAAAAAAACATTAAGAAATGAAAAATTCTTAAGGAAAAGTAATTGTACTGGAAGAAGGGAACTGGTAAAATGGAAAGAATGTTCGGACACTAAAATAGAAGAAGAGACAAGAACTTATAGAGAAAAGAGAACAGGAATGAAAACCAACATAAAAATCGAAACGGGAGTAAAAACTAAGAAAAAGAAAAAAGAAATAATAATGAAAGAGAACAAAAACAAGTCCGGAAAAGGACGAAGTAGAGGATAAAAAGTGAACCCTGAAGAAAACTGTAAGACGCTACAAGAATGGAAAAGGAGAGTAGGTGTTGGCCGGGGGATCGGTTTGTGCAAGAGTGGCTCCTAGCCGTGCGCGCTGTGGTTGTGCCCGTCTCTTCCTGGAAGAGCAGCGCGGGGCAGCGTAGCGTAGCGTGGCGTGGCGTGGCGTGGCGGGGCACGGAACCTCCACCGGTGGCCGCGTGCAGTGGGCGCGTGTGCGCTTCGCTGGAACGTTACGTATCGCGTTACCTCACCCCTGCCTCCGCCCCCCACCCCCCACCGATGCGGCACGCCGCCCACGAGCAAGAGGGAGAGGACGTTTGTGTGCTCGCTTATAGAAATATAGAGCCTCTAATAGATCAGGCACGTCCATCCGCGCCCACACGAGCTACTTGCCCTACTTGGCGCTCCTACGGGCACGGCCAACTCCCCTCGACTCCGCACTCATTTCCCCTTACAATCCAGAAAGGGGTATACACGCGAAAACCGGAGCGGTGGGCTGAAGGGGAATAGTGGCTTCGTACGAAACTATGTTTGCCAGATTTTTTTTCTATCAAATATCCGAGAATTGTATAATGTTTATCTTCTTCATTACTTATTTATTACTATTTCATATTTATTTTCTTACTTACATTCTTCCTTATATAAACATCTTTGTTGAGTGACAAGAATACGTTTGAATGGCGAGTTCTTTCCTTGTTTTCGTTTTGTATTGTCGTTAAATCATTCAGTTCTTCGTTGCATTGAGCAATAATGTGAAATAAATTAACAAGGCGATATAAGTTAACAATTCTCACTTCATTACTTCTTAAGTGGCCGCGTAATAATAACTACTTACTCGGAAGGACAGTGCTTTTAACTGACAAGAATATTTGTCAACACGACGATAAAATCAATATACTTTTGATTTGACTTTTTAAATTTTACTCTCAATTGAGAATTTGGAATAGGACTTATGTATTATTTCATTTTAATGGATCATTTCTTTGCCTTAAAGAGAAACTGGGAAGTAATATAGGTAAATTAGTGACAATAATTATCAAGTAACTTCTCCCAAAGAGTATCATGAGCTAGGTATCCAGTGACGTACCTGCCACTCCGTAGCGTTGTACAACCCTTAATTTTAAATTTCTCTGGACGCAGTGTCCGCGAACTCTAGTAAGCTTGTTACCTTGCCCACGACCTTGACATGCCTGCCCTAGATACAGATCGGCTGAATTTAGCTCTAGTTGAGCATTGCCACCGACTCTCCAGCGACTCCGATGGGGAGGACCATGGGTTCGAGTCTCCACGATGGCGCATTTTCGACACTACGTAGCTCAGTCGAATTCAACCGCTTTCAGGAGGAGAATTCTAGTGGCCACCTCCTTTTTGGTAGTTTTCCGTGGTTTCCCCCATGAATACCAGGCGATTGCCGGAGCAGTACCCTAACAAACGGAACACAGTCCGCGCGCGATCTTTCCTTCCTTTTCCTTGTCATGTTCTCTCCCCTTTACTTACATATACTCACTCTCTCGTGCTCTATGCCCCCACCTATTTGGAGGACACTCGGGAGCTTAGAGCGTGTCCCGTCTGCAGTGGAACTCCACTGGCCGGAGATCAAGAGAGCAACGGGTTCGTAAATAAGTACTTCTTATCTGTTTAAATTTAAAGTTTGTATTATTACAGTAAGTAGCTGATATATTTTTCCCTCACTTAACTAGAGTTCTGTTAACAGATATTTGTGTTTGTTTTGTGAATTATAAAAAGTATTATTATTTAATCGTCAAGTAGATTCCCTGACTTAACTCTCAGAAAACTGTCAAGTAATGTAACGAATTCAAATTACTGTTCGTAACTTGTGGTGTATTGCCGATATTTTTTTTGTCGGTATAGCACTAGGGAACGACTCGAGAATGTTTTATTTATCAGCCCGTTGACGTTGCATAATAAGATGAAATGGAGTTAACCTTTGTAATAAGTTTGTTAAACTCGAATTTCGTGATGTAGCGCGACGCCCAGATAAAGACACTAGAGAAACCGAGAACCTTTCCAAATAAGCGATAAAGTGCACTCGACTAAGCATTTTCTATTGCCCGTTATCGAAATCTATGGTAATTATTGTACTTTAATAAACGTTTAAAAACAAGATTAATATAATTGGTTCTAAGCGACTTCCGAAAACGAAAATTACTTTCATGCATGGAATTATGCGAATATTACTAGCGAAAGTAACAGTGGTTTCCCTATAAAAAGCAGTAGCTGGATGAACAGAACCGGAGGCGCGACCAGGGGCTAGAGTACGGTTGCCAACCGTCCTCTATTTGGGAGAACAGTCCTTCATTGACGTCAGTTGACCTCTCGTCCTCCTTTGCATTTTAAATGTCCTCCTTTTAGTAAATTTTTAACATTTGTTGTCATTTATTTTATCTATGACTAACATCTGCTACGTTATATCGTTTGTTTAATTTAGAAAACATGAATTTCCTAGTTTTTTTCTGAACGCTGACCCACGCATACACAACAGTGCCCCTGTCTAGCGACTAGAATAAAAAAGAGACGCTTAGACCATCGTCATCTGCATTTGCTGAACGAATCTTTTCACTTGAATCGCCAATGGAGAACAGAAAGAAATAGAGCTGGTGTTAGTCTAAATTAAATATTTATAAAAAGAAATGCGTTAATGCTTTTTTTCTTGTGGAGTGTCCTCCCTTTTACCTGAACATTGTTGGCAATCTTAAGTGGAGCCCATCGACGGCGTGTAAGTATAGAACGATTTTCTTAAGGTTGAGCCTAAGTGACAGCTAGTGCTGGCAACATAACCGAAGGTTCTGCGTTGTGCCCTTAAGCCCATTAGACTCCCTTCCCGCATTCGTTCGTTTGCAGTTGGCTAACTTGTAAATGGCTTCGATACTTCTTTTTTGTAGTGTCCTTGTACGACAAAAAAAAGTGTGCTGCGAAAATAATTGATATTAGGAAGTGCAGTGTAATGTGCTCTCCTGTAAAAATTCTTTTTTTCTCTATATATTACCTTGAATTAACTTTTTGTGTGATAAATATTACGTTTACTTTAAAACCGAGGCTTGAATGCGAGATACGTACCGGTGCACGTGTTTCCGGCTTAAAATCATTTTTCTTTCTATTTACATTCTTGGCAGTTTTCTTTTACTGATTGGGAGAGCATGTTAAGAGATTTTCCACAAACGTAATAAAATTTAAATATTTCCCGGACTCGCGTACGTGCCTATACCTCAGCGAAACTCTTAGATTTCTGCTTAGGGATGTTTTCACAGGAGCCATAACCCAACCCTACGAAGAGGTGTGGCTGAACAGCTGTCGCGGCGGAGGGATACTTCTCTGAAATACACGTGATGTTCACTTGTTTTCGGGAACTGTCACTTTGGCTCATCCTTAGGAAAATCGTTCGATAGCGGCATGCGAGTCGCCGTGAGTGTTTTTTGCAGCTCGCGACTGCGGTGGGCGCTAACGAGGCGCTAACGTCGTAAAAGGTGCGGTGGCAACTCCGATTCGCATTGGGGGCAATATCCCGAAAAGCCGAACGAAATATGAAAACGTTATTCATATTTAATGAAACTTGTTATAAAATGTTTTTTGGGTACGCTGATTACGATTCCTATGTCAAAATTGCCGCCTCCAAATATGGCGGATTAAACATTTTAATAACTTCTAAAAATGTTTGTTTTCATAAAAATTTGTAAACATGGTTTTATGGGTTCGGCGATTCCGATTTCAATGTTAATGTTACAAGAAACAAAATGGCCGATCCAACATGGCGGATTAAAAATTGAAACAATTCTAAAAATGTTTCAGTCATTGGAATGATTAGGTTGCACGCATGCAGAATAGCACCTTTTTTTTAAATTTTAATAGCTAAATAGTAGAGAATTAAGTTTTTACAAATTTCGTTGTGGAACTCTGTGGAACTTATAACTTCCACTTTCATTTTTCAACATTAATTGCTAATTAAGTAATTTTAACATTTTTAAAAGTCTTTTTAATGGATGTAAACATTGTACTCACCATCATGATTTTTCGTCCAATTTGAATGATGATAATTGCTCGAAAACGAAAACATTTACGTGTTCTAAGCAACTCCTTATTTACGATCTTTGTGTCCTGTAACAGCTACTCGCTCAACGGCCGCGTTTCAGATGATGCAGAGCGTCACTGACGCATCGGACATTTTCTAAACGTGGAATTAGACAGTCTGCAATCCAGTCTACTCGACAGTTTACTTAGAAGTTTCTAAATAAAAACTTTTTTCGACTCTTGGCCCGTTTTTCTGGGCCTTGCCTCAATATGCGACGTGACGGCAGCAGCTGCCCTGAGAAGTGCTCTTTGGCGCACGGGGGGCGAAGTCCATGAATTCAAGCAGAGGTGGTTCGTGACTTGAAAAAAGATGTGCATGTTACTGTCAACGAACACAGCCGTACGCAAGGCACTGTAGATCTACATCCTCTGCTGAATACTCAAAGCAGCCAAGAACTCCCCCACGATTTAACGGGACAGTGGCGCTCACCTTTTCGTGAAGGTTACGAAGCTTTACTATTTTGCCAATTTTCAGTTCAACCGTAAGTACACACAAAAATGTTTATGAGAAACTAGCGCGCGGATACGCCAAATTCACAGCTTTCTAATGAAATCGGCCTTGTCACCTGTGCTCATAGCGCTCTCTGGGATCTTGTCATCGGCCTTGGCATTGGAACGGTGCGTGCACGAAAGCGATCTATAAGTCATTGGTGTACTCTTTTCTCAAGGGCCCTGGTCCCCTCCCCAGGTACTGAAGATGTTTACCAACACCGTTCCGCTATATGATCCTTCACGCACCTGGCCACTAAGCTCTGCCCTCCGCTACCAATCTATGATTTGTCGTCGTGTGTGTGTGCTAGCATTGTGGCTCCCAGATCAACATGAGTAAACCTACCAGGTCTGCGTACACACATGCAGATCATGCTGTCGTATCTGTTTGCAGTTAATGCAAAACATTTGTGATGCGATTATGAATCTCAACACTAATTAAAAAATGGAATAATATGCATATTACATGTAACTAATTATAATTAAATAGCACTACTTTTGTTGTAGCGCAAACAAGAAGCAACTGACTCGAAGAGCCACGGATTCAAATATTTGGCGAAAAGAATCAGGTATCCAGGACAATATTAAAATTCCAAAATTGCTTAATTATCAGATGGCAACTAGGACTGGGTAAATAACTACACTAAGGAAAAAGTTCTGTACTGAAAAGTTTCATATCATAATACTAATGCTTTTCACCCTTTCGTATTGCAAACAAGCGCGAATTACACGAATTATGAAAACATGACGAAGCATGTCTTCTATTTAGATTTCCATTATTGAGAAATGATAAAAAATATATCAAATACCACTTGATTCATTTCCCTCATGGTCTCTAAACCCCTACACGAACTGCAACTAATGTAATTTTATCAAGTTTCCACGAGAGAAACCGATAGATTTGCGTTGTTTTTCGGCGTACATACACCCGGCCGTTTGCGATAGTACGGGAGAGTGCGTTTGAACAGGTGTTCTAACGGAAACTAAGAGTATTGACGTGTGTCCTTTGTGCTGCACCGCGGGCCGTGCTACCGGCCCCGACTGCGGCGAGTGTGCGCGCGCGCAGACAAGCCATTGTGCGTGGCGCGCAGACAGGCGTTGAGGTGCGCTCAGCAGCGTGAACTGGAAAGTTCTGGCCCGCCTGCTCCAGAAGCTGTGATCCACCGGAAAACAAACAGACTCTTCGAAGTGGAAGTCGGTGATTGCGAAATGGAAAAGTTGGTTGACACGATTGCTGATTTCATAGAATGATCGGTGGATGTGGAAGACTTGGAGCGGTTTCCAAAAATGTGCAGCCGGAGGTTGGAGTTTTTGTTGATTGTGAACTGCAACCTTTCGTATCGTGCTTGATAATGTAGAATGCCCACTTCAGTTCAGAGGGTTTAATAAAATATTCTGCCACTGATCGGAAGCGCTTCTGCTTACCAGAAAACTAAAATCTGTCCCTCAAGTGTAAGTATATTGGCATCGTGTAAATGTATCTTTTCTTTCACTCACATTGCATTTATATTATAATAAGCTACTGTGGATTTGTTTTTGTTCTTTGGAGTTTCTTTCGTAGAAAACCATACATAATTACACTTCTTCCAATTGTCACTTTTAAAAATTTCGAGATTGTTTCCATCTCTTGTATCGATATCATAGTTCTTTTTATATTAAAATATATGTGCCAACTTTCTTCCTATTGATTGTATCGTGTACCTTCAATTAAAAATTGAGAAATGAAATGATGTGAGAGTATTTTTTCTTTGTCGGTTCTTTGCTTATTTTGTAGAACGTCGAATTGAGATCTGATATATTGCGAGCTTTGTTCTTCTAGTGTTCAGAATTGTGTGCCTATTAGAACATTTATCCATCCTGATTTTTAAAAAACTTCTTATACACTCAATTGTGGTCTCTGTGATTTATTTGTTGTACCTTATACTCCTGTGAATTGCGTCTTTTTATAATTTACTATGCATCTTTATCTTCAAAATGTTTCTTCTTTGCACTCGGTTTCTTCTATGCTACTACCAACCTGTAGTACACAATACTAGAAAGTATGTACAGTTTGTATGTCTTTCATGTTTCTGTTTGCCATATTTACTTCGCAACCAAATTTGTCAAATGTCTGCCGCAAGCAAAACTTTCCCCTGTCTACGAGAGTGAAAACTGTTCATTTTTGAAAGTGGGAAAACTGCGTTCAATTGAGAGAACAAAAGTCATACATTGTTACGGCTGCACAAGTTGAGAAATACCATTGTATCAGGTGTATCGGTGGTAATTTGGGAATTATCCTTACGCCAAATTGTCTTCTGCCATCGGCCAAATTTGCCAGAATTCATAAAACACATGAAGTCAGTTCACGAGTTTATGTTCCAAGTCAAGGCTTTTCTTTTGACTAATGTTTTTAAACAGAAAAAGACTGAAGATATACTGATTACTAAAAATCAAAATAATAATTTACTAGTGGCCTGTCGCAACAAAAATGCTGGTGAACAAAACGACACAAAACTGTTTTCCAAAAAAATAGTAGATAGAGAAGTAGATAGAAAAGTAGTAGAAGATATAAACAAGAAATATAACATTGCAATAAATTAAATTTGTTAACAAAGAGTCTTCGCAAGCATTGCAATAACATAGTGTAGTAAATAGGGATACACAGTACAATAGTTCTTTACGAATAGCAAATATTTAATGGCAGGCGGCCTCTTCCTTTTAGCTTTGCTGTCTTATGACGTCAGTTGCGTCGTAAGCAGTGACGTACTGAGAATGATAATTCAGTCGGTAGGCGCAATATAGGCAGAATAACGCAATTAAATATTTGCATTTGTCAGTCAAATTCGAAGCTGTTGTATTGGTTTTGAATTTTTCCCGAGTTCATGGGTATACGAAACCGTAGGTATGTCTCGTGTGACCGCATAATGCATAGTTTTCTTCATTGGAAATTAATAATATAGGTTGTAATTGTGTTAATGGATTAGATTGGCCCTAGGATTTTCATTGTATTATTTTAGAAGACTGATGACTCGTGTATTAAGTCTTGTAATGAACGTCCTAGACAAAGACTCTCATTTCAATCGTGTTTTTCTTCAAATTTCCCTTGATCAATGGAGAAAACATTGATATTGGCACTTGCTTTACTCCGAAAGACTTGCAGGCAACTTTCCCGCCCTCCTTCTGGTTGGCGTTGTTTTTACCATTTTAACATTAAATAATTAAATCGATCAAATAGTTCTCTCCGATTTTATGCCAACCTGTATAATGTTGACAGTGGATTTCTGATGAAACGCGCGTCTACGCTCCCGCTCGCGCCCGCTCTTTCCCTCCTCGCCAATCGATCAAGATCCATCGATGTTTTTAAAGGTGGTTTTTAAACCTAGAACATTAAATTCGGGCGAAACAAAATGTTGACAGTGACCACCCTTATTAATCTATAATTAAGGATTAACTAAAAGCAAAGTTAAAAAATATTAAGAACAATGAACGGTCGATGTAGAAAGTACGAACAGCGTTAGTTTGGTTTGAACGCACGAACTGACTGTGGTACCATAAGTTATTATAGCACGTATTAACTTCTACAAAATTCTGATTATGGAATTTTTTTCAGTCACAAAACAACGAAAATGTAAAAACATCGATCACACAACATCGAAAACATAAGAACATCGAGCACAAAATATTGGTCACAAAACATCGAAAACGAAAAAAATATCGAGCACAAAATATAGATGTTAAAAAAAAACATGTTTTTTAAAATACCAATGTTGAAAACGTCGACGTTTCTCATAGAAACATCGATGCTTCGAAAACTTCGACATTCCCTCCTCGCCAGTCTGTCCCCGAGGACGGCGGCGCCGAGGGGCAACTTCGCCAATCAACCCCCGCGCGGCGGCCTGCCGCTCGTTATCAGCGGCGCTAATCAGACGGCAAATTACCAATCATCTTTGCCGGGCGGGGGCGCGCTGAAGCCGGTATGGCCATTCGAATCAGTTTAACGCTCTAGGCTAGCCGAGTGTCAGTGTTCGGTCGGCGTCACTCTGCGGCCCAGTGAAATTTCATGGTCGCGACCACTCTGAGGCCTTTCTGTTGACCGCCCCTTTTCAAATTGTTATTTTGTGAAAATTAATATTGGGTACTTTGTTTGTGAAAATCATTTGTTTTAAGGCGGGAGTCAATTGTGCTAAAATTCAGTTCTATTTTCGTGGCTTAATAGTCAGTGTACTAATTCCGAAGTCTATGCATTTCTATTAGTCTCCCCTTCTCAATTTTTTTCATCTAGTGCTAATTACTTTCGTAGATGAAAAAGGATTGATTGAAGCGGACAGTTAATGTTATACTAATGTTTAATCGAGTTCTCGTATTGATTTGTTATAACGGTGCGGCAATTGCAATTTTGAATCTTCTAAAGCAGACATAATATGTATTTTGCTTTAGCTTCCAGACCACACCCCCGTGTAAAGGCCGCTAATCATGGCACTGTGCAGAGAACGGAACTTGAAGGACAAAAAGGGTTTTTGAGGGGAGAAACCGTTCATTTGTAGTTTGGTATTGTAAAATAAATTATCTTTTTCAGTATACAAGATTTATAATTCGTTTTTATTATAAAAATGTTTGTAGTCCCGTTGAAAAAGTGCGGCTCATTTTCTGTGGACCCACGCCCATTTTGGGCAGGTAGTGAAAAATAAACTGCCAAAACTGCCACTTTGAGTACAAAGGCAGTTGAGGTTCGTGGAGATTGATGGTGATAATTTTAGTCAGGTCACAATCTAAATATTTCCAGCTAATTCGGTTTATAAATAAGAAAACTGAAAGAAAAAAACCTTGTCAAACTAATGATCAAAATAACAATTAAAAATGTTTTTAACTTCTATATTAAATGTGTCCTTCTCTACAGAGATCCAAAGTCCTTGTGGTGAAAACTGCGCAGATTTTTTCCGCAATTCACGAAAAGAAAAACAACTTTGAATAAGACAAATATATTTTTACCAGCACCACCTCAAAATTTTTAATCAGAAATTTGCTTTTCCAGTTTGGTTGTTGTTTCAATTATTTTATCTTGTACATTTATTGCATATCTTTCATAGAAAACATAGAATTTACCCTTGTAAGAATCTTCATAATGAGAAAACGCAATATTTCGATTATGTCTACAGTGTAAAATGAATTTCGGTGAGTAGATTTCTGGAACGACAGTCAGAAGGGAAATGAATAATGAATTGGAATGTAAAGTTCATTTGAAAATGTCCTGAAACTGCATGTTTAAAGATAGATACAATAGAACGTTTATCTTCAATAATTCAAATTACTCCAATTTCTGGAACTCGAATTTACTTCTCCGCTCACCTATTTTTTAATTAAAAAAATATTTTACGTCAAATACAGTTAAAAACTGTGTGTCATGCTATGGAGAGAAGTGAATTCTGTGCCCCTTTTCATAATTCCATGAGCGTTTTTTGCAAGGATTGTTAACAAAATATTCACTCCATTGTAATAAAATATATTTAGACGCGTAAATCAGCTATAAATTTGGGTTCTCATCCCTCCTGCTGAGACAACATGGCGAACGATAATTTGAATAACTATATTTCCCACTGAATTCTAGAAGACGCGCACAGATAATAAAGTTACATTTATTTTATTCATTTAGTTCAATTAAATCATTTAAAATTAGACAACGTGAACCTCCTTGACTCGAAATTTAATGGCATGACGTATTCTTTTGTCCCTTCAGAAGATTCAAGATAATATAGTTCTGTAATTGCTTCCAGATCTGACACATCTCGTATGACTGCAAGAAGTTTGTGGGAACGTTTTTGAAGTACACATTAAGTGTTGCGTCAACGTAGAGGAGACTCACTTGAATTCATGACCTGAAACTCACGCAATGAATTGTGGGAAAAGTTCTAATTGTCAAAAGGGTTTGTGAACAATGCCAGAGATTCCGGAAGAACATGTGGCGTATTACGCATTTCATATGCTACATTTACAGGAACCGATTAGTGAGGCATTAGTGACAGGATACGACGAAGAGGATTAATTCAAGATGAGTGGCAGCGTAAACTTGGTTTGTTCTTTCGAATGGAAACTAGAAAGTATTTTTCTTTTGTATGCGTGTGAACATGTTTATTCTCGCAGGAGGAAGGCAATAAAGAACTTTCAGGTTTGAATTGTTGTTTTGGTATGAACGTAGAGATATATTTTCATTTTTACACTTCATCGTCCTTGAATTTTAAATACTTTATTGTTAATCTATCAAATATTGTAACGATAATATCAGACTTGAGTACTATTATTTAAGTGTAATTTAATTATGATTTAGTGTTTTTTAAATTTTTATTACAAACTGAAAATTCGTAACAACGTTTTATTAGGTGGAGCTGATCCATTCTTCATCTCTTTTGAACTAGATGGTGTATTTATATGGAGAGTTTTGTAGATTACAGGATTTATTAAGTGAAATCACAGCGCTATGAAGTCCATATAGTTTAAACTCGTTGTGTGAATTTTTTGTGAATATGATTAATTATATATATCATTTTTCTCTCTTCCTTTTAAGGTACACGCTAACCTTTCTTCGTTTGCTATGAGAGAGCTAGAATCCATTTTTATTGGATTGTATTTATGGATCTGTCGTGAATAATCTACTTCGATAAACTTGTTTCTTTGCGACAAAATTTTGTTGTAACATTACTGTCATTTGTGTATTTATTTTTACTGAATTGGTTGTTTTAGGTAGAATCCGTGATTACATCCATAAATTCACTGATAAGTTATTCTTTATTTGAAGCAATTTATTGAAGGGCGAGTACTTAAATATCTCGTGGTATCCAGTTCTGCATTTCTCTTTAGTAATATCAGATAATAATATGTGAATAATGTAGTTTTAAAATGTTCAGAGTTCGTTTTCTGATTTATTTACAGAAGCAGCAATTGTGCAAAACAGCGTTACTGCTCTCAGTGTTATAATTTGCTCGCACCATGTAAAATTTTAGTGATCTTAAGAACGGAAACTGAGTCACTGATATCTTCCGCACCATATGAGGAATTCAAATCTGAGGAATGTTTCATAACCCACTGCCGGTTTCGCCAGCGCCTTGATATCACGTTCGCGCCCTATTTCACTGATAGTACCCGATTTTATAGCCCGTGGAGATCTTACCCAGTAAAGTAGGCACAGAATGATAAGATTTCGGGAACGAAAACTCGAAATAACTGTTCCTTTGCATTGTAATAAATAATGCGTATTTAAGAAGGATAAGAAGAATATATCGAAGCTGTGATAAAACAATGAACTGTGTGTGCTGAAGAATCATTTTGATTATGACTTTCAAAAGCTGTCCAGAATTTATTTTTTCTTTATTATTTTTTTTATTTCTACCTGTTCATTTTTTAGTTTTTCAGTGTTTTGAATGAAAGATTAATTAAATAATTTGTTGACAACATGCCAGCTATTTACTTACTGGGTATAACATTTTTTACCTATAGTTCAATAATTATGATTTTTAATTTTTAAAATTAAATAATATGTTGAAAAATAAGGTATACATATTTGAAAAGATTTGGAATATATGTATGTGTATGTGTGTGTTATTGTTTGAAATTAAGGGGGGGAATATCTTTCGGAAAACGTGATTTAATGCGGGAAGAATTATAATTTAAACCCAGTTCGTAGTGTTCAGAAACGGGAGCAGAAGGTAAGATTTTCAAACATTTATCGGTTTGAAGATTGATTTGTTTTTTTTTTTTTTAAATGTATATTAGGTTGACTCTGTAATTTAGCTGATCAGATTGAACTTCTTAGTTGTCATCATCATTATAATCATCGCCTTGTTTTCTCTTCTCAGTCTCGTGGTATAGTCTATTGCGAGCTTTGTCTTTATAAGTCTCCGCCTATCTTCTTCTGGGTCTGTCTACGTTACTTATTCCTTTAATCGTGTAAGTGTTTATCACTTTCGGAATTTTGTCATATTCCATTATTTAAAGTGCACGCTTATACTGGTAAATAACGTTCTCCTTTCTACAGATCAAGCACATAAATCTCTTTGCATCTTTGTTTCTAATATCTCTTTTAGAACATTCATCTACCTGAAAATTCTTGGTTTCGCCTCTCCGTATTTTTAAACTGACCTGTTCAAGTGACGTCATCAGAATAAGGCACGAAATCAGAAACATCTGAGCGAAAGGGGAGGTAGATACTCATAGCACAAGTATTCAGTTATGAAGTTTTATTTTTGATTATTGTGAACTCTCTTGTGAAATAGAAACATTTAAATAACATATTATTATATAAAAATTGTGTATCGTATAATATTTTGTAAATAGCGTTGAAGAAAATGAAATTGACGTAGGTATTGAGCCGGCCTTGATGGTCCAGAAGGGTGGAGCAACGCCTAAGCACCCTCACACACTCACACACACTCACACTCACACACTGACTCGGAGACTTCCTTCTGAAGCATCAATTTATGCACTACTAATCCCTCATCATTCCGAATCTTCATTATCACTTGTCAAATATATTACTTCGATAATGCTACATATGGATAACAATATTTTCCCCTAATGCAGCCGAAGGGAACTCTCCATCACCACTGTTGTCATTTGCCGGTAAAGGGAGATCATAATGATGTTAGCATCCACCCTACTTTGCAGTCAGTAATGAGTATTACATCAAACATCATACTCGTCATTAATAATCGTACTGAAACCTTTCCGGGTTCAAAGCAGGCGCCCTCCCTCTGTCCTTAATCACAATTGCAATTTTTTAAATTTTTTAAAAATTTGCTTTAATGTATTTATTTTATTTATTTTCTTTTTTCGCCAACGGTGCTGTGCGGCAAGCGCGAAGGAACGCACTTGGCGGTGGTAGTGGTAGGCGGCAACGACGGGCTGTTGCGAAGAAAGGCAACAAGGGCTCCGTGGCGTGGCGCCGCGTCGCTCCGCGTGCGGCTGCGGCCGCTGACAGCTGCGCTTGCTCCCTGCGCGGGCGGCCCTGCGCCCCACAAAGGGCGCCAGCTGCTGCAGCCGGCGCCCAGGAATCCGACCCTCCCCCTGCTCCATCGCCCCCGCCGCGCACCTGCCCACCCGCCCACCCTCGCGCACTGGGCCCCAACGCACGTCAGAGGCGCCACGCCACATCGCGATTAGGACGCGCCGTCGTGCGGTGAGAGTGAATGGAATGAATGAATGAATTAGTTAAGTAGATAATGTAATAAGTATGAATGATGCGTAAATGATAATTAATAATAAATAATAATGATAATAATAATGATAATGATAATTAATAATAAGACTGCGCCGAGGAGGTTGCAGGTTCCAGTCCTGCGTAGTATTTGTGATTGTTCCTTCACCCTTCATCATCATGTTATTAAGAAAAGCCATCCCTCCTCTCTAGCTGCTTAAGCCGTGAGGCAGCTCAAAGTACCCGAATTATGAAAATTAATCCGTGCCCGATCCTGGGGAAATTGTTAAACAAAAAGGGGAAAAAATGTGCGCAATAGTGGTGGAATGGGAGAATAGGATGCTCAACGCGCCGGGATTCATGCCAAACATTTTGTGGGAGCGCAGAACTTCGATTTGTGGCTATCATATTACAAGTTCTGTTGCCATAGTAATAGTAATAATAATAATAATAATAATAATAATAATAATAATAATAAATATAATAATGATAATAAATATAATAATGATAATTATTATTATTATTATTATTATTATTATTATTATTATTATTATTGTAGATTTCTTGGTTTATCATAAAACTTACCCTTTCATGTTTTATGAGCTGCATTATTCCCAGCTTTTTAAAGAGGTTTGTCGCCATTATGCGTTTATGGGCTGCATTATCGTCATGCCTTTGAGCTTCATTCTGTGAGTTTCAAAGTAAATGTTGATAGTAAATAATCCTTCAAGGACGACAATGAAAAACGCTTTGTACTATTGTAATACACTTGTGTTTTTATTTTCCTTTTTATCTCTTATCACGTATGTATACATTCGGCATTTTGGGACGATTGTCTGACTTTACCGGCTAGCGAACAATGCTCCCCATGTCTGGGCCTGGTTAATTCCCACGCTTTTTTTTGGGGGGGGAGACATGTGGCGAACAGGACGTCTTCCTTTCACCGTAACTAACAAACTCCGCGTACCTGAGCTTTTTCTTCGTCACACAGCCGCAGAAACGGAGACGATTTTGAAGGAAAGCTACCACTCTATTTTTGCCCCAACCGAGAATCGAGTCCGGGATCACACCACGGTAAGTTAGTACACTACCCATGTTCCATCCTAAGTTGCTGCAAATACAAAGGTTGGGTAAAAAGTAATGAGAAATGTTTTTTTTGTATGAAATGACTTTATTGACTGAGGTATTTACATATACACACCTTCAATTTAATCGCCTCCGTTATTAGTGACATTTTGCGACGTACGTCAGAAAGGCGTCGTACACCAACTGCGCGTCTATTTCTGTTGATGTTCCATATACCTTCCTATAGTATGAATAATTTCTTGTCTGGTTCTGTACCGGGTTCTTCGCACGGGTTCTTTCATTTTGCTGAAGAGATCATAATCGCAGGGATTCATATCGGGTGAGTAAGGTGATGATACAGAATTTCCGATTTCCAGCGGCGCAAGATATCTCCTGCACTTTCTGATATCCTTCACATCATCTCTGCCTAATCTGAACGCTTAAACCCATCGTGGAACTGTGGAGTATGGGAACTCTGCATCACCACATGCATCATGAAAACATGAAAACATTCTTGCTTACTCCGATCTCGTGCCATTTCAATTTTGAACCACGAACGTTGCCTTTGTAAACCGTTGCCGTTCTACCTTTGTAAACATGACCGTAGGGCGCTTGCACTCTTTCTATGAAGTTCAATGATTTACACACTACGGTAGAGTGACAGGATACTGTTCCCAGTTTCTTCTCACACTCGTCTAATAGTCCTTTCTTTTGTCACGACAGATGGCAGCCCGCAGACTCACTGGCTTTAAGTTACTGCAATTTTCTCATTACTTTTTATCCAACAAGTGTACATGCTCCTTATGTGTGGTTCACAGAAAACCTACATGTCACGCGATGTGCATGCCATTTCGGCCCACTGTGCGCGTTGCCATCGGGTCCCGAGATTTGTTGTGGTCGTTTAGGCCCCGCGCCGCGGTCCGTGGGGGCAGGTCATACTTCATTGTTCGCCCTCTTTGTTCCGCCGAGCATCTGTTCGTCTGCGCGTCCGGTCGTGCCTGCCTCGGCGACCTGTCCGTCTGGATACGGCGACCCTGCCGCTGGGCGTTGTGAATGAAGGTCGGACGGCGCATTCTTTTGAGAGCAGGTCGGGAAAGGATTGGTTAGGAAGTATGGGAAAACGCAGGTGATGGCCTGGATCTAGGCTTGGAGGTCGGGCCTAAAAGGCAGGCGGAACATTCCGTGTTGCTTTGGTGTGGCTAAAGGCTGCCCAGTGCTCAAGACAGACAGGACAATGGAAACTGTTTGTAAATAAGAAATGTTGCGTGCGTCGGATGAAGTGCTGAACATGGGCAGTGCACGTTTGCACTGAATTAATGAACTGGAAAAAAACGTTCCTTTTTTTCGTTAATATTGTGAATTTGTTTAATAACGGGTTAAAGAAGTAGGCAGGATATTATTATTGAAGTTGTAAGAAGTTTTCAACTGTATTCAAAAGCAGAATTTTGATGTGCCATTAGCTTTTCCAACAAAGGAAATATTCGAACGACTTTCATACCTCCGAGAAAATTTTCCTTTTCACTGAAAATTTATAAGACAGTTTTCTTAAAAATTCAAGGGGACATAAAATTTTTTAAAAAAATTTATTGTCAAGAAGTGAACATTACTCTGAAAGTTTACAGAAAAACACACATTTCGGGGGATTATGAAAATGATATTATTAAAACTGTTGTTAACAAATCAGTGGACATATTAAAAACATTTGTTAAACTAGTATTCATGTTCTTGGGTTCATTATCTGCAACTTTCGACTTGTGTATCATAATCATGTTTAAACGGGGCATATTAGATTAACCGGCTATAGTTTTTTAACTCTCAGAACGAAGACAAGTGTTAACCGTTATGTAATAAACGGTGCAGTTGTCATGTCACTATAAAAACTTTGTAATCGTTGGAAGTAACCCCAGAAATTCCACTTCTCGTATTCTTGAAGCAATTTTATAGCCTGAGAACGAAGTATTACGGGAATGCCTTCTCTCTTTGCCAAACATTAAACAGTAAAGGAGATCTCAGTGAGCAATAGATAACTGAACGAAAATAATATCTTATTTAACCATAAGTTTCATTTACTGAACCATACTTGGACGAAAACGCTTTGTATCCTAGATTTGTTGACTGAGCAAACCAGGAATGTTTTCAAGTAGAACAAAAACACTTCATTTTTACATTGACAAGCGCTTTGCTGTCTGGTAAACAAGAAGCGTTTGTGAGTTGGATGATATTGATAGCTTTTCCCTTGTGGCTGTGTGTGTGTGTTGGTAAACATAGACATGAAACCACAGCAGTATTCGTATACTTGCCCTACAAAGAGAAAGATTGTTGTCGTCACACATCGCATCTCTTTCTCAATTAACTCAACAAATCTCGCGAAGTTGATTACAACAGTTTTACAAATGAAACATAATCCTCTTCTAAAATTCTGTACCTGCAGTGAATAAGTGGATAAGTCAAATTTTCTTCTTTTTCAAGATGGATTTCTAAAGTTTGATCAACAGTGTAAAATCGGGATTTTGTAATTAATAGATGAAATTTGGTTAAAATGTTAGTAACTTCTCACTATTACAAAGCCAGTGTAATTACTGTCGTCAGTAATGAGATGACTTAAAAAGTCATGCCGTGGAAAGTAGGGGAATTTGACTTAACGTACAAAATTGTTCATGTTAATCATTTATTATGTATGACATTCTTATACTTCTAAGATTGTTAATGTGTGTTTTTTCTCTGTATTAAATATTGTCGAATATTAAGCCATAAGATGTGTATATGCAATGAAAATAAATGTGATTAATTATTTCGTCAAGTGTTAGGCTTCCACGGTTAGTCTCGTGCAGCTTGCCATCTTTTTACCTTCATTAGGGTAGTATATCGTGTTTAGAAACTTATTTTCGTGTTTTTTTGTTTCATCGGTGTTTTAGTTTGGCCATGCTTCTTTCGAACTGGCACGAAACAGTTTGCCCATCTTTTTCCGAACTTCTATATATCTTTCTTTTTCCCGTGGTCCAGAAGTTCTTATTATGTCTGACAATAGATATCTCTTCATTCGCTAAATTGTTTCACTTTGTGTGATACTCACCCGCAACATCTCGGATATTTAATATTCAGTTCTGTTCTAGTATCAATTCGAATCCTATCTAAGGAAGTAACCATTTATTCTCGTATGAGAAACCTAATTTCTTATAATTATGTTTTAATAATATTCCTTTGTCAGGGGACATTCTCACGCCGTAAATCATGAGTAGTTGTACCATTACTTAAGATAATTTTATTCATTACGATTTCATTCTTTGTAATTGGTAAAGTTTCTTATATGTTCAGGACATTTAATTTGTAATTATATTACATTACAATTTATAAACTTTCAATCGTACCGACTCTTAATTACTTCCTTACATTACTATCGCTAATTTGAATTATTTCATTTTCCCTATTACATCGGTTTTAAATTCTGGCCCTTCCCCTCATTGAAAGCGGCTACGGGCGGACATTTCAAAAAACACCAATCCCTGTCATACACAAACAGTACAACAATATACAAAACCATAATCAGACCACTAATGCTTGATGCATGCCAAATATGGACAAACGCAGCCCCCAGAAATATCAATAAAATTAAAGTAATGCAGAACAAATTTTTAAGATTAATCACAACTGCCCCCTGGTTCATAAGTAATAAACAACTTCATTCCGAATTAAACATCAATACAATAGTAAACCAAATAGTGCATATATCGCAAAACTTCTACCAAAAGCTAACAGACATACCAGCAGCAGCTCAATACAAACTGCTGAAAGATCCAACCCACACTCGAACAAAAAAATATATTTCCGTTTGAAGCCTTCCTCAAAATTTTAGCCAACCAGCATAACCCCGAGGTTCTCCCCTAGAGTATCCTCTTCAATGAATAGATTAAGTGGGCCACGGACCGCGCGCGATCTGCCCTTCCTCTTCCTTATCCTATCCTCTCCCCCTTACACACACACTCACACTAACATGCACTACGCTACCACATATTTCGTGAGACCGGTCGGGAGCTTAGAGCTTGTCCCGGCTGGGGCGGTACCCCGCTGGTGGGAGAGTCCTGGTTAGGGAGAAACCCCACTAGCCGACGGTAAGTCGGCGCCGGATCTCGCCATCCAGCGGGGGAAGATCACTGCCATCTCCCGAGAAAAAAAAATTCACTACATTAACGGGACTAATGACCAAAGCAGTTGACGAGCCCGGAAACATGAAAAAACCAAACCAAACTATAGATTAAGTTAGCTTAGAATTTTAACTAGAGTAGTATGAAAAACATCTGTAAAGTGATTGTACTGAACGATGTAATCCATCTAAAATTAATCAATGTGTTTAAAATTAAAAAAAAACAACAAAAAACGGGGCGAACATGTCTTGCTCAACGCGTTGCTTTGCGCCGCACGCCAGCGGAGCTACATCGTCCGACAGGAGACACGACGCGCGTTGCGAGAAGAATCGGTCCTCCGGTGTCGCTGCGTCCTGCTGCGTGGTCGTGTCGCAGCCTCTGGCCGTCGCGTCGTGTCGCTTTCGAGCGCCTCGGCGTAACGCCTCCGCCCGCGTCGCCCCGCCCGCGAACAATGCTCCTATTCTCATTCGAGAGGCGCTTTCTGCCGCGGCGTTACGCAGCGGCCGGAGGTTGTTGCTCTTCGCTTGCCCCTCCCCCTTTCCCCTCTCCGCGTATGCTCTAAATAGTTTTATTGCTTCCTGACAGCGTCGTTTCCCTTCGTTCCTTCACTTGCTGCTCCTGCTGCTGCTGGTGGTGGTGGTGAAATGTCAAGTGCTACCGCCACTCTACATGGTCTTTTTACGTGTTGCGGTTGTTTTTCTATGGAACTCTCGTTTCTCTTTGTCGTGCTAATTTTTGTATAATTACGCGTTCCGAAAGTCTGGAAAGGTGGGCTACTGTCAGAAGTTCCAATTTGGAAGGAGAGTTCACGATGGTAGGCACAGTTCTCTTTCATTTTCGAGGCTTTCCCTTGTCGACCGTTAAGGGCGTGTTTTGTCTGTTTCTCCCACAATGAAGTCTTGTGCACTTACGAGAAGAACGACTGATGAATGATGTGATTGAAGGGAGGTGTCGCTAATGTGGAATGTCAAGGGGGCTCTGAGAACGTTCTCGCTATTTACATTCAGGCCACGTGCATCGATTCGCTTACTGCTCGTGGATTTACCTGGTTAGAAACCGTATGAACCGTTCTGTTTGGTATTATGAGAATATAGTGAACGTGCCGTGGGGATGAAAGGTGAACGTTGATTACGTAATAATTCTCCAGTAATGCTGAATTCTTCTTGATAACGTATTCAAAAGATTGAGGGGGAAAAATTAAATTTTAATTAAGTTTCCTATTAATATTAGTTTATGATGCAAGTTTATTTATGAGATGTGAACATTTTTGGGCGAGGTTGGTTTTTGACAGAGTAAACAAATGAATTATTTTGGATGGGTCTTAATGTAGCCAAATTCTCAGTTTTAATAAAACTAATAAGAAGACTTTATTTCAGACCATGTACTTAATATTCATCATATATAGAGAATGTTATAAACTTTGATTGTGTCGTAGCCATGGATGTCATCTTCATTGCCCGCCAGGGGTCATTATTTGCCTTAAAATATAACCGTGTTCTGCGTATTATTGCATCACATCTGCCCTTTATTATCGAGTTCGATAAAAAAACTTTTTCTGACCTGGCCTAAGAAACCTTGACGGGCAATTAACAGTACAAAAACTGCTGCATTTAGGGATGAATGCACATTTTTTCACGCTCGATTGCTAACAAATGTAGTAGTGTGATTTACGGAATACTTTCGAATGGTGCATCGGCCTGTGTCACATAAGGGGCCAATAAATTATATTGCTCAAAGTCATTTTCGAAATCTTCCCTCTACTCGCTGTCCGTCACCCACGTCCTCGCTTTGTCTCCCTACTATCGCCCAGCGTTTGCATCTGCATATTGGAAGGGAATATGTATGTGGTCGTGATCACGGAGTGTGTACTGGTGAGAGGGGAAACAATCCACTAAAATACGTTGGCTCCACTATAGCGGCGACGGCGCGGCGGTTACGGGACAACCAAAGTTTATAACATTTTATTTTTTACTTACACGTTATTGCTTATTATTGCTTTCAATACGGAGCTCGATGTACACTGCAAAACTCACCTGGTTCGAAAGGATCGTGGTTACGAGGAAAATAAGAAAAAAGTTGAAATATGCTACATGATATCTTGTTGAAGGAATTATGAGAGGGCAATATGAAAAAACAAATCGAGTAAAGTCAACTTCTAGTTAATTAGTAAATAAGTGAATCTGAATCAATAAAATGACGTAAAAAATAATGTTTCGTATGTACCACGGGCGTTAATTGGTTTTAATGATTTCGAGTTTTTTGTCGCCGCACGATCATTAGAACCCTCCACAATGCCCTTGGTGCATAAGTAACTATTCTATACAAAATGATTGGACCGAACGAAAGCTTTCTTACTGGCTTTATTAAAATTTAGATTTGGCTCTCCAAAACTGCAGAACAATGCCACATGATTATATCAACTGAAAAAACAAATTCAATGGTAATTTCAAAGAATACCATATAGAGTAAATTGATGGCGGTTTATTAAAAAAAAAGTCATGAAAACCACATATTTAGGAGTGAAAATTTCAAGGACAAGGGATTTCAAGGACACTTATAATGAAGTTAAACAGCAATTAATCAAAGAAGCTACAATATCGGGATATCTAAAAGATGTAACCTGGAGAAATAAGTATCTTAATACAGAAAGTAAAGTAAAAATATATGAAACCATAGTAAGACCAGTTATGACTTATGAAGCAGAGACGCGGGTCGATAGTAGAAGAAATAAAACTCTACTAAGAACTCAAGTGATTACATGAAGAGCAATAAGAGGAAAAACAAGAGGGGATAGAATAAATAATAAAGATATAAGGAATAAGTGTGGCGTGACGGACATTGTTAAATTCGTAAGAACAGGAAGAAAAGGCTGGGATGAACAAGTTTCCATGGCAGATAATAGTAGGCCGATCAGAATAGCAAGAGATTTAAGACCCATAGGTAAGAGAGATCCAGGAAGACCGAAGAAAAGATGGGTGGAAAGCTGGGCAATGTCATCTCCCGACTCATCATGAAGGTGATGTGTGAAGAATAAGAAGTATAGAAGGAAGAGAATTGATAAGATTGAACGCGCCCAATTTAAACTGTTTTGACTTGGATTACAAGTAAATGATTCTAAATTACCAGTCAAGTGGTATTAAAATGTAAGATATCCTTGTAAATGATAAGGGAAGCAATGATTCCCTTGCTTGCATGGAATAATCGCCCCCTGGTTAAGACGTATGCAAAATAATTCGTTTGTTATTTACTTGGAAGCGGCGCGGCACGACGGTTCGGGCGCTTCCTTGGCAAGTGCTGCGTCGCGCGTTACGAGCGTCGCGGAGGCGTCGGGAGCGCGGGGCTGGGCGGGGCTGGAGCGGGGCTGGGCGGGCTGGAGCGGGGCGGGGCTGGGCGGAGCGGGGCGGCGGCGGGGCGGGCGGCGGGGCGGGGCGTGGCGTGGCGTGGCAGGCCGAAGTACGCGCGCGCCGCTGTTGCTGCTGACGGGGTGCTTCCGGCCAGCTCCCGTGTTTACGGTGGCGCGCCCCAGCTGGAGCACACCCGGCGCGGAGCAGCGCGGCGCGGCGCCGTACTAAACCGCACTGAGCGGACCGGCGGAGCTGAAGGTAACCGAACACTTCTAGTACGTTCGGATCTTACCCCCTCTCAGAAAAAGGTGAGAACCGCCTCTAAATTGTGGTCTGCCAGGTCGCCGAGGTGACGAGCTAAGGGTCATAGACGTATTCTGGAAGAATTCATTATTAGAATGTACTGTACGTGTAAACGCACTGGGCATATGCACATACTAGCTACGTATGCGGAGTAACAACTTGCTGACCACACGATGCTTATTGAACCTACCCGAGAACTAATTTTACAAAGAGAGAGAGACAGAAAGAGCGTTTTCGATTATTCTTTAATTGTGACACGGAAGACCTAATATATGTATTATTTTATTTATGAATTTCAGTGGAATCCTTTATTCGACATACAGGCCATAATACGACATTACAACAACCCAGAGACCGAAACAATTTAATAAAGTCTTAATGACCTTTCTATCAAGCCGCTGTTTTTACGACGTGCCTGATGACTTTCCACGCCCTGCGCGAACACTCGCCCTTGCGTCCTCTGTACCTTGGAGCGTTTGCACCGCGCCATCCCCCGCGCTCGCCGTTCGGAGTGCCGCGCGGGCGGGAGAGCCCGGCCAGGGGCGCCGCGGCCTGCTTCCGGACGCCCCCGCCTCCGCCACTCCCCTTGCCCCCTCCCCTCACGGGGCACGCGACGCCGGCGGCCGCGCCCCCACGTGTCTTCCGGTGCGGAGCGGAGCCCTCCGTCCGCCCCTCGCTCCGTTCCAGATCCCCCGCGGCCTTCCGCCGCAGCCCTCCTCGCGTTATGCAATGCCCAGACGTGGTGCGGGCCGATCGGAGCAGACAGCAGGGCTCGTGGAATCTGTTAGTCATTAGGAATGGCATTGCTCCCACTTTTCACTTTATTTCTCTTTTCCATTCTTTCCCATCCTTTTCTCTCTCTCTCTCTCTCTCTCTCGAACTCAACGTTTCTGTAAATGTGATCTCTTATTTGATGTGAGCGATATGTTTGACGTAGTTTCAATAACAAATGCTGTACTATGGATAAAAGTAGCGATTAATTTCTTGATTAATTAGTTTACATAATTCATTGCTGGCTGGCTCAGTGTATTCCTTCTAATACTAGCTGTCAGATTGTTTGTTAAGTATTTGCTGAACATTCACTGGAGTGAGTTGAATAAAGATTTTTACCACACACAATAAGATCATTTCGTTTTCTTTGCAGTGTATTCTCAGGTTAGAACATATAAATACGTGTGGCATTTCTAAGAAGCAACCAGTCGCAGCTCTTAAATATTAAATTTACGCTTAGCTTACAATTGTCTAGTGTTTTCTTTGCCAATACCTGGACCATCTAAGAAAGTCAAACATATCCGTATTTTAATTCTAGCGCATGTGTGTGCGTGGCGAGGGAGAAAAGTTGCACAGTTTCCCTGGGCACGTACAGTGGTGAAGGATGGCAGGGTGATCATGAGATGTGAACGGTTGTGGATGAGCTGTGGACATGAGAAGAAAAATCCATCTCTCCACAAACAAGATGAAAACTCCGTGCCTCTCGCGGGACACGAACCCGCAGCTTTCGGGTCCGCGTAGTAGGGACTTGCACGATACTTCAGTGCCCCGTACCCGGAGCAGGAGCTCAGTGCTTCAACTGAGGTCACTGCAGCGCCTCTGACGGGAGGTCCGGGGTTCGAGTCCTGACGGCGGCAGGATTTTCGACACTAGCTTTTCAGCTAGGTCGAATTCAGTCGCTGACTGGAGGAGAATTCTAGCGGCCGGCTGCGCTGATCGGTAGTTTTCCATGGTTTCTCCGATCAACACCAGGCGAATGCCGGAGCAGTACCCTACCAAACGGGCCACGGACCGCGCGCGATCTGTCCTTCCTCTTCCTTGTCCTATCCTCTCCCCTTACACACACACTTACACTAACATGCACTACACTACCACATATTCCGGGAGACCAGTCGGGAGCTCGGAGCTTGTCCCGGCCGGGGCGGTGCCCCGCTGGTGGGAGAGTCATGGTTAGGGGAAACCCCGCTAGTCGACGGTAGGTCGGCGCCGGCTCTCGCCATCCAGTTGTTGAGACTGGACTTTACGACAAATAGTCGCACCTTTGTCGACGTATGATAGTTCGTCGTTGGTTGTGAGTAGATAAAAAAAAGTAAGGTTTATCTCTGACCTTAATTAGACACTACACGTGCTTTTTCTTTCTTTGTAAACAAAAATAAGGCTGCTTTCTGTTGTTAAAAGTCAATTATAGGCCAGTGGCAACTCACACTGTAAGTTTGTTTTGTTTTCAAGAGATACAGGACTTCGGGCCATTGTCCTTTTAATGATAACGTCTATATGTGTTCCTGTAATCGCTCGTAACAGTCTGTCAGAAGCCGCCATAGTAGTAGTAGTTAGTAGACGACACTTTCCATTATTAGTCCCAGAATTAGGCAGAACATCTGCTACACATTATTTACCAATCAACAAGTCTTCAGGACAGAGATTTGAAAATGACTTGGAGTACGAAGTGTGTTAGTGTGAGAAAGAAAATAATTTTTGGTGTTTAAAGTGAGAAATTTTGCTGATAGCTTGACTTTCAGTAAATGTTACTAATTATTAATCAATTAATGTTGAATTGTAATGAAAGAATATCTTGTGATTAAAAGTTTGCAGTAAAACCAACATAAGTATGATATTAGTTCGATGTAGCGGGCAATGAAACAGGCCTAAGAAATCGTTAGACGTATTGGTCGTCTCGGTAGCTTAGTAATCAGAGCAATTTGTCGTAAACCATGAGAACTCCAGTTCGATCCGAACGGGATGACTAATGCTTTCAACCATTTCAGTTAAAAATAATATTCCATGAAATTCCAAATAACTCGAAATTTTGACTTTGTTTTTCCTTTAGAAGTGTATATGCTATATTCGACATGTGTAAAACACTTTGCAAGATGTGAATTTGTAATTACTGCTCCCGTGTATATTCCTGCCGGCTGGGCTGGTTTCCCATTTGTGCTAGGATTGTGGATTCGCATCTCGGAACAGATGTTTTCGCCTTGCTAATGTGAGTAGGTAAGCAGAGAGAATCTGCCGCATATCTTATACGATCGGCTGCATCATAATTTTTTAAATTGACCAGAGAAATAACATTTCAGCCCGGTGTACTCAGTTTCCAACCGTTAGGCTTATGCCACTAGAAGCGGTGACGTAGAACTCTTGCAGAAGGACCTCAAAAAGAGAACATTTCACACAAACTCCATTAAAAGACTAAATAGACGGAGAGACTTGCATGTAGCATTTCGAAAAATTTCATTAGGAAGTTGTCATTTATTTTTCATATAGCGTATTATGAAAAAAATGAAATATTTGGCTCGAGTATTTTTGTAAATATGAAGTTACACAAGTAGAATTTTTTAATGCTTAATAGAGTACAATTCGGATTTTTGTTTTTTATTAAGAAAATCCACGAAACCCGGAAAAGGGTCATGTAAACATTATTCGGTATGGTCATCCGTTCCGATGGGGATAATATTTCGGGCACTGACATATCCAGAAGCGGGTGCAAGACTGCTCACGTTGGTTGGTTGGTTGTTATTGATGTCAACTATTCAGGTCATTAGGGAACACTAGGTGTAGTGCACTTTTTTTTTCATCGGGAGGTGGCGTTGATCTTCCCCTGCTGGATGAGGAGATCCGACCACGACCTACCGTCGGGTAGGGGGTCTTCCCCCAACCAGGTATCTTGCACCAGCGACGCACCGCCCCCGCCGGGACAAACTAAGCTCCCGACCGGTCTCCCGGCAGGTAGTGCATGTTAGTGTGTGCGTGGAGATAAGACGAGGAAGAGGATGGAAAGATCGCGCGCGGTTCATGGCCCGTTTGTTAGGGTCCGGTCGCTGCTCCGGCATTCGCCTGGTGTTGATCCAAGGAAAACTACCGATCGGAGCAGCCGGCTAGAATTCTCCTCCAGACAGCGACCGAATTCGACCCACTTGAGAAACAAGTGTCGCTAATATTGCCACTTTGGGGACTCGAACCCACGACCTCCTGGCGAGAGGCACTGCAGTGACATCAGTTGATGCACGGAGCCACCTCTCCCGGTAAGACTGCTCACAGAAAAAATGCCAACGTGTTTCACGGAGAGCATTCGCCTGCAGTTGCGCGCGGCGCACGACGCCTCCGAATACGCGGGCCCGGGAAAGCCAGCCTCGCGTCTCGTCTGTCACGCGTCTCCGACGGTGACACGCCACGGGGAGCCAGACGAGTCATTAGGGGCCGATTCTGATCCATCTCGCGCTGTGGGAAGGAAAGCGCGCGGCGCCGCGCCGAGTCGCGTCTTTGTTCATCACGAACGTGACGTTCCGTTCCCCGGTGGCTGCGGAGCGGACCCTTCCTTTCTCCGCGCGCCGTCGGCTGCTGGCCTCTGCCGAGGAAGCGTTCGCTCGCCCCGGGCTCCACGCGCCAACACTCGTAGGGGATTCGGTAAGAAATGTATCATTTCTTCGGAAGCTTTTTTCTGCTGTTAAAATTCCGGTGAGGATGTGGCTGTAGAAAAAGAGGCTGAATGTGGTGTAGTAAAATATCCTCTATACGGGTTAATGGCATGGGAGAGGGCCCGTGAAATATTTTAAACCCAGGATATTAGAAATATTTTTATTAGTTGAAAAGTATTATTTAGAAGCTAAATAAAGAAGAAATTAAAAAATATTATGTAAAAATATGTAATATTATAATTAAAAATATTACAGTCTGATATTAAGTGGCTTACATTAATGTAGTACAAATTACAAATATACACATTTCTTGTCTGAAATAATATTTTTTATTTAGAATTTTTGTAATTTTAGTCTTCATTTTCTGTAATCAATTCAAAATTCACCCTTGAATAAATTGATTACATACCGAGGGCGTAAATAAGTCCCCTCACTGAGTTTTTTAAAAATAATTCACTTAATATTTTCATTATGAAACAGACCTCAGATGTTTGGTTTCATAGATATTCGTATACCTGCTGATGGATATTTCATTGTATTAGAATTTTCAGACAGTTGTTTATAAAATGCGGGAAAATGAACTATTCACATCTATTGCTATTTAACAAGTTTATTTACACGAATGATTTTGGTTTGTCACCTTATTTTATCGCAATTTACAACGAGTTGAGAAACACATTTTTTTGTGTACTCAACCGGTCCCGTGAACCAACATTTTATTCCTCTCGTTTGAATGTGTCGTTGTGCTCCCCTGAAGAGAGTATCGCCCTTCTGTAGCAAGAGTTTGCTTCATTCTTCGCCCTCCCTCGCTTCCCACGCGCTGTCTCTCTTGTTCCGGCGCAAAAAAATTGAATCCCGCGAGGGAAGGCTGAGGCAATTAATTCACCTGCCGGGCGCCATCACTTCGTGTCGCGTCGGCCCTTTGTCGGGCGGGAAAGGCGTCGTCGCGTCGCCAACGCGAGCGTCAGCGGCGCTCCCGTGCGCGCGCTCGGAGGCCGTCACGCTCTCGCGGCGCAGCGGGTTGCTGCGATCAGCGCGGAGCCGTCACCGCCGGCGCTGGGCATGCGCAGGCCGCGGCCCCGCAAGTCAAGGGGCCAGATGAATTGAATTGAATTGAATGTGCCTTATTTTACGTGGCGAGACTCAGGCCATGAGGCCTGCTCGTCCGCCTAACCACGCAAATTCCGCTACGCTCCTTTCACCAACCATGGGAGAAAGAAGGTATTACTTGGGCGACGAAACAGGCGATTTGAATTTAGCTCAGAGGCATCATTTAGGCTTGAGGATCTTTTACATGCAGTAAATCTACTAACATGGGACACAGCCGGCTTTACTTCCCCTCCGAAGGAAGGCGTACGAAGGATTTTTTCGCCCTTAAAAATCCACGGCTTCGATCGGGTTCGAACCCGCAAACTTGGGTATAACAGTCCGATAGATGATGGGAAAAAATAAGTAAAACAATGAACAAGGAAATACAACTCGAGAAAATCGTTGTCGTAATTTCATAAGTGGCGACACAGTAGTTTTATGATCTGGACTGTCCGGATGACGCCGCGTCGAAGGCTGAGGTGCCGACGTTTCGACCGTCATGTCGCGGTTCTCTTTAGGGCTGTACTGCCGCGACATGTCGGAGAGGACCGCTGGCTACACCACGTGTTAGAAGATTTTTTTCTCTTAATTTGGCAACTGGTTTTATACACTTTTTCGTTACCAGAGCCCGGCAATGAATTTTTTTCCGCCGAAAATCTACCGTTCTTTTCGCGCAGTATTAATTTTTTTCCCTAGGGCTTTTATCCAGCCGACAGCCGGTTGCCCTTTACGTCCCGAAGGGACGCATGTTCGACCATACACTAGACAAACCCTTGCGGGCTCCTCTGATCTGGGGTCAGCAGAACGCGAGGCCCTCCGCGAGAACACATACATACAAAGTCAAGGGACAAACAGCCATGTCCAAGGCGGGACTCGAACCCGCGACCCTTCGGACCGAAGCATTGAGTCGGTACTCGCTCTTAGCCACCTCGGCCATCCGGCGCAGCATTACATAACTTTCTCTATACTACGTATATTACTCCGTATATACGTACGTATACGAGAAAGTAAAAATTGAAAAGGAAATTAGAACTCGAGAAAATAGTTATCGTAGTTTTTAGTCGCGGTACACTAGACTGACATTTTATAAAAGTTTCTATTAATTTTTTACCTTAAATATTTAAAAATAGTCGTTACTTGTACTCGTAAGGTAAGACTGAAATGTATCAAATGAAGCTAAAATTAAAATAAGTTCTACTGAAATTCATATTATTTCATGTGTTAAGTGATTTTGTTAAACACTAAGAAAACAAACTTTTTTCGCGTTTTTAAGATCACCGCGGAAATTATATTATTTGATCTCTAAATACTTTTACTTAAAACTGTTACTTAAAATATATTTCCAAATGGTTTTTCTAGCTTAAACGTAATTTTTGTTACTGGTTGAAATACAATAATTCAGTTTCTTGATACAACTTTCACATTTTAAATTTGTTTTCGGGAAGGAGGGGGGGGAGTTTCAGCTCTGTCCCGGGCCCAAAATTGTCGAGCTCCAGCCCTGACGACGAGGCAACGGACGCGTTCGCCCGCGACTCGTCCTCATTCCTGCCACAGCACCTGCAGCCACATTCGCTTCCTGCGTGGTCTTTGCTCCTGTCGCATCCTCTGCTCCAGTGGACACCGTGAAGGTGCCTCTCATCATCCTCCCAGTTCTCCTCCTCTCTCCCCCTCTTTCATCACTTCATTTCTCCACTTTTACTTTCTTCTGACCTTTCACCATCTTCTGTCTTTCCTCCACCTCCTCCACTTCCTCCTTCTCCCAGCCTCTCCTCCTCCACTTCCCGCCTCCTCCCTCTTTCTGCTCCACTTCTTCCTCCACCCCTTCCCTCCTCCCCTACCTCGTTCTTCACCTTCTTTCCTCTCCTCTCCTTTCTCCTTCGCCGAAGCCTCTACTCTCTCCTTGTCCCCGCCTACTCCCAAAATTCCCGCTACCACCGGATGCTACCGTAGTCAATACAGCCATTGTCGCAAGACCCCAATTCATTAACAAAACAGACAGCACGAAACGCACGGATCCCCTCCACGAAGCGCTTCAATTACATTCGGTCTCTTGCTGTGTAAACCCCGTGACCTAAAAATTACCTCTGACGAAATAGCATCGAAATTAACTGTTTACTGTCTGCTAGTCACCAAACGTTAAATATATTACACACGCGTGCCTATACACTTACAAGGCAACATTTTTGTTGCTTCAATCTGGGAAATAGAATCTGGGAATAGAATTTCACTTTTTAGTTAAATGTAATCAAGTTTTCCTAGTCTCGCATTCGGAATTCAGTTCAGAGGAAGAAGCCAGAGGCGGTGTCTTCACAACTATTATTATTTATTAATAACTTAATGTAGTGTCAAATGAAGAGTAATGTTGATTCCTCGGCATTGCATAACCTTATAAATGGTATGCAGCTTTGAAATTGATTTAATACGAAAGTTACGTGTGGTAAGCTAGGTTTCAAGGGCAAGGTATTCCAGTTGAACTTACCGAAGGCAAATTTGTGAAGGACTTCATTCGAGAATTTTTATTTTAGAGGTGAGTAAATTTGACCCAAATTTTACTTTTGTTTTATTTGCTAAAATTACGCGACCCGAATTTGCTCCATGTCCGAATCTGTCCTCCGTGTTCGAATATTTTTTTGAAACATATTGATAACTTGTTCACTTACTGATATATTTGAATTTATAAAGTATTGAGAAGAATATACATTTTAAAGAAGCATTATGTATCACTTTTTACATAATTCATCATGTAATAAATATGTAATGTAGTTATTTAGAGCTTCATTCAGAATACCTGTGTTCGATACCTTCTGATTAGCGATGACGAATTGACCTACATGTCTTCAACTATCTGCACTGGCGTGTTCATGACAGACTATTAATTTTCTTTAAACTGTACACAAGGAATTGAAAAGCAAAAAATATGAAATAATCATTGTGGAAATGTCCCCTTTCTGCCAGAAAACGTGATTCAAGCGAACCCTCAGCTTATGTAACCAACGTATAAGTAATGAAAGCCAATATGAGAATCTTTGCTCCTTGTCTTATAGTTGTCCTAGTCTTATAATTATAGCTGAAGTGGACGAATGATTGCGATGGACTGATGATGTAGATGTGATATAAATAATGATGGAGCGACGGAGGAACTGGAAGCATGGAAACGGGAGAACCCGGAGTTAACCTTCAGCGAACCCGCTCTACCCACCCCAACTTCTTCACAGATCGATCAGGATTAGAACCTTGAGGGCGAGTGGACTGAACACTCCACCACGTGTCGCTGTCTTACGTGAGGTTCAGTGTGTGCTCCTAGTACACATTGAGAACTGGAGCGCGGTGCATTGGAAGTCTGTTGAAACGCGCCTCTTGTCACATGTCGCCTCCACAGGACGCACAATCATCGCATCCGTGTGCCGTACCTCCTTCCGCATTTGGGGGTACGAGGCGGGCCACTTGGCGCGGGCACTGTCGCCCTGCGCGGCGCGGCAGGCACCTGTTGGAGAGCGCGGCGCGGAGGGGGTGTGGCGGGACGACGCGTGTGGCAGGACTCGTGATACGCCATGAACAGGCTCTTTCACAGCATCGCGGCGGCGCGTGCACCAGGAAGCACTTGCCTTTTATCTCGGACGAGGATGCCGGAAGTTCCGTTCAGCTGCGCAGTTGCTCTCGCAACGACACGCCTGCCCCTCCCCCTTGCCACTCCGCCCTCTCTCTCTCTCTCTCTCCCATCCTCCTCCTTGCGCCCTCTCTGCTCCCGTTCTCGCGTTCCTGCGCCTCCCCTTCTTTCTGCCCTATCGGTCTTCTTTTATCTGCTCTGCTCATTCTCCAGTCCTCTCTGTCCTCTTATTGCTCGCGACTCTCTCTCCCTCCCGTCCTCTCTCCCTCCCGTCCTCTCTCCCTCCCGTCCTCTCTCCCTCCCGTCCTCTCTCCCTCCCGTCCTCTCTCCCTCCCGTCCTCTCTCCCTCCCGTCCTTTCTCCCTCCCGTCCTTTCTCCCTCCCGTCCTTTCTCCCTCCCGTCCTTTCTCCCTCCCGTCCTTTCTCCCTCCCGTCCTTTCTCCCTCCCGTTCTCTTTCCATCCCGTCCTCTCTCCCTCCCGTCCTCTCTCTCCCTCCGTCCGTCTCTCCCTCCCCGTCCTCTCTCCCTCCCGTCCTCTCTGCGTCCTCTCTCCCTCCCGTCCTCTCTCCCTCCCGTCCTTTCTCCCTCCCGTCCTTTCTCCCTCCGTCCTTTCTCCCTCCGTCCTTTCTCCCTCCCGTCCTTTCTCCCTCCCGTCCTTTCTCCCTCCCGTCCTTTCTCCCTCCCTCCCTCCCTTCCGTTCTCTTTCCATCCCTCCCTCCCTTCCGTTCTCTTTCCATCCCTCCCTCCCTCCCGTTCTCTTTCCATCCCTCCCTCCCTCCCGTTCTCTCTGTCTTCTTACTTCTCCCGTCCCCCTCTCGCTTGCGTCCCCCTCTCGCTCCTGTCTCTCTCTTTCCTCCCGACCCTCTCATCTTCCTCGACCCTCCCTTTCACCCTTCTCGCTTTCGTTCCCCGCTCCTCTCCATCCACGACCGTTACGATCACATCCCGCCTCAGGGAGGCTACGCGTTCAGGCCCCTGCCCTACGCTACGTGCCGGTGCCTCTAGATTGCCCCAGATGCAAGCCCCTGCCTCAGCTCTCGACCCCGCCTCCCTACGCCCCCCCCCCCCCGCCTTCTCCGCCAGTGCGTGCGGTGCGGCGTCCCGCGAGCCTCGCTGGCTGCCGGCGCTTGTTTCGCGGGCGGCGCGAAGTTGGCGGTTGGCGGAGCGGCCCTCGCGGGGGCCGTTCGTCTCGGCGTCTTCCGGCGGGGGCGTGGCACAGGCGAGGCCGTTGGGGGGGGGGGGTTGCGTCGAAGAATTTGCTGCGTTACGAGGCGGGAGGGTGAGGTGTGTGAGAATTTGTGAGAGAGAAGTGGTTGGGGATTTCATTCTAAATTTATTGGCACTAAATTTTTAAACTTCCGTAAGCCACCTGACCTAGATTCAATAATTCGATGTACTAGTTGATGCAGGACCTCCCTCCAGTATTCTGACGTTACAGTGTTTATAAAAATTGTAGTTATTTAAGCGATTTTTTTATTGTTATTAAAATTAGTTCGTTTCTAAGCAAGAAAAGCGTAAAAAGATCAGCTTATTTGCAGAATGCCACGTACGTCACATTTTTCTAATTAAACAATAAGCATGATAAAGGACTCAAAATACGTGCACGACACGCGTAGGGAGGTGTGTGGGTGCGTACGCGGACTTAATTCGACGGAGGTTGAAAATGAGTTCATTCTACTGAAACATGTTTACATGAACATCATACACGCGTTTATTCTATTTCCATCCCCCGAAGATGCAAGGTCACTGACGGCGCAGCTTTGTTGAGCCTTCGGGTAGAAAAAGAGCATCCTTTGACAGCGTCGTCCTCGATGCGACAAATGCGGGTCAATCGTTGGTCGATTGAGGGAGCGCAGGGGAGCGCGGGAGGGGCGGGGGCGGACGGCGAACGAGCAAAGGCCTGAGCGCGCGTCATCGAGCGCTTGCGGGCCAGGCGGGAGCGGGGAGGGGGACGGGGATGGGGACGATTTGGGCGGGGAAGGTGGGGCTGAGGGAGAGAGGCTCATGGCAGAGGAGGACGCGGGGACGACCGGCCGGGGAGAGAGTGCGGTAGAAGAGCAGAAGCAGTGCAAGTACGGTAGGGTGCCAACAATGTTCGTGTAAAAGGAGGACATTCGACAAGAAAAAAATAATCACCCCGCACCTACATTCCTTTTTATAAATATTTAATTTAGACTAAAATCAGCTCTTATTTCTTTCTTCTCTCCATTCGCGATTAAAGAGAAAAGATTCGTGCACAAAATGCAGATGATGGTCTGAGCGCCTCTTCTTTATTTTAGTCGCTAGACAGAAACTCTATCATGCATGCATGCATGCATGCATGCATGCATGCACGTGGCTGCGTTCGGAAAAGGATATTCATGTTTTCTATTCAAAATTAAACAGAAAACGATACAACGTAACACATGTGAGTTATGTGATAAAACAAATGACAGCAAATGTTAAAAATGAACTAAAAGGAGGACATTTAAAATACAAAGGAGGGTTAGAAGACAATTGACATCAATGGAGGACCTCCCAAATGTAAGATGGTTTACAACCTGAAAGTACGGTCAAGGACTAGTTGTGGGCGATGACGGGTTGAGGGAGGAGGGGAAGCACGGTGGCACGACGTAAGATGGTAGTGGCGGGGATAGGAGTGACGGAAGGCGGGGTGGCGCGAGGGAAGATCAAAAGCCGATGAATGGCGTTAAGAGGGGAGAACGCTGGGTCAGGGCTGCTGGCATGGGAGTTGAGAAAGAGAGGGGGCGACTGCGATGGAGAAGGGCGTAGCGTGAGCGAAGACGGGGCAGTTGTGTGACAAGATAAAGATGAGAACCGGGCGCGAAAGGGACGGTAGACCAGGCAGAGACACGTAACGCGAGGTGAGAGGAGGACTGAGGTTGCGGGAGAGAGACGGATAGGGACGGACAGACGGAGAGGCATACGCGGGGCAGAGAGTAGAAGCTGGAGAGGTCATCGTGGGGCGGAGCGGGTCCGAATCGGACACGGCAGAGCCAAGCGGGTACAAGGCACGGCATGAGCGTGAGTGGGGTGGAGGCGGGTGGCGACTCCAATGGGATGATGGCGAAGACGGGGTAAGAAACGGTGGAGATCGAAGACTGCACGGGCGAAACAAGGCCCAGTGGTACGGTGCGGACAGTCAGTGTGTCAGGGGCGGGGCGGCAAGACAGAAGAGGAGGCCGAGTGAGAGCAGGGCGAGGCGTACACGGCGTCGGCGGGGACGTAGGGGGCGTGGCAGGTGGGGCGGGCGCTGCAGGCGGCGCGTGCGCGACCGCTGCCACGCGTCGCGGCGCGGGCGCCGACCGATAAGTTCGGTCAAGGCCCTTGCGCGCTGGTGGCGCCCCGCGCACGCCGACCCCAAGCACAGCCCTTTCACAGGGAAATCGGAGAAGCGCGACGTGGGGATCAGAGGGTGTTAGTTGACCGATTTGAAGGTGAATGAAAAGGAGTTATGCTGAGCGGGATTTAGACAGTAGTGGACACTGAATTACTCACGTACGAATAAGTGGGGAAAGGGCAATGTAACCCAAGGCCTATTGCCTTAGGAACTAGTATTTATGTGAACCACCAGAGCGCCGATGAAAGTAACAGGTTAAATTGAAAGGTAATATTGTCCAATATACCCCAAGCTCCGTGTCCGATGTGTAAAGATATGTGGGTTGAAATTTATATTCTGAGGCCCTCATCGGATATTGGTAGAAAATTGACGAATGGGTTATTATTATTATTATTATTATTATTATTATTATTATTATTATTATTATTATTATTATTATTAGAGTATCATTCTTATTCCGTGTTAATTTATTATATTCTTGTTTGCGAGTGCGTGTTCATACTGCAAATGATCTGTGATTGTCTTACTACCTTCTTTCTTATACTAGGATTTGATGATCATTTCATTAGGAGAAAATAGAGGACGAACTGAACTTGAACTGTAATTTTGTCAAGAACCTACGCAATCCGCCAGTCTTTCTGCGTCAGAGCCAATATGTGGAAAAACATTGAATCCAGAAGAAATGCACGGTTTTTCATATTCAGTGGAAAACCAATTGCGTTATGGTAGTGATTATTGCTGTAGGACACGTAGTTGCGCAATCACTCTAGGGCGAATAGACGTTGATAAGGCTCTACCTTCTGTTTATCATGTACACGCAGCACGGTTGCAATCACATCATCTTCAGGCGCCAGTTTTTTTTATACTGCCTCCTAATAATATTGAAATATTGGACATAAAATAAGACTAATACCTTCGCCATTGTGAAAGTTAATATTAAAATAGTCCAATAGAAATATAATTTAAAATGTTTTCGTGTACATTAATGTGCCGCAATATTAAGTGAAATTATTATAGTTTTTTACCTGCATAAATCTATTAAATTATTTGTAGAGAATCAGAGTTAAACAATTTGACATATTTATGTACTAATATATTTTTTTTAAGAAAGCTGTCTAATCAGCTCGAGAAGGTAGGAGGGGAGACGTTCCAGTGTTGTGTAGTGAAATGCGAGTGGCTCGCGGGAACCTGCAGCGGGCCACCGCGTGCCGGCTGACCCGAATTCTTGCTTGACGAGCCCGGCATTGATGCATCCCCGGTTATGTAGAGAAGTTCGTCTACGAAAGTACCAGTTTGACAGGTCGGGAAAGAAATGAATGTGGCATTACAAGAGGTAGTGTCGATTGATTGATTAGTGATTCCCGGCGTGTCGAATACTAAAGTCATTAGTCCTGTAAGTGTAGTATTTATCGAGGGATGGGGCGATGAACTCCCCCCGCTGAATGGCAAGATCCGGCTCCGACCTACCCGTTGGCTTGCGGGGTTTTCCTCAACCAGATTCCTCCCACCAGTGCAGCGGGGCACCGCCCCAGCAGGGACAAGCTCTAAGCTCCCGACATGTTTGGTAGCGTCCACATGTAAGTGTGTGCATGTGTATATATATATATATATATATATATATATATATATATATATATATATATATATATATATATATGCGTGTGTGTGTGCGTGCGTGCGTGTATGTGTGTGTGTATGTGTAAGAAAGGAGTGAGGATAGGACAAGGAGGGGGAAGGAAAGAACGTGCGCGGTCGATGGCGCGTTTATTAGGGTACTGCTGTGGAGTTGATCGGGGAAACCAAGACAAACTACTAATAGATTCTCCTCCAGACAGCGACTGAATTCGACCTAGCTGAAAAGCTAGGGTAGAAAATCCTGCCATGGTCGGCACTCGAACCGAAGGTCCTCCCGGTCAGAGTCACTGCAGTGACATCAACTGAAACCCTTAGACATCTAAGTCTGTTTGCAGCTTCACTTGCAATTTCTTTTTAACGCGTCGAAGCCATTTACAAGTGCGGAACTGCAAACGAACGCGTTGACGAAATGAGCTCGTGGACATAACCTGCGGTAATGTTGCCAGCGGGAGCCAAGCAGAAGCTGTCAAAGCGGTTGTCTCTTATAGCCGGTATACACGGTACAATTTTCGTACAGATTCTCATAGAGTTTCTGTACAGAAACTTGAAGATCCCAAACTAGAAGTATAAAAATCAAAAGTCGCGATCTGTACGTTTTCTGTAGGAATTTTGTATGAAACACTTCAAGACTCCTCTAGGTTGTCTATTGGGAAACAACTGAATTATGCCGTCCGAGTACTTTTAGTGCGTGCGTTCTGGCTTTTTTATTTAATATTAATTAACCATGAGGAGTTTAGAGAAGAAAAATAGGCAGGCAGGAATAGGGAAAGAGGTATTTTATCACAATATCACTTCACACAATCGCACCTAACTACAAAATCGAAATGGCCGATTACCGTCGCATCTGGTAAACAAATCCGTTAGTGAAAGATTCTGCTGCTATAGGCACTTGAGTCAAACTGTAAACTTTCTGCATGAAAAATTACGAACATGCTAAAAAGTTTTCACGCAGAAATCGTGCAGTCTGGATCGCTCGTTTTCTGTGCGTCCTGTCTGCATGAAAACTATACCGTATGTACAGGCCATTGGGCGGCGATCCTAATGGAGCCGAATTTGGCCGAATTTTGGTCGGCCGACTTCGGACGTTTGCGTCCGATATGCGCGGCGTTCAAGCACGTGCTGGTAAACGCAAATACGCATATTGAACCCGAACGACCTCTTCCGACGGTATCCGGAAACACCGGCTGTCGAAGTTCTTTTTTCATTTGATATTGTCGATTCCATTCGCCCGATATCAGCTTGAGCGTCAAGTCCATCTGAATACCAAGACAACCTGCAATTCATGTAGATGGTATTGAGGTGGTTCTTTCACATGTTTCAAACTGCAGAATTATGAGAATATTCTGCCGCTTTTGGGTGCAACATTCGGGTTATTTTTGGATGAAATAAGTCGGACGATTTCGCTCGCAGCCGTCCGGTAGCGAGCGACCGGTATTTCGGCTGCAGTGTGACCGTAGCCTAAGACTAATGTGTCTGTATCTGGTCCAGCGTCCTGCGTGGCCCCGGTGAGGGCACGGGGGCGCGCGCGCGGGTGGTGGGGGCGGTGGAGGGGGGCGGCCGGCGCTCCCTGGCGAGCGCTCTCGCAGAATTGGGTCAGCGCAGCGCCTGCAATATTCAAAGGGCCACGTGCCGCCCGCCGCCCCGCCTCGTCCCCCTTCCACCCACCCACCCCACCCGCTCCTCGTTCCACCTCACGGCCCACGATTCTAAAAACGATTACTGCTGCAACATATCACGGTTTGGGATCGCCCGCCTTTGGAATATTTTTAGACCGTGGTCAAAAGGTCACGGTGCGTGAGGGAGAATGTCGAGGTGCCGGGAAGGATTTATTTTTAATAGGGATTTTAGTGGTGGTATTCGCCTCGTGCTATCGAGGAGTTGTTGTAGAGTGAGTGTTTACAAACTCTGGGGCCTTTAATTTTGATTTCGAGCTTCTGGTAGCTTATTTTCATTGAAATTTAGGGCTCGCTTGTGTAATAATTTTGAGACCTTGTGTGCTCTGAAATCAATGTACTATGATGTACCATCAAAAGAAAATAAAAACCTCTCCAATAAAGACTACACTAAAATCATTTTCTTCTGACTGAATTGAATGGGCATATTTCGGAACAGAATATACTAGGAAATATGCACTCGTAATGCTACTTATTTTTCTATTCTCAGGATGCACTCTCAACAAAGCGACTTGTTCTCTTGTTTGTGATGTTGAAACTACGAGATAATTTTTGTTTTTATGAATGCAGTGTGTGATGTCATACTAAACCGTACGTTTAATAAAATATTTTTTTCGGTTAAGGGCTGCTGAGAAGAGTGGCATGAACTTGAGCAGTAATAGCCACATTTTAAATGGAAGCGTTAATCATAGTTGTTGAAGTCCCCTTTGGAACACTAGAGTAGGCTTGAAGAGCAGTTAGCTAAGCTTTTAAATGCACGCGTCAATTAATGCGTCCGGAGTTAATTAATAGTTACCACGTGCTTAGCGTGTGTTGTGAAGAGCGTGCGGTCGACGTTTTGTAGACCGGATGAATCTAGGTTCGAGTCGCAACAGTAATGAATATGACTAGCAGAACTGCGAATCTATCTCGGATAATACATACGGGCTATGTCACTGCCTTCACTCAGATGTGAATTATAGAGACCGGCTACTATAATAGGTTTGTTGGTCCATGGTTTGCTCTGATTCCACAGAAATGCAGGGTGTAGTGCCTTAATAGGCCAAGATTGTGCGTGATCCACCTCTCTCCATCCTACGTCTATTTGCATCCGTAGGGATAGGAAGTGCACGTAAGCCCCATCCTCATGTGCTCTATTCTCCGTAATCTAAAAAGAAACTGGTTGTATTGCTGTCACATCGTCCAAAATTTAGCTGTAGCGCCGTAGGGAGATGACAGAATGGGCTAGACAATACAGTATCTACGATGTAACGGAGAGCACATCGCTCCAAGTTTTTTCTACTTAATTCTATTTCAGCTTTTTATTTCGCATGCCATTTATTACAAATGTAAAGCACGTTTCCTGGTTCTATGTGGCTTCGCCGAGGGCCTTTAAGCCATTACAAAATCTTTCTTGGTATTCACGCCAGGTGATCTCTCCGTCGTCTCTGCAGAGAAGAGATTGAAAGGTACAATTTCGGGGGAAAACATAAAGTGGAAAAACTCTCTACCGTACACACATGCCCGTTCACACATCCAATCTGATCACGTATTTGCTCAGCGGTCTAGGCTGCGCAGTGCCAACTGGTAATCAGTTCTACTTCCGAAGTGAAAGCGTAGGCTTCCGCGGACGGAGTCTGTACCTACTTGGCTGTCCGGGAGTCGCCGCGTCTTGGGCACAGGTGCTAACGTTTCGTCTCGTCATACTGCGATTGCCTTGCTCCGGACTCGACGCGGCGTCTCCCGGACATCCAAGTAGATATTTCCCAAGTCTTCATTTTTCTTTCTCTAAGAGCCTGAAGCTTTCATAAAACTGTTCACAATTCTTTCACGATGTGAGTTTTGTTTTGTACTATCACTGTAATAATAATAATAATAATAATAATAATAATAATATAATTATAATACTAATATTAATACCAACAAGAACTCGTACACCACTACGACTAAGTTTCGTGTCCACCTTTTTTTAAAAATGTAATTGTAAGCACATGTTCCTTCTGAATTAGACTGCCATTACATACGGAAATTTTTATGTATCGATATTCAAATGTGAGAGCGTTTGATGTTTCCCAAAGGGCAGCAGGGTCAGAACGTGACAGGCTTTCAATAATATCCAGATATTAAAAATGATTCAAGAACGTAAGATAAATGTGAGCTACATTCATTACAGGAATGAATTTCGGAATTTTATCTCTATAGAAAGGTCGGCAGCCCACTATTCGGGCGAAAATCTTCCGCTCTTATCCAGTTGTAAGTTAGAATAGAATATATTATGGATAATATATATTACAATGATAATGTGTAGAGTTTAGTTACAGTTTCATTACATATGATTTTTTTATATCTCACGTTTACTTAATGTTTGTTACTTTAGAGTAGTGTTTCTGATTTTATTCATGCTTATATTTGTTTTTGTTCTTTTCAGGTAAGTTTCTGTTCCCGCATCTCTGTTCAGAAATTGTCGCTGATTGGTGAGTGGTAGTTATTGTAAGACAGTGGCAATCATGGGCCCTGACTGGTGAATGCCACAAGGCTCTCTCAGTTAATCGGAGCCCTCACAAGAACTATAAAAATCTATGTTCTAGAGAGGAGCTCGTATGTTACCCTCTTCTAAAGGAATCACGAAAATATTAAATCACTCGTTTCTGAAACTGGAGACCCAAATGGCTAAACATTGGAAAGTGTCAAGAGTCAAGGTTAGAGCCATGTTAGTAAAGAGAATTTTTCAAGTAATGCTCGGTAATGCGAGCTTCTGTGAGGCGCTCTTTCGAGAAATGGGGCTCAGGCCGGAGTCCCTGTGGCACCTCATTCTGGCTCTTATAACATCACTCTCGATGCACGTTCACGAGAGGGACAGAACTCGGCATATAACCCGTACGCGTAATCGTAAATTGTGTGGTTCCAGAGTACTTTCGTAATATTAGAGCCCAGACTTCCAAACAACAATACAACAGCTTCCCAAAATCCTGTCCCTCATAAACAGTCAACAAGCTTCAAAGGTTTCAAAACAAATTTATGCGAGTTGTATCAAATGCATCGTATTTTGTCCCCACCAAATCATTCACAGCGATATTTCCATGGAAAGCATCGCATCACACAAATAGCACATACTTATTTCAAATTTTCCCACGTATGTGGGGCAAGCTTCTACAACTTTGATCTTGATATATCATCCCTTCCTCGTCTGCACACCAATCTCCCTTTCCACTTCCCCCTTAACCAGTTTTCCAGAAACTGGATATCCTCATAACTCCTGTTGTTTTATCATAACCTTTCAAAAAGTTCCACTGGAGAACTCTACGAATCTCTTTAATAGAGAGCTCATGTTACCTCATTAAAAAAGAATCACGAAGATATAAAATTACTGCAATTGGAGAGCTACATGGCTGATCGTGGTATTCTCTCATGTTCTCCATAAAAAAATGTTCCGGAATCATATTCCGGCGCGCCCCGACACTAGACACCCCTTACCGTACGCCGAATAAAATAAACGTTTCATTGAAATAAATAATAGCCTGACCATTCTTTTAAATTCCGGTGTTAATAATATTGTCCGATTAAAGTATAGCAATTTGTGACAGATCAGTTGGATGCGGTTATCCAATCGGGAGCATCCGCACGACTTTAATTTTAGATATAGAAGCTCCCGATTTGATAACCGCGTCACAGCTGATGATCTGACACAAATGACTATATTTAAATCCACGGGCGACCAGCTGGGTCAACTTGCTCCAGGTCCCGACTTAATTGGGGTCCCGATTTTTTTTTTTCGTTCATAAGAAGTGGAAAAAAAGTATTCATATCTAATCCAAATTTAACGCTACAAGTTATTTCTAATGCATAGAGAAATGAATTATGTTTATGAATTCGGGGAGAAGGGAATGTTTTGTTTGAAACGACGGGTCCCCGTGGATCAGCTGCCCGTGCCCTGGTTTTCTTCGGGCGCCGCTGTTTAAATCGGACAATAGATGCTGAAGCGTGTCCTCTGCCCCCCGCCCGCGGTCCATTAGCGCGAGTCGATAGTTCACCCCGATGACGCGTCCGCCGGCGGGGCGCCTCCGCTGCCGGAGGCCGAGCGCGGGGCAGAGGTCGCTGAACCGGCGCGGCGTGGTGCGCCGACGGACAGCGCCTAAGACAAATGGGGGCGATGACGCAAGAGGATGTGTTATCCGATGTCTCACTCCTCCATGGGGGTTGTCTGGCGCGCCGTCGTGCCTTTGAAGGGGCAGCTTGTTTAATGAGTCATTTGTTGTGTGGCGTCAAACTGGCGTAAATTACTCGAGTGAAAAGGGCAGAGATACAGAAGCTCGGTGGCTCTGGTTCGCCGAAAGGGGTTCTCGTCCTGGAGTTGTTGAACAGTCGAAGGTGACCAAACCGGAGTAAAGTTTCGGCTTGTAGATTATTAAATGTCATTTTTTAGAGATCCATGTAAATTATATAATTCAAAGAGGAGAATATTTTAGCCTCTAATCCATTAATTAATTTGTTATCATTATTATTCATTAAGTCATTAGTATTCATTAATATCCGAACTAATACTGTATTAAGTCATTGCTGCGATAAAATTCAACTCGTACGATCGGTTAAGCCATCTGCAAGGTAATGAGCAACTTAAATGGTAATGGATGAAGTTTATATACACGCATTTTTTTAAAATGTTAATTTAATGTAATTGCAGTTCGCATTTGTGCGAATCGTTTGCACTTTTCCAGATAATGCATTATTGTTCGAAAGAAACAAATACTCACTGAAATGGAGTTTCGGAGGAGTAATAGAGGTAAGCAATGGCAGAAACGTATGTGCTGGATCTATCCAGGCTCACCTTCTGCACACTTAATCCACGTACGTACGTAATAATTGGAAACGTTTACATGACTTCGGAAATATTTCGCTTCAACGTTTCGTGTCATTACGGTATTCTTTTATATTTACTACTAACAATAGTTTGCAATGAACAGAAATAGATTTTTTCTCTCTCATACTCGTAACGTTCTTGAACTTGGATTGAGTCTTGCAGCGAACTTGTATGACGAACATTCGTAAGTAATACAGGTGCATACACAGGTACCGCGTTTCTTCGTGTGTCACCAGTTACACTACACGTAGTACTGCATAAGCAGTAAGCGAAGCGTCATGTAAAATCGGGAGATCCGGGAGTCACGACGGCACGAGACGGAGCCATGCGGCTCGTCGTGGCCGCAGCGGTCACTGCTCCTGCGGCACGAGACGACGGGCTCCGGCGAAAGCTGCCCCTCCCACCCGCCGCCGCCCGCGCCACCCCCGCCACCCACACACCGCTGGCGTCACCGCAGGGGCCTAAAGTGTATGGAAATTGAGTCCTCTGGTCCTCCTAGTCATTTTTTCGTGATTTCTAACAGTAATAATAATAATAATAATAATAATAATAATAATAATAATAATAAATTCAATCAACACTGAAGTATTTTGGAAGAAGGAAACCTGCTCTGGCAGAATAATTGTCAAGATACGGGGTTACAGTATATATATTTATTAAATCTTGTCTTTATGTTATTATCCATTTAGGACAAACTTTTTGCGACAACAGTAGTTTCAGAATTACTAAAATTTCGCTTGATTCTGCTTCGAGTTTAATATAAAAGCTGAATCGTGGCACTCGGTGTGTGTATTAACATAATTTTCCTTGTTTACCTGTGTAGTAACTTAGGAAAGCTAGAAGTGAAGGTATCTGTGAAATATATGTAGTTATAATCCTCAATTTCGAGTTATTTGATTTGACCACAATATGCTATCATTGTTCTTTCACAGCGTTCATCTTCCCATTCAGTATTATACTTTTCCATTTTCTCGTTAAGCAGTTAATTGTTAACTATCTATACAGATAGTTAACAATTAACTGCTTTTCTTGGCCCTACTGTTCTTGAGTTGAATGTGACAACTATTCAATAAGTAAACTTTCCGTTTTCTTACATGTAAAAGTACACTCCGGAAGGGTGGGATGTGTATGTAATAATACACTTGAGAATATCGGGGAACTTCAGAGCTGATCACGTAGAAAAACAAATGTTTCAAAAGATTCGAAGAATTAATTACGGTTCAAGATGTTAGGGTTGAAGGTATTGGTTGGGATTTCAAGAATTCTTAAGATTTAAAAGGGACATTAGAATTAAAAGAATTCGGAAGACAAAAAAAAAAGACAAAAAAAAAAAAAAGAGCATAGATTCTAGTTTTCGAAACATCACTATTTTTCACGTTGAGAGAGATTTTTCGGAGAGACAGATGCCTCCTTCTTATCAGGTGTCAAAACTTGCAACTTCACCCCACGAATTTACAACCTCCGCCGGTGCCTATGTCGGGTCCTCTCCTGCCGTTTGCAGTCTGCGCGCTCTCCACCGATCTCCGCCGCCTCGACGGCCGCACCACTTTCTCCTCGCGGCGTGGCGCGGCGCCCGCGGCGGCCGTCACTTTCCTCCGCCTCGCCGCCGCCGCCGCCGCCGCCGCCGCCGCCGCCGCCGCCGCCGCCGCCGCCGCCGCCGCCGCTCCGGCCACCTGCTGCCGACGCCGCCGCCTCCGCGATGATTCTCCTCCGCCGTCTGCGAGCGAGCCGAGGCGCCGCCAACGCCGCCGCTCGACGGACGAAAAAGGAAGCCGACCACGCGCAGCAATGTGTTATTGGCACGAGTAGACTCTCAGATTCGTCATGACCAGGGCTCGGATTCTGATGACGTGTCATCTTTCCATTGGTGCATTCTATACGTAGTTAACTTTTAAGTGAATGTTTATAACGACACGTAGGTGATGGAAATGTGTAGTTATTGGGGCATTTTTTGTTATTTTTTTAAATTTTAGGTCATTTTTCGAGACCTTCACGTCATTTTTGTCAGTTTGTTTCCTTTTCGTGTTTTATGTTAGAAGAAATAGAAATATAAATCCGCTCCCTGCTGATGAGATATTCGAAGTGTATTCCCGTCTCCTTGTATCATGTTCTATACCCCCGTGGCTGCGAGATGATTCTGTCTCTCGCCGGGCGACTCTGGGTGGCCGTGGCGTGGCTCGCCGTAGTCTGGCCGCTGGCGACTGGAAAGGAACTGGCCGCTGTCGACCTTCACCTAGTGGGACATGTGAGGAGCCAGCCTTAATATTCGGAGGATGAATTGAACGAAAAAAAATTAATTACTCATACTTTCAAAACATTGAAAACGACATTAATTATGTCTGTAAAGAACACATTAAAGAACAGCGATTAAGGAAAAAATCCCTATTCTCAATATCGTAGTTGAAGGAAAACGCCTAAAAAAATGTAAAAAAATCGTTGGGGTTTCTTGCATAGAAGTGTGCAGCCTAAAACAAGACGGGATGACTACTTTTCTGAGCCACCTTTACCACTGAAATTTTTATTTAATATGAAATAGTTAACTTGTAAATAAAAAAATACGTTACTACAAGAATTACATTTTAACTTAGAATAAATAAATATAATTGACTTTATACCGTTCCAGATGCGTTGGAGTGCACTTTCCCAAAATTGAACAACAATTTCCCAAGTGTTGGGTTAAGAAACGAAAAAATCGAGGATTGAACGTGTGATGTAAAACTCCGGGGCCCCTTTCAAAATTGAAAATTTTCAGGGAGACCACGGTGCCCCTGTCTTCTCCCCTGTGTGCAAGCCTATTGGTCTCTGCCTCTAGGTACACGCGAAATGCCGATACAAGAACATGACAGCAAACAAACAGACACACACACGAACGCGCGCGCGACCCAAAACGAACTAATATTAAATGTTTAAAAATACTAATTATAATTGGGCCTCTGCACACACACCCAGGTAGCATTTGGCTAGCATGCTAACTTTCAATTCTGCGACCCCGAGTTCGATTCCCGAATGGGGCAAAAATTAATCTGTGGCTTTTAACTGCCTTATTCCAGTTCTTATAGTTGATTGACAGAGTGAAAGCTTCTCACAGGTAGAGAATGCCATACAGATGGTGAAGGGATTGCGACCTGCTTGCCACAGGATTTCCGAGCCCATGGCCGTCAGTCTGGGACGCCATGACATGGCCATAGTTTGACGAGGCTGTAGCGCCAGAGTACATACATAGTATACAGTAGAATTGCGATAATCCGAGCTAATTGAGGCTGACGGTACCTCGGAGTAAAAAAATCTCGGATTACACGAAAAAAAGGAAAATTCATAACGGAATTTTCAACTACAATATAATGAAATCAAATTGCAGCAGATGCTATTAACATTACAGATACATTCATACATGAGCCTAACCTGTCACAACAATGTAGCAGGCACCGACCGCCGCACACGTGACCTTCGACGCAGTGTTGCCTACCCGTCAAGAGCCAGCTCGTGATTGTTGCCGCTTGTTTGACGACTTGGCGCACATCAGGCTATTTTTTCGCATCGGATTGAACGGAATCTCGGGTGATTAGCGAGGCTCGCGACTCTACTGTAATTGGACTTGCAGAACGTGCTTGGCCTGCTTACGCGTTAATCCTCCCCTGGTCCAGACGCTCTTCCCTTCGCTCCTTGCGCGGCGCAAGCTGTCGCTGCGTCACGGGGCTGCGCGGAGTGGACGTCACGGGGCCCGCAAGCGGGGAAAAACGGTCGCAACGAAGGGAAGGGCGAAGCGGCGACGGCGACGGCGCAGCGGAGCGCGAGCGGAGCGAACGAAAGACGAGTAGTCGCCTAGCGTCGCCTAGCGTCGTGTCGCCTAGCGTCGTGTCGCCTAGCGTCGTGTCGCCTAGCGTCGTGTCGCCTAGCGTCGTGTCGCCTAGCGTCGTGTCGCCTAGCGTCGCGTCGCGTCGCGTCGCGTCGCGTCGCCTAGCGTCGCGTCGCGTCGCCTAGCGTCGCGTCGCCTAGCGTCGCCTAGCGTCGCGTCGCGTCGCCTAGCGTAGCGTCGCGTCGCCTAGCGTCGCGTCGCCTAGCGTCGCGTCGCGTCGTCTAGCGTCGCGTCGCGTCGTCTAGCGTCGCCTAGCGTCGCCTAGCGTCGCCTAGCGTCGCGTCGCGTCGCCTAGCGTCGCGTCGTCTAGCGTCGCGTCGCCTAGCGTCGCGTCGCGTCGTCTAGCGTCGCGTCGCGTCGTCTAGCGTCGCCTAGCGTCGCCTAGCGTCGCGTCGCGTCGCGTCGCCTAGCGTCGCGTCGCCTAGCGTCGCGTCGCGTCGTCTAGCGTCGCGTCGCGTCGTCTAGCGTCGCCTAGCGTCGCCTAGCGTCGCGTCGCGTCGCCTAGCGTCGCGTCGCCTAGCGTCGCGTCGCCTAGCGTCGCGTCGCGTCGTCTAGCGTCGCGTCGCGTCGTCTAGCGTCGCCTAGCGTCGCCTAGCGTCGCGTCGCGTCGCCTAGCGTCGCGTCGCCTAGCGTCGCGTCGCCTAGCGTCGCGTCGCGTCGTCTAGCGTCGCGTCGCGTCGTCTAGCGTCGCCTAGCGTCGCCTAGCGTCGCGTCGCGTCGCCTAGCGTCGCGTCGCCTAGCGTCGCGTCGCCTAGCGTCGCGTCGCGTCGTCTAGCGTCGCGTCGCGTCGTCTAGCGTCGCCTAGCGTCGCCTAGCGTCGCGTCGCGTCGCCTAGCGTCGCGTCGCCTAGCGTCGCGTCGCCTAGCGTCGCGTCGCGTCGTCTAGCGTCGCGTCGCGTCGTCTAGCGTCGCCTAGCGTCGCCTAGCGTCGCGTCGCGTCGCCTAGCGTCGCGTCGCGTCGTTCAGTCGCCTAGCGTCGCCTAGGCGTCGCGTCGCGTCGCCTAGCGTCGCGTCGTCTGCGTCGCGTCGCGTCGCCTAGCGTCGCGTCGCGTCGCCTAGCGTCGCGTCGCGTCGCCCAGCGTCGCGTCGCGTCGTTCAGCGTCGCGTCGCGTCGCCTAGCGTCGCGTCGCGTCGCTCTAGCGTCGCGTCGCGTCGCCTAAGCGTTTCGTCGTTCAGCGTCGCGTCGCGTCGTCTAGCGCGTCGCGTCGCGTCGCGTAGCGTCGCGTCGCGTCGTCGCGTCGTCGCATCGCGTCGCGTCGCGTCGGTGTCGCGTCGCGTCGCGTCGCGTCGCCTAGCGTCGCGTCGCGTCGTTTCCAGTCGCGTCGCGTCGCCTAGCGTCGCGTCGCGTCGCCTAGCGTCGCGTCGCGTCGCCCAGCGTCGCGTCGCGTCGCCTGCAGCGTCGCCTAGCGTCGCGTCGCCTAGCGTCGTTTGGGGCGTCGCGTCGCGTCGCCTAGCGTCGCGTCGCGTTGCCTAGCGTCGCGTCGTCGCCTAGCGTCGCGTCGCGTCGCTGCCCAGCGTCGCGTCGCGTCGCCTAGCGTCGCGTCGCGTCGCCTTGCGTCGCGTCGCGTCGCCTAGCGTCGCGTCGCGTCGCGTCGCCTAGCGTCGCGTCGCGTCGCCTAGCGTCGCGTCGCCTAGCGTCGCCTAGCGTCGCGTCGCCTAGCGTCGCGTCGCCTAGCGTCGCCTAGCGTCGCGTCGCCTAGCGTCGCGTCGCGTCGCCTAGCGTCGCGTCGCGTCGTCTAGCGTCGCGTCGCGTCGCCTAGCGTCGCGTCGCGTCGCCTAGCGTCGCGTCGCGTCGCGTCGCCTAGCGTCGCCTAGCGTCGCGTCGCCTAGCGTCGCGTCGCCTAGCGTCGCCTAGCGTCGCGTCGCGTCGCCTAGCGTCGCGTCGCGTCGCGTCGCCTAGCGTCGCGTCGCGTCGCACCGAATCACACAGCGCAGAGCGAGGCAACTCGCCACCCATCCGGGCGGTCTGGACGGCTGTTGAAACGGCTTCTGCTCATGTTTGTTCTCGCTTCACGACAACTACGGTTCAGTCATGCGAACGATTCTTTTCACACGTGATCATGCGAAACTAATTTGATGGCGTGGTCAGTGAGTAAAAAGCATAAATGATTTGCAATTATTTCAGAAACAGCGCGAAACATGTATTAGGGCCATGGTACTCCCAATAATTTTTGTCATTTTCCCTACTGCAAGTACGAAGTTTAAGAAAAGTGTACTTGGGAGCTCTTTTTTGAAACATTTTAAATTAAAAAAAAAATTAATTGCGAAGTGGCTTTCGGGTATCCGGTGGCGTACGTGCTAGCTTTCTGTGGGGCGGTTGCGGGTTCGATTTAAGGCCGGTCCAAAAATGAAATTGTAGCTTCTTTCTAATACAAATTTTCTCAGTGTCTATAGCTCAGGCAGGTCCAGTAAGGTTGTTATGGCGACGGGAATCAGTCATGCTCGCTACTTGTCTCTCTCGCCTCCAGGGGTCCATAGTAAAATAAAATAGCAGCTTGTCCGGGAAATTATACTATATTATGAAGCCAGGTCTGGAAACACCGCTAGCTGGGAAAAGTCGGATTTATCCAACCATAAAATTCCAAATACATACACAGTACATTATATACGAAGGACTCTTTGGTAAAGTTGGTGCATTGCAGGTTGAGTTGAAAGCCTGATGAAAAGCTATCTGCGCGGGCTGTGATTTTCGGCGATTGTGGGTTGTCCGCTTACCTTTGACCTACATGGTTTCACTTGGGATTTATGTTTTTAAAAAACTTATTTTTCACATACTTTTCGACGTTATTGTATCAATTCTTACAATATTAGTTTAAGTGAGGATATCGGAATGAGCTAAATCAGTCGAGTAAACTAACCCTAATCTCGAACTGCACTCGCTGAATAGATATTTCCGAGGCACACTGACGCTTCAGCTCATGTCTAGTGGAAGAACATTGTGGAAGAATACTAATGGGAGCTATGCAGGGTTAGGCACTGTTCAACTGTTTTACGTGTCAAAAAATTGGTCGCTGGCCGGAACTGATTGTGAGTATACTAAGTAATGCGATGAGTTTCAAATCTTAAAGAAGGATGCAATTATTCGGTGAAGAGGTTCTGTGAAGAGGCTCAGTTGTGCTATTTGGGGAAACCGATCTCGGCGGTGTGGGGGCTTCGAGGGATATCCAAGTACTCGGGCCCGAGGGGTGAGGGCTCGAGTCTTGCGAATGATATGGGAGTTTTGACGATGTGGATTATCATACCACCACTTACTCATCTGAAGTTGTGTATATCCCTTTCATGATAATTAATCTATCATTGTTCATTCCTCTTGTGAACTTTCATTGCCCATCCTGTGGAAGGCAAAAGTCCTACTCCCACTACGGTCATCAATCTAGGAGGACGTCAGCTGCAACCCTCTGAAGATACTCGTCTGTCTGGGAGACGCCGCATCCTAGGCTTAGACGCGAACGTTTCGATCGAGAGAGAGTTATGAAAATACAAATCGTGTCAAGTTAACATCTCGTTAATTAGTAAATAAGTAAATGTAAATCATTAAAATTGGTTAAAAAATAATGTGTGAATGCAAGAATGATGCATTGCAATACAAGGTGAAACTTCAAACTCATTTATCTCAACACTTCATTTTTTGAGTTGAACTACTATTGCAGCCTACGAACAATTTAAGCAAGTGAAAGTGAACAAATAATAAATAAAAAGTACTGCAATAGAAAATTGACATCTCCCACGATATTGTTGAGGGTATTTCTTAGAAGAAATGCTTGTACTCTGTACTTCGTAGAAGAAAAAAATCCGAAAATCTGTACCTAATGCACTCTTGTTGACAGTATAAACTTCTTGTAACTTCTTGTTCAACTTCTTAGAGACGCGGGACATGTGAAGCCGACCGTGCGCGCTTTTTGTATCGCGGGGTGTTTTGCCTCCGTTCGCGGGCGCAGGCAGGCAGCTCCTTACAGCGCCTGGATCCGCCTCCGCTTTCGCCTCCGCCTCCGCCTGCACTCCCGCCACTTCGGCGCCCCCGCCTCTATTCGCGTCCGACCTCCATCCACCCAGTCTTGGCCTGCCTCTACTCGCCTTCCCCACGCCTCTTCCCACTACCGCCACGCCACTCCCCGCCTAAGCTACGTCTCTACTCGCTTTCGCCGAGACTCTACCAACCTCGCCACGCTTCTACCCACTTCGCCACGCTTCTATTCGACTATGTCACGCCTCTACTCTCTCCGCCAGGCCATTTCTCACTATCACTTTGGCTCTATTCGGCCACGGTTCTACTCTGCTCTCTCCGCCACGCCATTTCTCACTACCACTACGGCTCTATTCGCCCACGGTTCTACTCTACGCTCTCCACCACGCCATTTCTCACTATCACCACGGCTCTATTCGGCCACGGTTCTACTCTACGCTCTCCACCACGCCATTTCTCACTATCACCACGGCTCTATTCGGCCACGGTTCTACTCTACGCTCTCCACCACGCAATTTCTCCCTACCACCACGGCTCTACTCGGCCACGGTTCTACTCTGCATTATCCGCCACGCCATTTCTCACTACCACCACGGCTCTATTCGGCCACGGTTCTACTCTACTCTCTCCCTCACGCTCCTGTCCGCTACGCCACTTCCCACTACCGCACCTCTACTCGCCTTCGCCACGCCACTCCCCACCTAATCTTCGTGTCTACTTGCGTCCGCCACGCTTCTACCCTCTCCGCCACGCCTCTTCCCACTACCGCCACCACGCTTCTACTCGCTCCGCCGAGCATCTTCCCACTACCGCCACACCTTTACTCGACTCCACCACGCCCCTTCCCTCCTCCACCGCTCTAAAGGCCCATTCACAATGCAATCACAAACATAAGCATAACACATAGACATAGACATTAACACAAGCGAAGAGTTGATGTATTCACAATGTCGAACATAAACACAGGCAAAATAAGAGTTTCTATTGGCTATGAGACGCAGCACACGAATAGTTCACCTATCGACTTCGATACTCGATTTTGAGTTAACGAACTGTGATTGGCTCATTGCTTATGTTGACATAAGCATAAGCACAGAAGCTTGAAGCTTGCAAGCTCTTAAGTTAACGTCTTACGTGTTATGCTTATGCGAACGCATTGTGAATGAGTCCACTTGTAGACGTAGTCCTAACTTTTATGTTAACGCCATGCTTATGCTTATGTTTGCATTGTGAATGGGCCTTAACCGTCTCATCTGTGCTTCGGTCTCCAGTTTCGCGTCGGCCTTCGCCTTGACAGTCCGCATGCACTCTTACCTCCGCCTCCACATCCACCCTCGCATGCCGTCTCTCCTCCTCCTCTTCCCTTCTTCAACAAGCAGAGAAGGCGGCTCGGGCGGTTGGGGAGCTGCGTCATCGCGTTGGCCGTTACCGAACCGTCTGCTCGTGACCCTGACTCCCCCGTTCATCGTTTCCTTCCCGCAGACACGATCGTCATCATCACTATCTTCGTCACCGTCACAAAGCACCACTACATTGGGTAGCATTGCTATAATTGCACATTTCTTCACCTCCCCGCCTCACCTTAGTTTTCATTATTGCTTGTCACTGTCGATACAAACCATATACCGATTTTCATCACAGTCGTTAACAAAACAGCGGCGAGAATATGGTTACCCGCGGAATCCGCAACGCCTTCCCGTCATCATTGAATCTTATTTTGTTTTCATTATCAGTTGCCGTTGTAACATTCATCATAAATCGCCTTACAGGCCAGGAATTGGAAGCGCTCCTAACATCAGTCATTTTCGTCACCGCTGGGTCGACACAATCACAGTCGGTGCTCATCCACAATGACTGTGAAAGTTCTCAAATTCCGAGCTTTCACGTTTACATAAACGCGTACTACGCACTACCGTGTACTACAGAAAGTTCCAAAGAACGACTAGTTTTTGTTAGACAAAGGCCAAAGCAGATTGTAAGAGCAGAAGTTGCCATTCATCATGATCATTATTATTATCATAATTTCTCATGAAAGCCTCCGTAAAATCATTCGTCACTTTCATGGTATTGAAAATCGTCATCCCAGCATGATCGCATCACGTTTACTTACTATATTTCGGTCGTACACAGAATTTCAGTACAGAGAATTTATTGTATCGATACATTATTGTATCGATGGATGGCTCTCTCAAAGTTTTCCTTCACGGGTATTGTGAACAATACATTCGTGTTTATGTGGAAAGTACATGTTTATGCTTTCACGCCTACGTTAACGGTTTTCGTTGTGAATGGCCCTTTACTTTCGAACGCTGAGCTCTGCGAAGTTCGCTATAACGCGGAACTCCGCTTTGGCGCAGAGACAGACTCCTTTACGCGCGCGCTCTCTCATGCCCAGGCTGAGTATTTACCATGTGTGTGTGTTTTTACGAATGCAGGGGAAAATCTTCCAAAGACACTGCGGAGCCCGCACTCTGCAGCGTGTAGGAATCACAACTAGCCTGTGCCTACTCACGAAATACCCCTCCCATTCTTCCGATTCCCTTCCCACGGAACGCCGTCAGCCATTGCATCACGCGAGGAGCAGATCGGCGTGTGTGTGTATGTAGGATATAGTGTTCGCTAAAAGGTTCCGTGAAATATGCTTTCTGTAAAATATATTAATGATAAAGTCCCTATCAATGCGACAATTACCGTAATTAATTTCTAGGGGCCTCAATTATGATTTTCACACTTCGAATTGTTTAAACCAAATTAATTGAAAAACAATGGTTGGATTGGTAAATACGGGAATGTGCGTTGTGTCAGTGGTATTTGCGCATTGTGACTACTTTCAAGGCAAGTCAAGAGGCCATATACAAGTACATGTGTGTGTAGAGTCAAGAGGCCACAGTAGGTGTCATGCGGGGGCATATTGTTTATCTCATCCAGAGTGAAAGAAATGAAAATGCTTTTGTCACGCACATGTGATTGCGCATTTGTATTTTTAATTTTTGAACGACCCTCTCCTGGAGAATTGTTCCCATTTTTGCAACTTGCTCGAGCCTGGTGGTCGCAGTGAGCGATTAACGGGAAGATTGCCCAGCGCGAATTTGCGTGAAGAATGTCTGACGATGACCTCCGAAATGGGTTGTATTCGTCAACGTAGATTGTGTTGCTGAATCACCAGATGTGATTATTTGTCCAACGTGATGTTGCCAGTTTATGAGAGTGCGTTTGGTAATTGGTTGGATCCTGTGCGTACGTCGCATGGTTACTCGGTAGTAGTTTGTCGATTCATCGAAAAATTTATTATTTGTATAACCTCTTCCATATAATCATCAATAGGGAATATTCACATTTCTCTTCTCGAAAGTTCACATTCAAGAACACAGATGGTACAAAATTATGGACTTTTTAAAGAATAATTCATGTACCTCCTATTACTTTTATCCTTAATACGTGCTATTTTCACGTCTGTTAAAGTGACATGGCGGATATTCTCACCAGGATATGATAAAGTGAACAGTAGGAGAAAGTGTAAAAGAAGAAAATATATAAAACATGGCACTCAACTTTCTTCATTCGGAAGTTCATAAATTCTCTTCAGTTTGTCTCTTTGCATCATTCTTCATTACCGTGCATTCTTTGTAGTCATTACAGGGTTCACATCGCCAGATAGGGCGAATTTATACATCTAGAAGTCATAGTTCTGAATTGCGAATGCTACTGCAAGACCTTCCCAAGAATGGTGTATTCTGAGAATTATAGAATGAATATATATTTGATGTGTGAAACGATTTATTCTGCTCAATTTTTAATAAACTTACTTTTTCCGGTCAAGTTGAAGCCATGTCAGGACGATTATTGCTCCAAGTATTCAGATGTTGCAGTGCCACCAGGATGAAAAATGCTTCTTTTTTTCGTACAAGAAGCGTCCAGTCTGCTCGGTCATGTTTTTGTAGAAGCGAAATTGGTGGAAATTGTACCGCGTGAGAGCCGTTTTCCATTATTATAAAAGTTGAATACCGCTGGAGTGAATTGCGATATGTAAGAATTACGCGTGTGAGTGGGGATCATCTCTTATACCAAGATAGGTGACATGACTCATTGAACCTTCATAGTTGAAGGGCTCCCGCGCTGGAATCCTACCCTGTTGAGGTCGGCTATATCAACTTCAATTTCATCCTGACTCTTTAATTGCATTCTTCTTCTTCCTCTTCTTCTTCTTCTTCCTCTTCTTCTTCTTCTTCCTCTTCTTCTTCTTCTTCTTCCTCTTCTTCTTCTTCTTCTTCCTCTTCTTCTTCTTCTTCTTCTTCCTCTTCTTCTTCTTCTTCTTCTTCCTCTTCTTCTTCTTCTTCTTCTTCTTCTTCTTCTTTCTCTTCTTCTTCTTGAGTCGTATCTCTAACAGAATATTGGCGACAGACGGATGTCAAATAATTTTGAAATCAGATAACAAGACTTTGTGTGGTGATAGTTGATTGATGTTTACCTGTGTCATCCACGCCACAATTATTAAGTGAAAACAACCATGCCTCCTTTGGGGACCAAACTTGTAACACTAAGCAGGGTTACCGCTGTGCTATCCAGTTGAAAGAATAAAATGAAACAATTACCTCATTCTAAAACGTTCTCACATTTGCCTACGACGGTTTTTTTTTCTTAATTTGACGCGATGGCATGCGGTGTTGCAAGTGTGAAACTGAAGCTTCATAGACCACGAGTCTTGGGTTCGAAATACACTGATGGCGGTATTTCGACACCAGCTAAATAGCTAGATCGAAGTCGCTCAGCATAAATAAGAGGACTATGAAGGCCGGCTCTTCCGATCAATTAATTTCATGCGGACGGCGAAGCAGGAGCCATCCTGCTCAACGGGTCGTACAGCGTGTGGGCGATGTTTCCACCCCCCATCCTTAGAGCCCGACGATGCGCTAATCTCCCATCTGTTTGTGGGCACCGCCCCTCTCAGATCATGCGTCAGAGATACGGAATGCGGCGATAGCTGTGAGACTCCAACAAAAAAGAACCCTACTAATACCTGGGAAATCGATCCGTCATTTCAGCGGTTTCCCTCCTCGACCCTCCTCCGCTGCCCCTGATTCTGTGTGAAAGTGATTTCTAATCCTGCGGCGGACGCCAGGCGTGCGCGGGGGATGTTGCATGCGCCGCCCCCGGGCGTGGGAACGCATTCCGGGCGGTCGCTCGCGGGCATTGGTGACGGTGGCGGTGACGGTGACGGTGGCGTCGGCGGTGGCATCGGCGGTCGCGACGTAGGCGTCGGTGGCGTCGGCGTAGGCGTCGGTGGCGTCGGCGTAGGCGTCGGCGTGGGCGTCGGCGTAGGCGTCGGTGGCGTAGGCGTCGGTGGCGTCGGCGTAGGCGTCGGTGGCGTCGGCGTAGGCGTCGGTGGCTGCTTCGGTGGTGGCGGTGGCGGTGGCAGCGGCGGAGACAGTTTTTCGTGAGTGGCCGGGCGGGGTGGCGTGCCGCTGCGCCTGGTAGCTGCGTTCGCAGGAGCTTCTGGACCAGCTGTCGTGTCCCGTCGCTGCCGCGGTTTTTGTGGTCGCGCGGGTGCAGCGACGACTGACGACGACGCGCTCTGATCTCTGGGATCCGCCTCCGACGCCGCCCCTGTGCTTCGCGACCGTTGCAAGCGCTGCAATCTCTTCCCAGTGTTCGCGCTCGGTGGATGCGCTTCTTTCTTTTGTTGCCGCTGATGTTCTTTCTTTTCATCGCCCTTTTGGAATGTTATGTTCTTGTTCGGTTTTTATGCTTTTTATCTTAGATAGCTTATTCGATTCTTCCTTAATTTAAGTATTATTTTTTTCAATATATTCAAGACCTAGATAACATTTTGTTGGTAATTTGTTTCGTAAAGATATTTCGAAATTAATTCATTCCGAAGGTCTGCATTGTGGAGGAAATTCTTCCATATTAAATCAAACCATAGATATGTGTTGGGTTCATACTCCAACCTGGGTTAATTGTCTTGGACGTTAGAATATTCTGAAACCACACTATCGAATTGTGTGCAATTTTTAACATTTGCAGCTTTTGGCACTTTTCGAGCATTCCCTTCTCTTATATTAAGGTTAGTTGTTTCGGTAACTTGACCATCGTTTCTCATGAGATGTACGATAATTAATCAGATTGTCTATTAAATCATTACTCACAACGAAGAGACGTACCTCCGCTCAATCAGCACCAGTAAAATAACACTGTTCAGCAATGTGAACCTCAAAAAAACCGCGTGAGGCTGAATGAGCTAACAACTTTCTGACATATTCCAAACGATCCATGGTTGGTGCTTGACATCTGGGACTGGCCACTTCCTGGCTATCGTCTCCGTCAGACAATGCTGTCAAATACTTTGCCGCCCCTAAGAGAAGAAGCGCCATCTCGTTGTTTGCCACCCTATCTCCGCCACCGATACTGCCGACTCCGCCATCGCCACCTCTCCCGTCCTCACCACCACCACCACCACCACCACCATCATCATCTCTGCCATCGCCACTGCCACCACTACCGCTTCTATATTCTTCGCAACCGTTTCCGCCGTCACTGCCTACGCCTCCGCTGGCGCCGTCTCCGCCATCGCGATCGCCACCGTCACCACTACCGCTGCCGCCGTCTCCGCCTTCGCAACCACTACCGCCCTCTCTACCCAACGCAACTACCACCGTGTCCGCGATCGCCACCGCCACCGTCACCGCCACCGCCTGATGAAAGTAAAGCGGCAGCGAGAGCACTGGGGTACTTGTCCCAAGGTCCCGTCGCCGCGCAAAAACCGATGAGTGAAAGCGCCGCTGCTGCCGCCGCGTCTTCACGGCATGCGCGCCGAGACGCCGCCTGGGTGTGGGGGGCGGGGCCGGGCCGGGCCATCGGCCGCAGCCGCTCGACCGTTTTACGAGGGCGCCGCCGACGAACTTCGCAACTCTGTGGTGGTGCGCCGTTCTCCGCTTTGGTTTAGCAGATGGGCTGGTCTTAGTAGTCACTATTAATGCGGTGGAATATGAAGATGTAAGCTGTTAATCTCATTTAGTTACAGACCTGTGTAGTATTTTTATACCATGGCATTAATTGAATCCGGCCATAATTTTTTCATTATCGCTTTTACCTTTATTTATTTCGCGCGTCCTTTGTCATACAATCTCAGTCGCAAATGTACACTTTCTTTCTCAATTTGTTCTGTATTCACTGTTGCAATTTACATCCATTCAAATGTTTACGAAGAGCAGGTCTTATGACCTGCGTTAAAAGAAAATAATAATAATGACGATAATAATAATAATAATAATAATAATAATAATAATAATAATAATAATAATAATAATAATAATAATAAATAATTAACATTAAGTTTTGCAGATTATGTAAGCCTTTATTTTTCTTTTCGGATTCTTTAGCACTTATACTGCAGTCTTGTCAGTGTATGTGCTATTAATGTTTAGTTTTTTGTTGCTTTATAATAATACTTATTTTTATCTTAGAAAAATAACCAAAATATTTTTACATGCGAAAACTATGAACAATAGAGAATCCGAGAGAAATTCTACCTATGAAATTGATTTTTGAGAAATCTTGAGCACGTTTCCGGAAGTGATAAATGCCATTGCTGTGTACGCAATAAATAGGTGGAGAAAAAGAGTTATCAGATTCACGTCACTCAGGAGAAAATCTCTAATATCCCGAAGTACGTTATCTGCTGTTTATACGAGGTGATATGAGCGGAAGTAACACGTCAAAAACTAAATAATGTGAGTGTGAAATTATAGAATTGCCCTCTTATGAACTCATCACCGCTAGTAATGTTCAGTATTTCAGTTCATTTGAAATCCATTCACTAAATATCATTATATGTGATGCAAAACTATAATTTTAAGAGTTTCAAACACCAAAAATTCAATGACAATTATCCTCCTTAATTGCTATATATTCATACTTTAAACATATGTTTAAATATTTAGGGAACTGGCAATAATTTAAGGTTTTTGAAATAGTACCTGTGCTGTAAGAAGCTTCAGAATTTCTGGGCATTGCGAGGTTTTACGCAATTTCCCAAAAAAACGTAACAAAATGAGTGAGTTTGTCTCCCACAATTTATTTCGTTCTTTAAGAACACACACTCTCTATACATAATTCGATCTTCATTTCGTCCTAAAAGCTACTACATAATTTATGCAATAGGTAGTCTGAGATTTAAAAAGGAATGACTATTTGCTGCGTAATTTTGAAAGCAAGTCAACCAGAGTCACAATGAAGTTAAAAAAAGGGGGGGATGCCGGAAATCGTCTCTGCAGAGATCTTATGAGCTTCTGCTGGAATAATAATATTAATTTCTTTTTGCTAGGGATGCAATTAATGCAAATATGTGGTTCATTTTTGATTTTCACATTTTGAAAAGTTCAAATCAACGAAATTGGACAAGAAGCATCCCTGGGAGTATTCTTAGGATTCATTCAAAGAGTATTGTGTTCGCAAAAATCGTTTTCTCTCATTAATCCTTTGACATGCTCCCTCTTGTAGGTTTGAAGGTTCCCCCTAGGTTAAAATTGCCAATTCCCACCCTGGTTAAAACTCCCCACATCAGCTTTCCTACTTGAAGCACCTAAATTGAGTAATACGCCTCTCAGAAGACTAGTTGGCTGCTCAGGGGTGTACATTAACTCCCACGTTCTGTACTGAATTGATAGAAATGTCGACGTGGGCACACCGTGAAAGCATCGTCGATCCAGGCCACACACTTGCAAGGAAAGGCGTTTTCTAGCTTGAAACTTTGTTCGAAAGTATTGCAGTGTTTAACATAATTCATTCGTCATTCACGCTGAGTTGGAACTTTTTCATTGAAAGAGATATGTCAACACATGATCTCGGGATGCGCAGTTCATTTTCCCCATGAGCTATAATCAGTGCAGCAAAGGGGTCGTGGCCATCATGACCACTCAAAAACAATATTGTTGAATGGCTTACTACATTGCAAGAGTATAGTGTGAGCATAGATATCTGATTTTAAAAAAGAAAATTTCGCTGAAAAAGTATGCTGCTTAGCCATTTGGCACGAGAATATCTTGAAATGACAACTATAATTATTCTTGCAAATATGTTTGCCTGGAACCACAGCGAACCGTGACTTACCTTCCGCCAAATTAAAAGTCAATATCCACCTCAGAATAACAATTTTTAGATTGCGAAAATACTGAGTGTGGTCTTCTTCGTTCTTAGGGAGCTAAGGTAGACATTTTCCAGCGAATATTCACCAAATGGGACTCTTGATTAGTGATAGAAAATTTTACCAAAACAATAATTCATTGATTTTTCGATATATCAATAAAAGGTTCTCAATGTCGATGAAAACAAAGACAAAAACATCGATGTTTAAAATATCTATGTTTAAAATATGATGAAACATTGAGGTAAAATGTCATGGTTCTAATGTGATACATTGCATGCCAATATTAGTTTATTGTGTATTCTGACTTAACTTTGTTATCTTAACTTTCTAATCAATGTTCTTTGTAGTCAGGGTTCAAAATGCAGTTTAACGATATTATCACGTAAAAAATAATGAAATAAGACAATAACACTGGAGAAAGATTGCGTATAGCTAACTGTTTCGTGCCGTCTGGGGATTGACAACAGTTACAGTTGTGAATGGCTGTTGATTGCAATGCTTAAAAAAAATTAGATCCTGGAAATGTTATTTATATCATGAGAGGAGATTGTTTTTTAAACCATCGATATTTCTGAACAAATATATCGATCTGAAGAAAACATCGAAAGCAAAACATCTAGGTTTCTGCTAAAAAATATCGATGTTTTCAAAACAAGATTTTTTGCCATCCTTACTAATGATTGCTTTCGGCTCTGTTGATGTTGCAGCGTCGGGGGATAGATTTTCAACTTTCCGCCTGTCATATCGCGGCCATTCTCAGCGCTGAATCGCTATGGATATTTCAGCCTTTCCAGCATTCCAGCTCACGATGTGGTGTCGCCGGAACAGACCGAAGCAATCACGTTAAAATACACTATTTTCGTAAGGTTTATATTACGCGATTCTCGTGCGTGTGAGAAAGTTCGGAAGAGTGAAGGCATCAAATGCGGGTTCTGCATGACGAAGCGAGGAATGCATCTGCGAACTGTTTGTGGGAGGTAGAATCATCGTAGCGTGGGCGGTACAAGCTGCGATGGCGGGGTTCGCTAGAATCGAGGATGACGTCACGGCATACCTAATACCTACGAGAGTCGTACGCAACGTGCTTTCATCTGGCTGCGTAAGACCTTGCAATATCTGCGCGGGTCAAAACAATAACGGATGATAAAAGATTGCTCATGTCCTATATCTTTAACCCCAGTGAATAAGCTGATAAGTCACAAAAAACTTAATTTTACAGGGGAGCATAAACCAACTTTAAACTAATGCTATAAATAAGGGGTTAATGATATTCAAACAAAACCTACACAAAAATTAGTTTTGTTTGAATATCACCTTCGTTTGAATATCATTAATCCCTGATTTAATTCATTTAAACGTTTGTTTTTTGCGCTCCTGTGAAATGTGTTTGACTTATCAGCTTATTTACCGGGTTCAAAGATATGACATACACAATAAATGTGTTTCTCGAGTGATGTGTTTTAACGTAGACTTTGTTTCCTGCCATCAAGGTAACTTTTAAGCCAATCAACGGATTTTGAAAAGTGAACAATGATAGTCTCCATTTGGGAGGGGGGTTAAAAACGATTCTGTGTAGAGGTACTTAAAACTGACATGACGGACAAGTTAAGGTATCAAAGTGTTCACTGCCATCGAGATCTTTACTTTATTGTGTTTACACTGATTAATTAGAGCCGTCAGATATTCAGCGAGTTGTAAAGAAGGTCCATTGTTTACACAACGTGTTTCTTTTCGTGCACGTTCAAAAGAGGTATGTCAAGGAAGCTTAAGCCACTTAAGCTAGTGTATGGTTATGATAAAGCTTATAAAAACACATACATAAACACCCTGTAAAACGTTTTTTTCCTTTGGAAATGCAGGTCTTTTGCTTGCATTCTTTTGTTCCTTAAGTCAATGATAATCTTATTTGTACTACCTGAAGAAAGGCAAAAAAAAAAAAAAAAACATTTGCACCTAATTTAAATATGTTAATTTAAAAATGGTTTAGTGTCAACAAAATGTTTGTGGCTCAAAACCTTTCATAAATTATTTCGTGTAAGCCATCCACTATTTAAGGGTAATAATCGTATTTGATTAAGGATGATAGTCTTATTTGAATTATCGGAAAATAGGCTCATCAAAACATTTTCATCCAATTTAAATATGTTTACCCAGAATCGTTTAGGCCTATCAAAGGTTTGTTGCTCAACATATTCCATAAATGATTTCGTTTCAGAAATTCACTATTTAAGGGTGTTTCATTGCTTCTCATTTCGAAGTGGTACATTTCCGTCAGTTTCTAAGAAAGCCTTTTGAAATGGCGTATTGATCGTTTAAATATAAAAGCCGTTTAAAGCAGCTTAACATTATTCCGCCTGAAATATTACCCCAAGACTCCTCGGACGCGCCATCCCGTCCTTGAAAATGTTTTCAGTTCTTTCGTTACAGCGAGCATTTACGCCTCATGAGCATCTCCAAGTCAAAATAAATGGCAGAGGGTGCATGCATCATTCATGAGTGCTCAGAAGAAAGTCCTAATGCTCCACGGCCCTCAAGCGACGCGTCGTTGGCGACGTGGGTGGCGTCAACAGAGCACATGACGTGGCTAAAACTCGTCCCGCCCGGGGCAGTCTCCAAAGCTGGCGCCCTTCAAACAATTATAAAAATAAGTGAAGATGAAAATAAAAAAGAGGATTTCTGAGTTCCGTGAGAAGTGGTCAGTGATGTTTTGCCGACTCCGTGGAGAGTTACTGGAAGGCTGGTGTGGAACTTTATTGGATTTCATTGCCCCCTCACCATAAAATATCACCCAACCAGTAGCCATTCGGCTTAACCACGATGCGCGAAGCTACTTTCCAGTTTCCAAAATAAATGTGTTTTTTTATTAACAATATTCCACTAGCGACAATAAATGAATGAAAAAAACCGTAAAGAGGCCGATAAACATATTCAAGTAATTGTAAAGAATCAATATTTTAGATATATCAAGGTTTAGAAAATGACGGTGCACGCCCAGGCGATATAACGAAATCAGAAAACCCTTTTGATTTTTAAGTACAAATATTCGAGAACTTTTTAGTTCTGAATCAAGCAAATGTCCTTTTCCAGCGTTTTCCAGCCGATGCCAGCTACTCCTTAAATCTGAATAGTGTCTGAGATCATAAATTAGAAACATGTTCATTTGCGAGCTCTTCGGATCTAAGGTTGATAGTACGGGAGATCCTCTGAGAAACTACTCACATGTTTTTGTTTTTTTATGCATATGTTATGGCGTAATTCCGGAATACGGCCAATCTGTGATTAGCGATGTTGGCATTCGACACCGGGCGTTGGCTAAAGGTTAGTGGATTGATTGTTCGAGTGTGAGGCGTCTAGTGTGTTGGCGAGAATTGCAATAAAAATGCATAAACTGCCTTATTCGGACAGGATTTTCGACACTAGCCTGACAGGATTTTCGACACTAGCTTTTCAGCTAGGTCGAATTCAGTCGCTGTCTGGAGGAGAATTCTAGCGGCCGGCTGCTCTGATCGGTAGTTTTCCGTGGTTTCTCCGATCAACACCAGGCGAATGCCGGAGCAGTACCCTACCAAACGGGCCACGGACCGCGCGCGATCTGTCCTTCCTATTCCTTGTCCTATCCTCTCCCATTACACACACACTTACACTAACATGCACTACACTACCACATATTCCGGGAGACCGGTCGGGAGCTTAGAGCTTGTCCCGACTGGGGAAGTGCCCCGCTGGTGGGAGAGTCCATGTTAGGGGGAAACCCCACTAGCCGACGGTAGGTCGGCGCCGAATCTCGCCATCCAGCGGGGGAAGATCACCGCCATCTCCCGAGAAAGAAACATGCACCACACTAACGGGACTAATGACCGAAGCAGTTGACGCGCCCGGAAACACGAAAAAATCAATCAATGGAAGTTTTAAAAACATGGATGTGTTTTTGCCATCCCAAGGCTCGGCGGGGCGGGAGCGCAATCAACAAGTGCCCGACGACGAGTGCGTCCGACGGAGGGCGGCGCGGCGGGCGCTGGGCCTCGGATAAAATCGCGTCGCGTCGCGGGTCGTTAGCTTTACACTTTTATTAGTCGCTGGCGGCGCGTCGGCGGTCTCCGCGCCCCCGTCGCCGGCGCTCGCCACGCGAGCGGCCGTGCTTCGTACGCACGCCAGCTGGCGCCCCCCTCCCCGCCCCGCCCCCCGTGAATTAGTGACAGCACGGCGCCCCGCCGCTCGCCCAGTCATTCATTGCGCTCCTCGACAATCTCAAAAACGTTTGGATGGCTTTCGAAAAATATGGTCGCTTTTAGGGAGTGAGGGGTCCACTTCTGCGATGAAGAGGAAGAGGGGAATGGATGATGTGAAATTAATGTTTCCACCACTTTTTTGTGTTATTATTAAATGTGAAGTGTAAATGAATTGTAAAGATAATAAGAAATGTAACTAGGGTTTATTTTTAAATGAATTGAAATGTCTATAGAAGATGCATCTTTTGAAATTGTACTTCTATTTAATTCAAGAAATGTAGGGGAGGGGGTCGAAACGAAAAGTTCATTTCAGGAGATGTAAGAAAATGTTATGAATTGTTACAAAGTTAAGGGAGAGAGAAAGCTAATTTTTAATAAGTTATCTGGGGTGAATGAGGTATCTACCGCAATTCTCTATTTGTGGTAGATACCTCATTCACCCCCGATAATTTATCATGGAGTACCACAAAATCTCAGCTGCCACCACAGAATTTTAAAAAGCTACTTTTTGTGACCCTGTTTATGATCTTCGACGCCAGTCTTCGCATGTCAATTTGAATTCCAACGGAGGCATGGCTTAAACCATGCTCATCTGGGCTACAATATTATAGAATCACATATTCCGTATTGTTAATGTAATTTACTTACATATTAGATTATCGTGGTGTCTCCGGTGTGTATATTCATCTAATTTTTTATTTATGTAGTGCAAGTTGAAAATAAAAAGAAATAGTAAACGCGTAACAGTTGCCTGTTTCGTCCATCCTCGGGCCTAGAAGTTGCATGAAATAGTATGGACAGAAATCCTTTTAAAAGGAATTTATTTCATTTGTTCATGTAACGTAATTATCGTCAATCTGATGAATAAAGTCCTAACGATTCATTTTGTGCCAGAAAGGTAGTATAGTAAGTAATTCAAAACTTACCCCCGCCACTCGGAGAAAACAGATATTATCTAGAATTCTTTCATATTCTAGAGGGACCTTCTAGAATTGGCCTCAATCGATTTGTGTTTTCAAGAGCAGTTGAATGATACGTTGATCAAGTAGATTCCCCCAGCACGTTTTCGAAAATCCTTTTAGTGTTTTGGACGGATCCCAGAAAAATGGTCAGTTCCTCTCCATTTGACAAGAACGCGTCGAATGATACTCGGTAGCCAGTAGTGGTGGACCATTGGACGTCTAACCGTGATTTAACGACGATCTCTCGCAGGTTAACCGATTACTACTTGTAAGAGTTTTGCGCTTGTACTTGCATATTATTTAATTATTTTTTGATCCTTGCCTTTTTCCCGTTTCTACGGGGTCGGTGCTAATGGGGCTGGGCTCAGTTTTTATTGATTTTCCGCACACTTCATTTTTACCCTAATTTGGCGATGTTTTTACGGCCGGATGCCCTTCCTGACTGCAACCACAGGGGACACCCAAGCCCATTACACATAGACAACATACACAATCTCTAAACACACACAACCATGCCCGAGGAGGGATTCGAACCCATGATCCTTCGGTCCGAGACCGCCACGGCACTACTGCCTTAGCGATCTCGGCACATTATACCGAGCAAATTATTTAAATATTAATTTCTTGTTTATTCTTTAAAGCTTTTTCGTTTATTCTGTAAAGTTCGCATCGCCTTCTTCCGGCGCAGTGTGCGGCGCGGGCAGCTGCCAGCAGGGAGTGCGGTGTGGGGGACTTGGAATGACGGCGCCAAAGGGCGGATGTGGCGGCGTTGGAAACGCGAGGCGAAGTGGGAGTGGGGGTGGAGGGGCGCGGTGATTAAGGGGGTGGCGAGGCGGCGCCGAGGCGTGCCATTGGCTGGGGCGCGTTGCTACGGGGGCGCCGACGGAGGTAAAGTGGGTCGCCCGGAGCGTGAGAGGGAGGAACGAGGACTACGCGCGAGTTAAGATGTTCTGGCGCTGTTAGGTGCTGGTGGTGGTGGTGGTGGTGGCTGCTCCAGTGCTGCCGCTCGGAGGTGGTCAATACCGAGGAGATGTTTCGTGATGTAAGGGTCAGCTCGCTCTCTTTCCACCGGTGGGTGGCAGGGTTTCAAATCCCGCACCATCCAGTGCAATTAGTGGAGGAAAAGATGCGTACGTTGGAGTTTTTCTCGGTGTTGTCCAGTTTTTCTTGCCTCTCGTTGTAATATTGCTCCTTCTTCGTTCAAATCATATCAGCATCGTTACTGCCCATCCACTGAAACTATTCATCTCAAATATGGCTTAAAGCGCTGGACACGGAGCATCTTAATAAACTATCAATACCGAGGGAATGGAGATGAAAGGATGACAAGAAACCTGGAGATTATTCTAATGCGGTTGGGGAAATGTGAACTAAAATTCTGAAAAAAAGACCATACACGTTGGGCTTGGGAATGATTAATGCGGTTAAACAGCGGTGATGGTTTTGGAATGTCTTTTTGAAGGCACTCGTGTAGTCAATACGTTAAGTGATGTGAAGAAAGTAATGAGGGAATAATAATAAAGTAGATAAAAATAATGAACACTGGTTGTTTTTTTTTCATTTGAAAATGGCAGGATATCACAAAATAGTAAATCGCCGCGGGTAATGACAAATTGTAACAGTAGTTATGGAGCCTTTCGCCGTAAAATGCGGCGATGAACGCTGCCGGGCAGCTACGAGGTTGTCGACCCCACATCTGCAATGATGTAGGCTTACCCACATCCACGTGCTTCCGGCAGATAGCATCAAAACGTTCACTTACTGACAAAGAGTCCTAGGATTCTTTGCATAGTGATGTGACACATAAATTATCTGAGGAGTTCGGATGTTCGTGCCGCAGTGGCTGAGGCATACGCCTCCTACCGCTGGAGCTCGGGTTCACTTCTCACCCTGTGGAATTTGTGATGGACAAATCGAATCTCTGCAGATTTTTCGGGTTTTATCGCTCCCTTACCTCCCATTCCTCCATTTATCCATCATCGTTCACTAGCTGAGATTCAGGTTCAGTGACAACTGTTGCTGAGGGCGCTGCTGCAGCGCCTCTGAGCGGAATGTTCTAGGGTTCGAGTCCTGATGGTGGCGGATCTATACTCACTATTAGGTTAATTGTAAAGGCTGGCTGGAGGATAATTCTCGTTATCAGCTTTCTTGGTTTCTCTGTTTCAGCATCAGGCGAATACTGAAGCGGGGCCTTAACTGTTGGGTTACGCGCGATCTCCCCTTCCTCATCCCTGTTCTCCCCCATCCCCTTTCCAAATCAAAGAGATTTGCCTGCACTACATTCCCACATCAGTAGGCCAATCAGGAACTTGTAGCTAGTCCCGACTGGGGTGGTGCCCCGTTGGCAGAGATATCTGGCAAAGGAAAACGCCCACAAGCCGACGTAAAAGGTGGGCGCAGGATGTCATTTTACGGCTGAGGAAAACCTTTTCCTATGATATCACATTCCGTACACTTACGGGACTAATAACCATAGTAGTTGATGGGCCCAGAAACACAAAATCAATCTGGCCCTTGGTGCAATGCTCCGCAACCTAGTTTCTTCTATTTCTTTCTTTCTTACCAGTCGTCCGCAGGTAGTCCTTTTTGTGTACGATTTCGTCTATTCCGTTATTCCAGCATTTTCTCTGACTTCTTCCTCTTCGTATTGAAGTCCATTCGGAAACTCGGTCTTTTCTGCTGTCATCCGCAGCAGGTCTAAACAAACTCGTAACTGTCTCGCTTCATTGTATCTACTTCATCGGTGCCAATACCAGTTTGTTTCTTTTTCGATACTGAATTGACAGACCAAAATATCTGAGCTAGTTCTGTGCTCACGCGTTTACGTACCCCTAATTCTTGTTTCATCTCGTTGCCTTTACTCATCTTCCGGAGTCCGGCCCGATTCACAGCAGTAACTACAACAATTGGTTTGAATAAATATATCACATTAAAAGCTTTCAATAATGTGTGAATTTATAAAATGACAATCCCGATCATACACGACTTCATTATCCAGCATTTCTGAATTTTCTCATTTCTAAAAAACTGCATTATGGGGAAGGGAGTGTCATTTTTTTCATCTCTACCTGGTCCCACCCTTCATTTACCTTTCGCAGGGCAGGAGGCGTGCGTTGGCAGGGCGCGGTCGTCGGGAAGGTCGTTGCTAGGGGGCGCGGGAAGGGACGGGGGTGGGAGCGTGGGCGGCGCGGGGCGGGGCGGGGCGCGCGCTTCTCTCGACCTACGTTCGGGCGTTATCGATTGCGCGTCGTGCAAGCGCGGCCCCGCGCGGCGCGCGCTGCGAGGGCGCGCTTTGTGCCGAAGGGCGGCGAAAAGGTCGCCGCCGCCGCCCCCGTTGGCCTCGCAAAAATCGGACGCCGGGGATATAAATAAACGTCCCCCTGGGATGCACGTTCGCTGTTTTAAGGTAGCTGTCGTCTACCTAGGAAAAAAAATTCTACAATTTTTGGTATATTTTGTTTTCCTTTGTGCATGCTTTTAGGGATCAAATATTATAAAAATTCAATTTGTTTATAAAAATTCAATTTGTTTATAAAATGATTGGCAAAAATGTAGCTTTTTACTTCAAACATCATAACTCTTCAACAAATTGATATATTTTGATAAATCTTTTTTTAAATTGATGACAATTGAATATTCTAGTGAATGAACTTATATAGTAAAGATAGTGTGAAAACTAAAGTGTAAGGGCTTGATTATTTGAGAAAAAAAGTGTTTAAGAATTTCTTCTGGGACAGTGCTGTTCATAAATCTGAAAATTTTACTGACAGATTAACTATTCTAGTTCATTCATTAGAGAAAAGCATGGGTTACATGCTACAAAAAGAATTATATTAGTATCTTTAATAGTTTTTGATTTATGATGTTTGAAGTTCATGAATGTGCTGAAAATTCGCATTTCGGTAAAAAGCATCTGAAGTTCACTCACTAAGGGCTTGACAGTTGACACTCGCTTTGAAAGAAATTATTCTCTCAAAAACTAAGAATCGTAGCAAAATACGGTTTGAAGCATATGAAAGAGAATAAAACAGAGCATACGACCCAATAAAAACCGGAAAACACGAAATTTCACGGTTGTTCATGGGTAGATAGCTACCTTAAAGCTCTTAGATGGATTTCATCGAGAGGATTTGGATGTTGTCCATGGTGGATGAAATGAAGGTTGGATCTCTGAAGTTTTTGAAAAGTTAATATTTGAAAATGACTGGAATGAATTTTTGGCTGATTTTTAGGAAGAATATTTCTTTAGTAATTTGTTAAAATTAGTTTGAATGTAAATTTAAATGCTGCTAGTATATGAACGTTACGTTCGCGATTTTTTTATTTTAAGTGCAGCCCTTCTTCAACCTTTCGGATATAAAAACACTAACTTGCATAGATTCAGTTTCTCGTACAGGTCGTATCCGTTAATTACCTATAAGGTAAATAACGTCTAAACCGTTATTTACCTTATATGGCACACATAAAGTATTTTTGGGCTGTAGAGAATTTACATATGTAATTAATTGTTACTTAGAACAAAAAATAGTGATGGTATTTTGTTACTGAGCCTTAGATAAGAATAGATGTATAATTAAGAATTCGAAGCTTAATCATCTTAACTTCTAAATAGTATAAGGCGTATGATAGTAATTTCGCTATTTGCTCAAGAATCCCTAAAAGTATTAGAGATAAATTACAGAGTAGAGATGAATACACTTTTTTATCTTTTTTTACATTTATTTGTGGTTTTATTTTATTTGTTTATTTACTTGTATTATTTGTTTGAAAATGCGTTTGTTCATTTCAAATTTTGTATATAGTTTTAAAAAAATTGTATTTCCATTTAAAAACTGTGATACTTAGAAGAGTAAGTTACAGTTCCATGGAAAGGTATTAGAAGGGAATTGCTATTGACTGTAATTTAGAGAAATAATGAGTCGGCACTTTAAAATAAAATACACTAGTAAAAAGTACTTTCTTCATCGTTAGAACTGGACGAAGATGAAGGAGCGTATTTGTAACAAACCATCTGGTGCGGCTGGAGATTCTGAGAAGAATATGAGACCATAAAAGTGGGTATACTTTTGTTTTATGTATTTTTGGAAAACTTTTCTCTCTCACGACAGGTTGTATGCTTGATATTACCAACTTCGTGACTTTTACGTGCGTGCTTGATGTCGCATTTCATGAGGACGTTGAAAAGAACGCTCCTGTGCTTGGGTGTGGCAAGGAAAACGGCCTATTTTTCGGTCGTTGCCTTTCCTTTGGAGCACTGAATCTATATGAAGAATCAGGCCGGTGGTGAATGCTAGCTTTATAAAGTTCGCCTGACAGACTTCAAATTAGTAATAATTTCGAGACTCAAAACCCAGAAGTTTGTTTTTACTGATAAGTTTTTAATGAATGTGTATATTAAGTTTTGTCGTTATCAGCGAGGGTTCTTTAGAATAGATTTACGAAAAAATGTAATGATGATCAAATTAATGTATTATTCGTGTATGTAATGAAATAAAAGGAAAAACAGCATTTTAATAAAATTAGTAGATTCCAATTTTTAAAACTGTTATATTTTTCTTGAATTCAAAAATTATTAAAACATTTAAACACATAAAACACTAAATAACCTAATTTCATTATAGTTAAACCATGTATTTAACTATTATGAAATAAATTTGTGTTTCATGTGTTTTAAATGGTTTAATAATTTTTGAATACGAAGAAAATATACCAGTCTTAAAAATTGGAATGTTCTAATTTTATAATATTACAAAGCACATTAGACACTTTTTAATAATACAAATACAGATACATAATACAAATTAAAGAACGGCAATTCCTTGTGACTAGATCAATCGTTTTTGTAATTCCAATGAGTACCCGTTTATATGTATATGTATGTATGTATGTATATATATATATATATATATATATATATATATATATATATATATATATATATATATATTGTATGGCACTAACATTGGGAATACTGTAGAAAATCAGAATACAATTTGCCTACTTGCAAAGGTATTCCTAGTAAATTGTAAACGAATTTCAATGAAAAACAATAAACATTTTAATATTATTCGAACGCTTATTAAAAAGTTTTTGCTTTCATCCCCAAAAGATTAAAAGGAAAAGAAATACCGGGCACTCCACATTTTCTCATACGGAGTAAACCATCCCTAAATCCAGTGTCTCCAGCCTCGATAAGTTCTAAAATTTGATAACTCAACAAAAATCATTTTTACCGTCTGATTCGGAATATCGAAATCTCACCTCCGCGAAATAAAAAAACAAACAAACCTCTGCATTAAAATCGGAAATAATTCCATTGGAGTGCCTGTCTGTATTGTAGAAAATCCCCTTCCCATTCCTTGACAGTCCCGGCTTCGAAAGCCATCTCCCTATTTCTAGCGTCTGTATGTTTCCCATCTCTCTGTCTACGTGTAAGTTACTTCCACTTTCGTTCGCCTTTCTGGATGTTTCTAATTAACACCATCCCCTGCAACTCTACTTCGTCTCAAAAATGTTGTCTTTCTGTCCTTCCCTCCGTGCTGAACCTTTTTTCCACCAGTCATAAGGCTTGTTCTCGTGCTAGTAAGTCGTATGCTTTGGGTGTTATGTTGCTGACGCATCCTTTGTGCCGTTTTCATTTTCTTAAAAAGCACCATGCCTATGAGAAGAAAATATACTTAAAGTGGGGTGGGATTAGAAAATTTTGAAAATGAAAAGTCACTAGGAAAACGAGTAACAAAAGCAAGAGTGTTGTTGCACAATTCACTTCAAATTTGTGGGCTTTTTTGGCTACATTTATTTGTAAAATTCGTTATTGTATATACACGTACAAAGAAAGACAGGTTTGCGAGCCTTTTAATTGAAAAAAACAACTGGAAAGAGTGTTCAGTATTTATGTCGAAAAATCAGCCTTAGAGAATTGTTTTCCTCTTACTGATTATTTAATAATTCTGCGGCATCAGAGTGAAGAGATGGAAAAGGAAGTTTAGTTGCGGAAAACCGTAGTAGTTTCCAGCAAATCTATTTCGTTCTCAACAAAGCGAGACCATTTTATCTAAAGACTTTCTGCTACGTTCTAATCTGTTCACCAATCGTTCCGCAGCTTCGACGTAGCAGGCAAACTCAAATGTGATATAGTTTGGTCTTCCGCAATGTAGAATGTTGTCAGTTTCTCTTGCGAATTTCTCTCGGGCTTTATTGAGCTTAACGTACTGAATGTTATTTACGTGTTAATTACGATAGCATAACAACCATTGATTTATTGCAAGAAATGTTTCGCTAGAAAATATTGTAATCTGAAATTTCTTCAAGCGTCCTGTAATATGTTGTGAAACTGAATAACTTAAAAATGTAATATATTTTTGTAATAAAACACGTGGTATTTTGTGATTGCATCTCGATTATGATTTGTAAAAGTTACAATCGAATAAAGTTACGAATGGGAAATCGGAAGGTAATATTCGTGATATTTTGTTATAACTTTGTGTTATATTTGTGCTGTATTTGAAGCATAGAAGCTAACTGTCTTTGGATACTGTAAATTCATTTGGTATCAACTTGCATGAGTTGACTACTCGCTATTTCAATTGTTGTTTTTTCTCAGTAAAATCAAGTTAAATCAGAATTGCATTTGTTTATTGTGGGTAGTGCGTGTTCGTACAAATTAACCCTTTCAAGATCATGTAGATTTTACAATTACCACTGAGATATACTACGTTATTAAATGTCCTCGTTAAGAACGCAGTTTTGTGTCCCGACCTGATACTGTACCCAGCAGATTTTATAGTTCTCTTGCGTGTGCGTTTTCTAAATCCACTGGATTAAGTGAAACGATATTTCTTCTACTTTAATTAAACTTGCGATTATCTCAAAGATTCGAACCCTCGTGACAAAATACTAGGCAACAAGGAAATGCTCTCACGTGTTACTCATTCTTACGTCATCAATCTCGTTGAGTTAATGAGTCAAAAGAGCCAAATGCGTAACACTGCCGCGTTCTTACTCAACAACAAATATGAAAAAAACTGGAAATTATACCTGGGAAAATTCGAAGTGTTGTTGCATTCTTTTCTTTTTCCTCGTGCGTTTATTTCCAGCATGGTGGGCGTCGCTTGTTTGTTATTTTCCTCACCGACGTCGCAACAACGTAGTCGCTTGGAGTAAGCGATGCACAACTAATTAATGTGCGCGCACAGCTTGTAATTGGGAGGTCGCCCGACCGTGGCTGCGACGCCACAGGCGGGTGTAGCTATGTGATGCCTTCAAAGCCAGCAGAAGCGATTCCATGATACAAGGGCTATAGGAAATTTCAGTATGGTGAGTGAATTTTCGCCTGCTCGAGTGTGACAGTTTCAATGTGAATGGTGTTCAGAGTGAACAAATATTTCGTGAGTTAGGGTGACGATGAACTATTATCGTTCAAATACCAAGAAGACAATATTTATTCTTAAAATCAAGTCCTAATCGTGTACTCAATGCCCCCTCCCCCTTGTGTTCTTCAGAGCAAACCTTCTTCGGAATTCTCTCCCTCCCACTCAGATTCTGCGACGCGTCATCCGGACCCTCCTAGGGGTACGGACTGAGTGAATCTGCGTTCGAACGAGGAAAATTCGGGCCCGAACGGCCGACTAATTCTGCCGAACGGTGTTAACATGAGACATCCGCCTTTTGCTCTACATCTGTAATTATTATTTGTAAGTGATGAGAAATAGAAACGCAAGTATTAAAACTGCTCGCTGTGAGCTGTGTTTGATATAGTATGTTATAAAGGCCAGGTTTGTGAAAGAAACTTCATAATCCGTTTTCATTAGAGGTGATTTTTTTAATGTTTGGGAGAAATTATCAACAATTCAGTATCACTTTCTCTACCACCTATATGTATATTTTTAATTCTGAGAACAATTATTAGAATAACGGGAATTTGTCAATGTAAAAGAGATTTCAGTAATTCAATGTTTGGATAAAACTTAAGAAATATTATGTAGGTTTCTCTAATTTCCTCCAGAAAGATTTCCTGCTATATTTTCGTGCTGACGTCTTTATTGGGGAATCTTGAATTGGAGGTCTTCCACAAGTCTTCTCATGTGTTATATGTTCATAGCCTATGCGTTCATAGGCTAACGAAATACCGTGACTGGTTATATGTTCAAAGGCTCAGATCGGCCGAATAATAAAAGTATATTGGCAATGTTCTGCCGACTTGGAAATTCGACGGTTTTCCGGTGAACTGTTTACGCGCATTGTGATCCATCTTGACGAATGTTTACTAATTTTTATTGTAATGAGTCGTCTTCTCCCGAACTGAAATTCGACTGAACACTGAATGTTTTTAAACAGTACCGTGAGTACTATTGGCTGCACTGTTGGGAGATTCTTCGCTGGGTCCAACACTCCCCCTTGCAGCCCGATTTGAGTGTATCCGTTATCATTCTATGTATCCTGTACGAACTCGCAGCGATTTACTGGGCCACCTCAACGTACGTCATATGAATATATGCAGTCTGGATATCTTGAGCATGGATATGTTTCTGAAGCAACATCAGATAGAATACTCTATCCTCTTCGAATCACGTGACCGGACTCTTTGGTGATCATAAATAAATCGAACATATCGTTTTAAAGACACATTCCAAAAACTCCTACATCGTAATGCGCGTTCTTTCTAGGACAAAAGCACACAATTTTAGCTCTTTGGAGAAAACGCACGGTCAAGATGCACACGAATCCAGTCTCTTGTTGAAAGGAATTGCATGCGTAAAATTGAACGAAAAGAGTCATCATATGCACGCAGAACCAGAAATCAGTTGCTTTCTCGCGTCCGGGCCCAGCGAACCGGTCGGAGGGCGTCTGGCTATGAAGGGTGCGGGCGGGCGGTGGGAGGGACGCGGCCATGGGCCGGGGGCGTGGGGGGCGGGGCGCGTGCGACGGGTGGGCGTGGCGGGAGCAGCTAAGTGGCTCCGCGATTAGCGCCACGCGCGCCGCGCCGCGCCGCGCCGCCTGGCTGTGCACCAAAGCAGGACGCGCCTTGACCTTCATTCCCGCGCATGCCAAGCAGGCGCTTCCACGCCGCAAACCCACCCGTGAAGGGCAAACCCTGCGTCCGCGGGTTATGGAGATTAATTGGCGGGGGCGTGCTCCTGCGAGCTCGCAAAGTTGTGTGTATGTGTGCATGCATTTATTATGTATTGTCTATGTGTGCGTGCATGTATTGTGTGTTAATGTGTGGGTGCATGTATTGTGTATGTGTGGGTGCATGTATTGTGTGTGTATGTGTGGGTGCATGTATTGTGTGTGTATGTGTGGGTGCATGTATTGTGTGTGTATGTGTGGGTGCATGTATTGTGTGTGTATGTGTGCGTGCATGTATTGTGTGTGTGTGTGTGTGCGTGCATGTATTGTGTGTGTGTGTGCGTGCATGTATTGTGTGTGTGTGTGTGTGCGTGCATGTATTGTGTGTGTGTGTCTGTGCGTGCATGTATTGTGTGTGTGTGTCTGTGCGTGTATGTATTGTGTGTGTATGTGTGCGTGCATTGTGTGCCACTGTATGTGGAATGTATGTAGTGTCAATGTATGTTGTATGTGTGTTTGCGTATGTGCGCAGACACTGATCCTTTAAATGTGAACGTATGACTGATTTCTTACCTATTATGAAAGAAACGTCGAGTCTCTGAAAGTTTCAGATAGACTACATTAACATTTACTCGGTCTAGGAATTAAAAGATGCTTTGAGTGAATTTGTAACATTGTCAAAGAAATATGGATGTGTTTTTGCTGCGAGTGGTATTGGTTTTAATATGTATTTTCGAATGAGTTGAAATTGTGTAATTTGAAGTATCGTAGGAAATAAAATCACAAAATACTACGAATCTTTTGGGACAGAACGATATGAAGTTGGTGGTTGTAAATTAAAATCTATGTAGTATACAAAACGTAAGAGACTCGATTAGTGATTTAATTATGTGAATTTATTACTCTTATATTACATTAGAATTTCCCCCATCCTTCAACATGTTTTGTTATTGTTTGTGAAAATCAGCGATGGAAAAAAAAGATTTATTTTCTAGATTCCTTATACCTCATGTTCACTTCGGATCCTTGATGATGATCCAGACGGGAAAATGTGAACCTGAGAATATTCTGAAATATAAGATAATATCCCTATGATTTACCATATATTGTAATGAACTGTGAACCAGTTTTGTAAATATGCGCATTACCATGTGGTTTTCCCCAAGATCATATTTTCTTGCAAGTTTTAATTAGCAAAAGTAACAATTAATTGATTCACGTGTAATAAACAATACTTAATATATCATAATTAGCTCTAATTTCATTCTTTTATGGCCTCGAACGTTTACATAAGTCTGAGCAGATGGCTTTCTTGTTGCACGAACTAGATACGTGAGAGAGGAGTGTTAGGGTCAAAAGGCGAGGCGAACAAGGTATTTGAGCACACGGCGTTGGGTTCAAGGTGGTTATTTCTTACTGGCTTAGCGTGGCGCCTCGGGGAGTAGTTTCATGTTAAAAAGTTTTATTTGTGACTTAAAAGATAATAATAAATGCACATTTTTAACTTATTACACTTACTCGGCTCGTCTATTTTGAAGCATAGAAAGTTACATGAAGAAGTGCCGATTAAAATACTAATTTATTATTTTTTCATTAAAAAATTAAATTTAATTATCGTCAATCGCATAAATTAAGTCGTTACTATTGATGTAAATGCCGGAAAGAGAATATAGTAGACTTCGTGCCAGGAATGTACCTGTGCCAAGTGTCCAATCTGTATTGTACACATATCAGAGGAAAGGTTGATATCAGAGGAGGAAGATGTCTTCTCTGAATGCCGCATCAAAAACATAACTTCCGACCTTTTCGACAAGCAGCCTCGACACACAAAATTTGCATTCACACTTTATGTAAGAAAGCACCCAAGAAAATCAATGTAACAATTGCTAACGCAACCAAAACAAATTTTAGGTCGATTACAATCCCTAGCTCACATTTGGCTACCCGATGTTTTCTGAACACCGATGGTTTGCAAAGAAGTCTCTTTTGTGCATGCTAGTGTCTCCTCGTGTGTATCGCTAGCGCATTAATGGTCCTCGAGAGCACAGATAACTTGCGCGAACTCTTAATTCACAGCGTTTCACCAAAGTTCTCGTCTAGTATTTGCAGTGAAACCTGGTTTTATAAATATATATTATCTTGCTGACGGTGTTGCTTGCTACTTCTTTGTGGTATCGATGTTATCATTATCATAATAAAATCTGTTCATTATCGTACATTATTAGCCATTGTCTTCTTTTTAACATGCAGCATTTCCTTCATACATGAAACAACTCTGCCTATACTTGCGTCTCGTGACAACATGTTTTACACTATACTACTACAGCATGCGGCTTATTAACTGTTATCCATGCAAGGATGAAATTTGCTGAATCGAATAAATTTCGTCTGTCCGTGCGTCACTCATGGTTCGATCACTTCCGGTCGACCAGCTGAGCAAATGAGGCGTCAAACTACGCGACTTGATCTGCCGTTGGGAACTGATCATTTATTCCCAGATCTATTCATAAGGTTCCAAGACATTTCTCTAAAACGTGTTTTTTATACGCAACTAAAATACGTTTTGGGTGACAAACTGCTCCTGTAGTGGTGATCAATAATTCATTAAATTCCTTTCGACAAAACAAATTGACACGATTCTTACCTGGTTCCCTCTAGGATATTCTGAAAGAACTCTAGAAAACACGTGTTTTATACAGTTTTGTAGTGAGTATGGTGAATATCGTTGATACCTTTGATTCTCTACGTTTTACCAATATAAAATATTAGATATCATCTCGCATAAAACAATCTGCCGTTTGAAGAAATAATACTGCTTATCAATAATTTTGCGAGAAGTCATCAAATATTGTTTATGTCGGCTATGCGAGCGACTAGTTCTGTCTCCTTAGCTGATCTTCAAATTGAAATTCAGTGTAAAATGACATTTTATATCAGCTTAAAACTCACTCAAACATACGAATAAATACGATATATGCATCTTAAATCGTCTTTTTACATCTCCATGTTTTCGACATTACAGATTTCAAAAAAATTTGAACACGAGAAAATAAAGCTATTTAGGAAAATTATTAGAATTTATTTGCCCTTTTAGATTGGTTATATCCATGTTTCGCAGTGTGAAACAAATTGTGAGTACAAAATAAAGTGCTGCTAAGGGTTAACATATTTATAATATGTTTATATATTTGATACATGTATGGGAAAACTGATTCCCATCTGTGTCTTGGATCCATCTGGAAACATTAAAAATAATGCATTTAAAGAAGTTGTAATGCGTTGAGCATTTTTGGTGAAAGGATCATTTTTTGTATTATTAATGAATTACTTCAATGTACCTGCTGAATAACTAAATAAGAATAATGAATGTCCAATGTTAATGATTCAATAATCCGACTGTGGATTTAGTAATGATAAAATAGCTGTGTATTTTCATGCCATAATTTAAACATGTATGTAAAGTACTTTGTTTTGCCGTCTTATTCTGTTTTGTGTGCCTTTTTATAATAAGTGTCTTATTTGTTGCAGGTAAGGCACGGAAGACAGAATTAATCTTTCCTTCCAAATGAACTTCATAAAGGGTAAGACTATTGGAGTTTCAGTGAAAGGAATACGGTATGTCACATTGAATTTACGCTGATAATACCAGATAGTAATTAATATTGAAAATAATTAATCATTTTTTATACTTTTGGAATGATCCTCTTGTCATTAGCACACAATTATCTTGTCCAAAATAATGGTTTTGGATTTAAATTAATTTTCGATTTGTAGATCGCTTCTCTCAGAGGATGTCGCTAATTAGCTTGCTACATGATTAACATCATTCCACTGCGTTGGAAGTTTACAGTTTACTTGTGGGCGATGTTGGAAGTGAAGAGATTTTCTGGACTTAGAATTCCAGAATATCTCAGAGACAAACGAACGTCGAAAGGAGGAATCCAGTTATCTAGAGGGAACGAAATTCTTCGAAGGACAGGTCAAACCTGGTGCCCACTTTCGCATCTTAAAAACTGGTATCAGCATTTTTGTTGATCTTAAAGCTAAACAAGACCTCGAAACTTTATACAAATTATGATTAATGAATCTATTACAAGTTAAACCGATATGAGAAGAACGTGTTTCTTGTTCGATTGCTTGAAACCAATTCCTCGATTTCTACAAAAGGTTCAAAATTGAAAATCAAGAACCTTGCGTTAATTAAATTTTCATCTACTAGCTCATCTAATCATACAAGTCGTGTTCTTTTAAAAAATCATCATTCTCTTTTCGAAAGTTCCAAGTATTTCAACTAAATCTCATTCTGCTTTGTATTACCAAAAAGTTGTATATAATGACAAACCATAACTTCCCTTGTTGTGTTTTTACAATAAAATTCTTAAAGTAAATCTTCCTGCCTAATTTTATTATTATTATTATTATTAATAGTAATAATAATAATGATAATAATATAATAATGCTAATAATAATAATAATAATAATAATAATAGGCCGTATACGAAGAATACAGCAAATTCTAGGAATTCTAGAATGTATTAAAACTCCTAGAGAGAATATATGGTTTGTCCCATCCATGAATGGATCTAGAAATTGCCAAAAAGAGGTTAACTTGAAACTTTTCCACAAGAATCTCATTTTCTAAATTGTAAATTATCTCTAGTAATAAACAAATCAATATTAGAGCCACAATATAATTTAAATATTCAGTTCGCTTAAGAGGGGCTTAGGCCGCATTGTTCGTAGGTGCAAAGAAGGGCTCGGACCTTAGTCCCACTCGAACCGATTGGAAACGCCCCCCGCAGTGGCTCCTTCATCCCAAGAGCTTCGTCGCCCGGCGCGGCGCAGGTGGCGCCACGCCGCGCCTCGCCGTGGGCGGAGCCGTCCTCTCTCGGGGTAACCTTCACCCACTCCGTGGAGCGGCGCCGCGGCGCAGGCGCCCATGCGGAGCTTTCCTCGGGAGAGATGAGGCGACTCCTGCTCCCGCCCTCGCCCCCTCTCGCCCCCCGCGCCCTCACCCCCGCCCCGCCTCCGCCACGCCTTCGCTGCGGCGCCGCTTTCTCACCGGCCAACGTGCCGCCGCACGGTGGTTGGAAAGGCGAAAAAAACGGACAAAAGTTTTTTTTCTTCCAAACGGTCCAACTTCTCAAGAACGCAAAAAGGATTGATTGATAGTGATTCCTGGCGCGTTAACTACGGAGGTCATTAGTCCAGTAAGTGTAGGGCATGTTTTTCCATCGGGAGGAGGCGGTGATCTTCCCCCACTGGATGGTGAGATACGGCGCCGACCTACTGTCGACTAGCGGGGTTATCCCCAACCAGGTATCTCCCATCAGCGGGGCACTGCCTCAGTCGCGAGAAGTTCTAAGTACCCGACCGGTCTCCCGGCATGTGTGGTAGTGTAGTGCTTGTTAGTGTAGGTGTGTGTGTGTAAGGTGGTGAGGATAGGACAAGGAAGAGGAAGGAAAGGTCGCGCGCGGTCCGTGGCCAGTTTGTTAGGGTACTGCTCCGGCATTCTCCTGGTGTTGATCGGAGAAACCACGGAAAACTACCGATCAGAGCAGCCGGCCGCTAGAATTCTCCTCCAGACGGCGACTGAATTCGACCTAGCTGAAAAGTTAATGTCGAAAATCCTGCCGCCGTCCGCAAAAAGGAACAAATTGTATTTTTTAACTGTGCACTTTAGAAGCCGGCATGGTGCGAACATTTCTTTCTCTCTCACAGAAAAATACTTTCTGTATTAATGTTTCAAGAAGTAATATGAAAACACATTTGTTCAGTGCTTCAGGTGTCATACAGTTTATTCATGTTTTTGACGGTTGTGTAGAAGGTCCCATTAACAAAAGTTTTAAGAAAGATAACAATCATAAATTTTGTTATGTTAGAAATTATTAATACCAAAAAATGTAATATTTATCCTAAAAAATAGCTAAGAGTATACCTTTGTGTAGGATTCCTTCCCAACTCCCCCAACTGTGTAAGTTTAAATTAACTTTTAATGTTGTAGTCTTATACTGTTCATGTAGGCTAAGATATCGAGGAAGGAATAAAGAGAGACACGCATCTGGATCGTTATTTCAGCGTTGGTCCGGCAGATAGATCCGCCAATCAAATCAGCCGGTCTTATCCAGGTTAATTCAGTCGGAAATTTTCGTCTATTCGGTGGTCGTCGTCGACCCAACTAAAGGGCTGCTCTTAAAAATCCACCAAGTCCACACCGGAAGTTTTGACGTCCCGGCCAACGAAACAAGTGCATGCATCGCAACGGGTTTAAAAAGTTGAAGAACCATAGCTGCCATAAAGGCTGCAATATGCTCATTCGTTTCGTTATTTAGTCAAGGCCTTTAGAAAAGTAAGAAATTCTATGAAAGTTTTACGTCTGTTTGAAGAACCTAATATACACATGCAAACAATATCTTCAACAGTAATTCATCTTATTGCCGCTTGAAAATGCGGTTTCTTTTTTCTTTAATCCGTACAAGAAAACTCCGCGAATTTAATCAGTGTAATTTTTGAAGCAGCTATTCTGACTGTAATTTGTAATCAGCCCGATTCAGCAAGAATATTCGAAAATCTAAAAACAGTTTATTATCATCCGCGATAAAACTGTGAAACCAATAGCATCTGATACCAAAAGCAATGCTGGATCCACTGGTGTTTGTGACTGATTAGAACTCTCGTATTGTATGCTACAAGAAAGTATTTTTTATGATATATCAAAAGGAAATGACCCATTTTTATACGTCTTTTCTCTTGTATTTTTAGTCGATTTCGACTTATAAGTATTTTTTTTTACCTTTTCCCATCATTTTAACATTTTCGCGGTTTGTATCGATTTTAATATCATTTCAATGGTACTTGATACAAATAATATTTACGAGATGCAACAAATGTTCTCCTTAGAATTCCTGAGTGCTTACACCTGGTAGCCTATTTGATTTCTTCGCTCAGAAGTTGTAATGACAGGCATTGTGAGAATGTAAGCTAAGGTTCCTGTTACGCCTGTCAGCGCCATTAGCAGTGCGGCCGACTTCGGGATAACTAAAGACAGAGATTTTCTGGTAAAGAACAGACCAAACTAAAAGTTTGAAAGCTGAGTTCCCTTGAACGAAAAGAAGCAGCCTCGATCACATCAGTAACGTATCCAACAGCTTGAGTTCATCCGATGTTTCTGATCACATTTTTTACCTCATTTTTCTTTGTGTTTAGGGCTTTTAAAAAAAAATTAAGGGCTTTTTTATTGATAATTTTTGGCAATCATTTACGCCATCGAAATCCGCCTTTTTATGTAGTGCCCCCAGAACCGTCTGCTCTCAGAGCCTAGGAACTTCCGGTCAGTGCCACCACAGTGACGTCAGTTGATGCTCTGAGCCACCTGAGCCGGTTTGCAGCTTTACTTGCAGTTTCATTTTTAATGAAGGGAGGCCTTTTTGCCCGACCTTTTTTTCCCAATCGGAACAATAGCGCGGCGGCAGCGGGCGCTGGGGCGGGAAACCGGGTGCCGCCCACGCCCCCGCCTCCGCCCGCCGGCCACCTGGCGGCCGTCTGACCGCATCGTGCGCCCTCCCACGCAGTGGGTCTGGGGCCAGCGCAATCGGGTACGCACCAGTATTTTATAGCAAAGCGCACATTTCGTGAGGGATTTTGTGCGGAGTATATCACGTGAAGCGTCTGGGCGCGTGCGCGAGACGAAAATGTAAAGCAAAGCGTGCGAAGCCAATTACACTTGTTTAGCTGTCTATTGATTTCAGTTAGTAGGCTTACAAAGCAAGACGCGACCGAAACATAAAGACATTTTCTGCTCAGTGGATCTAGATATTCAGATTGAAAGAGGAGATGTCTTAGCTTGGTTATGATTATTTGTATTATATATTGATATGAAATTCTTTTCCATGTTCAAAGGTAATGTTGTTAACAAAATGCCTGATGTCCGGAGTTGATGGCCTGTAAACAAATTGGTCCTAGGTTGGGGACTCGTAGGTCGTTTCTGCTTTTTCCGCAGATTCTATCCAGGAACAGGTCGAAGCAGATCCCTGGTCACTCTGGATGGAACCGAGGATCACACAAACTGTATTTTTCCATCTTACCTGCGCTCTCATCCCTGGACCCGGGCGATTGTCGGGACCGTATAACCTTACGACCTCGAAATGCTAGTTAATACCTAATCGTTCTAAATCGCCATTAAGAGTGATCCGATACACCACGTGCCCTTCGACACGTGACGTTTTGTGGGGTAAACTGTTGTGATGGATGAGTGGTTATGATGGTGAAATGATTTGAATGATGGTATGAGAGGTAGGGATCCCAGGGGAAAAGCTGCCACCAACTGTTTGCCTGTCGCAAATATTGTATATTTTGACGATAAATTTTTCTCTGGTACCCAGAAGCCAAATGTGGCGGATCTGACCTCTTGACCACTGGTCCTCTACGCAATATAACACTTCCAAAGACTTGGATACGTTAAACTGAAAGATACCAGGATGATTATTTGCAGTGGACGTTTTCCGACTGAAAGGGTGTCCAGATTGGGCAAAAAACTATCGAACCCTGTGTTGTTAAAACAAGCCCATGAATATAAGTAGCTGGATTTATTTTTCAATATGGCGTTTTATTGTTTGTAATAATGTGGAAACTCTTTCACCTGGAAAACATCTAATGGCTTTGTCCTCATCCGAAGCTCATGGCCCACTGCGCCGCTGTGGCCGGCCGGCGGTCGCCAGTGCGTCATCCCGCATCCCCGCCACCTCCTCCTCCTCCTCCCCCGCCGTCGTCGTCGCCGTCGCCGCGTGCCTTTGAAGTGCGTTCGCCGTGATCGACTCCTCCCGCCCACCGGCGGCGCGAGCGCGGAGGCGTAGCGCGCGAGGTATTTCGAGCGCAGCGCAGGGCAGGGCCAGGCCAGGCCGGGCCTCGCCGCGCCGTGCCGCGCCGTGTCAAGGTGAGGTGAAGGTCTCGTTCGGCCACACCCGCCCGCTCCTGACCTTTGCGCACCGCACCGCGCCGCGCGGCCTGGCTTGGCCCTGGGGTACGGTCTGGAACTGCGCACCGTGCAGGGATGGCAAAAAAAACCAACAACTATGGATGTTTTCCACACAAACATCGATATATTACTATTGATATTTTGCTTTTGATGTTTTCTTCACGTCGATATATTGTTGTAAAATACACGACGGTGTTTTTAATTTTTTTTAAAAAATGAGGCCGGGCTGCGCGGCCTGGCTTGGCTCTGAGGTACGGTCTGGAACTGCGCACCGTGCAGGGATGGCAAAAAAACAAAAAACAAAAAAAAACAACTATGGATGTTTTCCATCAGAAACATCGATATATTGACATCCATATTTTGCTTTCCATGTTTTCTTCACGTCAATATATTGTTGCAAAATACACAACGGTGTTTTTTAATTTTTTTTAAAATAATGGGGCCGCGCCGCGCGGCCTGGCTTTGTCCTGGGGTTTGGCTTAGGCCCGCGCCCCGTGGAGGGATGGCAAAAAAAATTATGTTTTCCACCAGAAACATCGATATTTTGCTTTCGATGTTTTCTTCACATCGATATTTTGTTGCAAAACACACAACGGTGGTTTTTTTTTAAAAAAAAATTATTAAATAATGGGATTTAGGCACGTTGTAGAGTAGCACCAATCCACAGCAATATCATAGTTATTCGTCATCCACTTTATCACGCTGCACATTTCGCCCGTGCAATGTGAGGGAATTTTAGGTGGTTTTACTTAGGGTATGAATGGAAGTGACAAAAGGGTAAAGGAGCGAAACAGAAATAAGAAAATAGCATACTTATTAGTCTATAATTAAAACATCGATGTTTTTTTTTCGTTGAGTTTTTATCGACGTCGAAAACCTTGTAGCGACGTATCGAAACATCGATGTTTTGATAAAATTCGCCACCGCTAGCCCCGTGCGTGACGCGGTGCCGTTGCGGAACGAGGTCACGTGCGGCGCGGAGCGGCTGCGAGGAAGGGTTCGCGAGCGGGCGGATGGGAATCGCAACGCGGGCCGCCTCCTTTTTCTGGAATTGGATGAAAGGGGTTGTGAAGAGGAGACGGCAAGGGCTTTCAGTGAAACAAGAGGCGTCAGATGTCGACTCGTAGGGATGCACATCAATATTCCCTGCCACTGGATTTTGTGTTGTAGGCCAGACTTACAGGGATGTATTATTTTAGTGAAAATATTTCTTTTTTTTTTTTTATTTCTCACCAAAACCAATACTGACTCTACGCTTCACGTCAGACAGGATTAAACTCTCCATGTGCCTGTATTGTCATTCGTGTTGGGTTCTGAATGTTCTAATGCGAACAGTTCTTAAATGTGGGCATTATTAGAATGAAATTCACTATCCAAGATATGTTCTTTTTCCATCATTGTTTTATAAGAAATGGTTCATGTTCTCGCATATGAGGTGCTATGGTTAAAACCAGTGCCACTGCCACACTAGTGGATAATCTCAAAAACCTTTCCTAATCTTTCCAAAAACAAGTAAATTTACTTTACAATTTTTTCCCTCTTGTAAGTTATGAAGGTGAGACATTATTGCGCTTAAAAAAATTCAGATTCAGAAAGTAAATTATATGAATTGTGAATTAAGAAGTCCTAGATTTAACTTCATACATTCAAAAAATCACGATCTATTCGTAAGGATGGTGCATTTGTGGGTTATGCAAGCATAAATGTATTATTTGTTTTTCACAGATTAACAGATGATTTTTTGTATTATTTTATTTTGTCTGCTCTTCCAACCAGAAACTTACTATTTTTGGATTGGTCTTCGAGGCAGAGCGATGGAAGTTGTTAGACTTTCACCGAGTCTTAGTTGGTAACGCACAGGCAACCTGGTTTGGGGCCCGGGTTTCTTAACTGGACAAGAACGAGAATTCGTGAAAGAAAGTTCACCCAACGAACGCACAGATCCTGCATTCGTCTCCAGTGATTTTAAATATTGCTTAAAAGATCATCGAACGGAGAAACGGGGTTGAGAGTGTAATTCGGAAATTGTTTTCACAAATAATGAAAAACGTTGCATTAAAAAAAATTATAATAGTTTTTTTTGCCCTGTTAAATCAACTCATAAATTTGACTCTATGACATTCGCTGATTTTGACATATCATTGTTCATCTTATTATTTATTATTAGTTATAATTTATTGGGCTGCCTATCTTTAGGGGTCTTGAGTACAAGCATTTCAACGTTATCGACCTCTGTCTTAGATTTTTTTATATAGCATGTTAACTTACCATTGGTACTGCGGGATGGTTTCAGATGATATTCTAGGTTCAGAAACGGCACATTTTCAGTTGAGTATTGCATCCATTCTACAAATGTAGTAGTCTACAAAACGAACACGTTTTTTAATCCACGTAGTCCACTAGAGATTATAGAAATAGACATTGTACAACAAAAAGGTGGCAGGTTTGCGAGACGTTTTTGGACGTTTACGCCACGCCTTAAACGAATTAAATTTTTGTATTGTATATCGTACGTTTGTTAGGTACGAAATGCAGAAGAAATGAAACACCGTGTTTTTTGGGTCGTTAACTTAGAATCACTACCTTATAGTATGCTAAAATTATTCTATCAGGATATTAACTAATAAGCACTGGTAACTTACGCTTCTCCTGGCAAGTATGAATTATGATGATTAACATCCATTAAAGCATGCATAACTTACTAAGGATTTGAACCGCCACTTTAGTAGCTAGCCTTCGAAACGGTATACTCTATTTAGATTATACCGAGCTCCGACATTCGTTAAAAATTGGTTTTGTGAGTAAACTCGCGATGCGATAGTATCTTTGATCGACGCGGCTCCCCGGGTTCAGCTACGACGCACAATGGAGTCCGCGACAGCGGACCGCGCGTTGCCGGCTGCAAGTCGGCTTTCAAGGCGCTTTACGACTTCGCAATCATGCAAATAACGACGCTCGTTTTAATGGACGCTCGTAAAACGGCCAACGAGAGGCTGTGTCCCCCCCCCCCCTCCATTCTTCCCCGCGGAGGGTCATGATCTCAGGACGCGCCATGTGAGTACAAGGAGGCAGATTAAATTTATACGAGCGAAGATGACCATACAAAGCGAATGGGGCGAGGGAATAAGGGACGGAACTAACGAACTTTGAAACCACGCGATTTTGAGTTTAATTTAATGCGTGTTGGTTGATGGATACGAGAAGAATGTTTGGAAACCGCTCTCTTCAGACTTATTTTTCCCTACAACTTCTCATGGATCAGAATTTTGTAGTCCACTTAAAATAAGACATTAGAGCTGGATTCCCCTTTTCCCGACTTCTCGAGTTTTGACATACCTCTTCACCTTTCCTGTATGCTTAATATTTGAGTATTCGAATCTCGAAGAGTCGAGATATTCGATAATTGGATTTTTACGGCTATTTCGGCAGCCTCGATTTCCCCTGTCCTTCCTCTCGGAGGGCCATGATCCGAGGTCGTGCCAAGCGAGCACAGAAAAGCAGATTCAGTTTATACGAGTGTACTTAAAAAAAGTGGATGGGGTGAAGGGATACGTGAGCTATAGTGCTTCGGAGCCTCGCGGTTTTCAATCCAATTGAATGGGTGCTGGGTGATGGTTATGAGAAGAATTGTGCTGGAACTGTCCTCTTCGCACATTTTGTTATCCAAGAAGATAAGTTAAGGCGGGATCGAGTCGTATGCTCTTCTTCAAATAAAAACGGTACTAGGTACTCGAATTCCGGGTATTCCATTTTTTTCACATTTCCCTTCACTTTATCGCTAACTATAAAATTTGGTAAATTGATCCTCGAAAGTTTAAATTTTCTGTAACAGGAGTTGTTTCTTACTTTCTTTATCAGCAGTCCAATAACCAACACCAATCTTCTCTATCCTTTCCTCTGAAGGGTCATGATCTCTGGATCTATCATGCCTGCACAATGCGCACGTGATCAAAATGTTTACGAGATGACCATACAAAGCGAATTGTGGGAGAGTACAGGAGGATCTAACAAGCTTTGGAACTCCGCGATTTTCCAAGTAATCAAATAAACGTTGGATAGCTGACACGAGATGAATGTTAATGAATTGTTCGCTTCAAACGTTGCGTTTTCTCAGGAGATAACGGAATAAAAGGAAATTATTTGTGTAATTTTGAGAGTTTGAAGCAATTGAAATTGTGCTAATTTTGTTTTTCTCTTTTCATAAACATGTTATTAGATAATTAAATCCCTGATAAGTCGAAATAACACCTCGAAACTTTTCTTTACCGTTTTAGATTATAAATATCGAAGTTCAATTCTACTGATATTTTAAGTCAATCTAATACAATTATATAGTATATTCTTATCAAGTTTATTTGAGTGAACTTTTCAGCTTATGTGGACATTTCTTTTGGCGAGAAATCATCGACGTTCTGAAATAATTCAGCCGGTCATTTGTTGAGACAGAGCTTTACAAATAAATACTCAACGCCACCGGTAATATCTGATTAAATATGTAAAGTTGATTACACAAAACAGCCGATTATAACCATTCAAAGTGGGCGGAACACCTACTTGAATCCGTTGTACACTATTATTTCCACCGACCTTCCATAGAAACTTCCCACAGCGCGTTGAAATAACGCCGAAGGTCCTTTACGGCAGGGTTTAATATGGTGGTAAAGTTACACTGCACGAGATCAGATGCTCATAACTAGGGAACGGAATTTATTGAAATAAAAAATGCAAAATATGTACAGACATGTGTACTTATTTTTTCCAAAACATGTAAGAAAAAATAGAAAATATGTAAAATAAAAATTCCTTATCGTATTTAAAATTGTTCTCTACAAGCATTTTCCAAGCATAGAACGTCGCCAATCAGTTCTTAACAAGCATTCGAAGTGGCTGAAAGTAGATTCTACCTCTACAGAAGTAATTCTACACTAGATTTCTCTACACATAAGAAATTTATTGGAAATACAAAATACATTCATATTATACATTACAATCTTTACGAGAAGCCAGTGTTCCAATGAATAGTAGTACCGTGTATCCAGTGATGGATCGCGGGGGAGGGGGTTAAAGGGAATTCTCCCTCTCAATCGAACAACGCGTAAGACAATTTTCTGTAAAAAAAATATTTGTTAGTTTTCGATCAACGAATGTGCTGGTCGAAATCGGGGCAAAATCGTACTTGAAATTACTTTTGTTCACAGAAATCCGCTCATTCTTGACTTCAAGTACACATTAAGCGGTGGGGGGGGGTGACAATTATGGCGAAGATATGGTGGTCATAGAAGGAGCATTACACTTGATTTTTAAGAAAGATGATTCCATAACATATAATGCAAAAGCGCATCTGAAATGTTCCGTTTCGACGTATAAATATATTAAAATGTAAAAAATTTTTAGTAATAGGTAAAATATGTAATTATACCAAAATATGTAAAAATATGTGAAATAAAGAGTTCCATTCCATTCAGAATGTCTTGTAAACTCTAAAAAATATTATTGAATGCAGGTATCTTGTTCCTGTAACAACGTGTAACTACATGAAAATCCGTTCCCTACTCATAACGGAGTGATGCAGAATTAGTTTTCATAATAAACAACAAATACGGTTGGAACCACAAAAAGTTCCAAAGTATGTACATCAATGTTATAATGAGGGCGTAATCGAATATTCTCTCCGACCTTCAAAATTCTCCCTCGCATAGGACCGTGCGTTCTCGCAAAATACTCAATATTCTGCCCTTTACGTGCACCACGGTCAGTTTCCCGCTCTGTTCAGCTCCTCCCGGAGATTTTCGTCGGGATCCATACAGCCCGCTGGGACCGAAACTGGGAGACAGTAGCACACGCCACGAAAGCAGGCACGGCGCAGGAGGCGGCGCGGAGGCCTAGGTCAGCGGGGCTGGGCGTGTTTCTCTTCGCCTCGGCGACCTTTCCGAGAGCCTCTGGAAACTGGTTGGGTCCTCCTCCTCCCCCCCCCCCTCCTGCGCCTCCAGACGGCTCCGGCGTGCTCTTGACCGACAGTGTTGTTTGCGGCCGTCCCAGTCGGCGTCGCGCTTATGCAATGTGTTGTGCCTAGGATTGCGTTGGACTTCGAAATTGGAACTCTTTAAAGTCTGAAAAAGTCTGGATTCATGGATAAGCCTAGTGCCAGGCTGCCAAATTTTAGAGGGGCGTGTCGGGTGTAATAATTTTCGATAGGATCCAGGTGATGCACTATGTAATCATGGGCGTATCATGGGCGTTCGCCCCCGAAATTGTATTGATCAAATCGTAGCTCTTAGGCCCATCTCAATTACGAATCTGAAAATTATGCCCGAGGTAGCCCGTGGGCCCATTATTTTGAGTGCGGGGAGTCAGTTCCTCATTCATGCATACAGGTCACCAACATAGGTGCCGGTCAGGGCAAGGGATTTGAGTACGATTAAGGTATACACGTTCTACATGAGCTACTGGAAATGTACCCCATGCCACAGGCGTATGTGGAGGATCAAGGAATGTGTGTAATGTGTACTTGCCTTCCACACAAGCTTTTACGCCATTCAGGCAGAGCAAGATAGAAAAGACACGATTTGAAAAGTGATGCACATATGGTGGTTGGGAACGCTCACCATGCCACAACACTTAAGTAACACGACTAAGCAGGACTCGAACCATGCCAGCCATTCGATAGTTTGCCACTGCACATCTGCCAGCAATCTCAGCCCTCCGGGTCAGCGATTTGTGCTTGCAATTAAAAGGTTGTCTTAAGGACTCCTATGGCAGGTCTCAATAGAGAATGGTTTACTAGCTTGCAAAATGTCTGTACTTGAGTTCTTAATTCCTTACGTAATGCTATCGTGTAGATGAATAAAGCAAATATAGGCCTCTTCTAATTTCTCTTTTATATTCAACTAGCTTACTCTACTAAACTATATAGAACATGCTAATGTGTTAAATTAGGTGAACCTAGCGTAGTATTGTGTGTTCTCTGCACCGATTATTTGTTCAGTACTGAGAAAATAGTTAATACTTCACTTTCTCTCAATTGTTGGAAATTTTTCGCGCTTTCCGTTTTATCCCTAATATCTAGTGGGTGGATAAACCCACGGTTTCTGTTTGAGCTTGCGGTTGCATTAACGCAAGTAAGACGGCGAAGATTCCGCGCGCGTTCGTGTGCGTGCGTGTGTGTGTGTGTGTGTGTGTGTGTGTGTGTGTGTGTGTGTGTGTGTGTGTACGTTCGTGCGTGCGCGCTGCGTGAGTGTTCGGAGCCCGCCACAAGCGCTGCGTTATTTGAACTGGGCTCCCCGTGCTTATTTATCCAGAATCATCCGACGTGTTGGCTTGGCGCTGTTCTCCTCTCCGCCTTCTGGGAACGGAGACCTTCGCCCATGCCGCCCGCTTCCTTGTTCGGAGCCATGAGCGTTTGCTCTGGGATGTCTCTTTCAATAAGAAAGTGTTTTCGAAAGAAACTCCCAGAGTGCAAATTGAGGTTGTTTGTTGTTGTGCTGACCTCTGCCGTCGGTGAGGGCATTTGAACGTGCTAGGTTTCCTGTCTGTATATCGGAACTCGGGTTAAATATTTGGAATTAACTGTATAAATTCAAAACTTGTTGTAGTTGTGATGTGAATTGTTTTGGAAACAAAAATATATAGACTGTCTGCTGACGATTGAGCATGACTAGTGCTGAATCAGGTTTTGAGACATGTATCTCCTGTTTGAAGAAGTAAATAAACAAAATGTTCATTAATGGAATTCTTGGACAAATGCACTTGGTAGTTCGCAAGTTAAGTTATACTGGTTTATTACGCTGTTAATTTAATGTCTGTACGAGTACTCCATTATCTGTGGAAAAAATAGAGTATTTGTAAAGGCTATTTTTCCGGTCTTCCTATTAGAATTTCTTTCAAAATAAAATACCTATAAGGTATTAAAGGCATTAAAAATTCTTTAGCACTATCCCGTCAAAGTATTAAAACATATTAAAAGGAAGTTCTTAAAAACTTTGATAATGTTACGAGTTAACGTTACGTGAGCATTGAGGGGTATGTGAATGCATTTAAATTCCACAAACTATTAAAAAGAAAAGAAATTTATGTTCTAAAGAAAGACTTTAGGCATTTTCTCCAGGAATAATATTTTTGTGGTACTAAAGGAGAAACCCATTCCAGGTTTTTTAGCATTGTTTTACGTTTGTCGTGTTAAATAATTCATTTTCTCATTTTTGAATGTTTTCGATTCAAAAGGTTTCTTAAAGTATGTTAATGACGTTACTATATTGTAAGAATAGTAGAAATCTTTATCTTTCTTAGTCATTTGTAAAAGTATTGTTTTTTGTTTAATATTTTGTATTTCAAAAACTTCCCTCATATCTTCGGTTTTTGAGATCTATGGAAATTTGGTCAGATTTGATTTACCAGGTGTTTACGAACATCCTCGTAAGTTTTATTCTGTAACAATTTCGCTGTTTGATAATTCGAATGTTTAAGTATCACTACACTCTGCTAAAGCTTGCCAGGAACACGACCTTAGAAAACAAAGCCAGATTGAGAAATTTCCTGCAGTCCCAAGTCTGGGGGTGCTAAAGAGCAATGAACTGGCAGAACAGGGCCATTCACTTCGTCCCTTTCACTCGTCAGACTTTGTTTTTGTAGTACTGCCTGTCTCCCATGGACATTCTCTGGAGGACTTCCTTTTCCTCTCTCAGGAAAGGTAATGTAATACGACGATGTTGGAGAGAACACTATTCTCTCCAAATTTAATAATAATAATAATAATAATAATAATAATAATAATAATAATAATAATAATAATAAAACATTGAAATGCTCTTTTGTAAGTGCTAGCATGATAGAAATAATAGCAAATTCTTATTAATTACCCAAAAATTATTATCCAATTTGTTTAAAACAAAATTTAATGTCTCTTGACGTAAATTATATACAATGAACGTCTAAACTGCTCCGCTGTAAGAACATTAGATAAGAATAGACGTGTTAGAATATTCAGTTGTTCACCTACTTTAATAAAACCGATATTATTATTATTATTATTATTATTATTATTATTAATTATTATTATTAAAAAAATTAATTTAGTACTAAGGAATTTAAAATAATTTTCCAAAATATGTGCTGCCCAGAAAGATAATCCAAAGGAGATTATTCAGGAAATCATGATCATTCCTAAAGTGGACTGAATGCTTGCATTAACATCTTCCCACAAACTTCTTGACACATTTCAGGAATTATGGTTATTCAGCACATACTTGATAGGTTTAATTTTACTGGAAACGACAAAACACCTCATACAACTGAAATTATTTTCATTCCTGTCAGTTACATAATAAAAACTCCATTTATTTTGCCTAAAATGTTATTCTCATGTTTCCAGCGAGTTCAAAGAGAATACGAGAGGTTGCGTCAGATTTTTGCAGTAGAATATGGCACCTGAAGATATTTGACGAAATCTATGTAAACTCAATTTTTTATGGTTTGTATTATTTTTAATAATACAGTAGAACTCCGCGAATCCGAACTCAGCAAATCCGAAATTTCGGATAATCAGAACAAAATTCGGGGTAGAGGAAAAAAATAAATAAAATGCTTATTTGAAGTGTAAAGAAAGGATTTTATAATTACTGTAGAACTGAACAACTAATTACTGAAACACACTTCGAAGTGAAACGTTTATTCAACAGGTAACAATTGTGTATATCACATGTTTATGTAGCAGTGATTACCACTTAGAAGAACTTGCAAAATCAGTATTCTTGGCCTAAGGTCAGCTTGATGATGCGGTGTGATGATGCGATCGCTAAGCCACGTTGCCATTTTCTCACATCGCACGCTACGTGCCATTGTGTCTAGTAATCCTATAGATGTATTTGTATAATTATGTACTACATTTTTTCGGATAATCCGAACATTTCCAAATCCGAACAGACCACACCCTCAAATAGTTAGGAGTACCAGGGTTCTACGGTAATTGATATTCACGAGAAACTAGATAACTGAATGAAAATAACGCTTTTGATATCATTAAGTTATTTGATTTTCATCAACATTCTGAACAGTGGGGAAGGTAATCACGATCAAAATTCGTTGAATTTAACAATGCGCTCTCTTGTGTTTGAAAACAGGTTTCTATTAATTAAAAAGAGAAAACATTTTAATGCCGAAATAAGATTCCTTTCCAAAGTAAATACCTCTCCTTACTAATGAAATCTTCTAAAGCTCAACTTTTGAAGAAGCACTTAAATGAATGGCTTGGACGTGGACTAGCGGAGAGGTTTTGAGTACGTGACATGCAGAATACGTTTTCCGGAGTTCGCCAGGTAAAAGTGATCACTCAACACGAACGGGGAACGCGAAGCCCCCACTGTCACTCCGCACCGAACCGCACCGCCCCACGCGGCACAGTGATTCGAAATACCAGCGAAAGCGCACCGCGCACAGGGACCATGATTTCGAGACAACCGCTTGGCAGTCCGGGAAACGCCGCGTCCTATGCACAGGTGCCGACGTTTCGGCCGCCAATCTGCGACCTTCCTCCGGGCGAAATGGGCATTCACCGGGAACCGCACCGCCCCACGCGGCACAGTGATTCGAAATACCAGCGAAAGCGCACTGAGCACGTGGTCCATGATTTCAAGACAACTGCTTGGCTGACCGGGAGTCGCCGCGTCCAGAGCGAAATGGGCATTTCGCCCTGAGGAAGGTCGCAGATTGGCGGCCGAAACGTCGGCACCTGTGCTAGGGAAGTGGCGTCTCCCGGACAGACAAGTACTCGCAGTTATTTGACTCAGGCTGCGGAAGCATACGCTCTCAATTCGGGACAAATTTTCATCCAACGAAAGTTTTATATGAAAATGATAGTGTGAAATAGAGATTAAACCTCTCCCGTTCTGCCAGAACTGGATTTTTTTGTGGCCTTATCTTTTCTTTTGCATTTTCATGAAGAAATGCAATTTTTACTATAATTTTATTAAGAAATTATATACTTCTTTCGTAATGATATTTATGTTTATTCATTTTGAGAGCTGGTATTTGAAACTTTAAGATTTCTTTCGTTTACACTACCCAGCTCCGACTCATTTAACTCGATACACTCTCTTCCATTTCGTCATGATTGATTTTATCCATTTTTGTTGTTTTTTTTCAATTGGCAATGTGTAATTTTCCATCAACACAAGCGATGGGAGAAGAAACGGTGAACTAAACGCTAACAGGTCCTAAGGCACTAAGTAGCCGAAGGAAGAAGTCGGCTCGCAGAATCTCAAATTAAGTTACTTAGGTCGCTTTAACCTTAGTGATCGTAACCTTCCAGACCGGCTTAAGATAACTTTTTTTTAATTTATCAACTTTTAGAAATAAGAATTGCTAAGCTGGTTTTTAATGTTACCCTTATGGCGTTAAGTCTGTGAATCGAAAACTGTCTTATTCACGTAAAAATAACAACTGAACGACAAAAGTCCTTACCTCAGCAATCTTGTAATAATATTGAGATCATTTGCGCCTATCTGTGTTATTTTTAATTTAAAAAATAAAAGAGTTGATTCTTTGAGTTTTCTGTATCTGCAGTGTTCTTATATTCGAATCCGAAACAATTTCGGAAGTAATTTAATTCGTGGAATAGTCTTATTAAATACCACTCGTGCATTGCAACTTTCCAGATAAATGGATGTGCGATTCGAGAATTTATCGGATATTTCGTATGCACATGTGGAATTACCCATAAGATTCGTACTTGACTGACCGGGGGTCGCGGAACACGGGGCACAGCAGCCCAGCATTTAGGCCGTCATAAGACCTTCCTCAGGGCGAAATACGTCTTGTGGATAGCAAAGTGTGCGTTGATTCCGGCCGGGGATGTATCCGTTTTTAATGCGAAAATGTTTTGTTTCGATGTATTATTGATTTGTAAGTATTGGACTCAGGTTAAATTTATTCCATTGTATGAAATTGTTCTGTAGAGTCTTATGAGCTGTTTTTAACACTCATTGGACGGACGTGATCGGTGGGCAACACGCAGAAACAATTCCCATTCATTTCACTATCGTTGGTTAACTTGTAATGGCGTTATTGTACCACCTATTATTTTTGCCATTCTGCTAACTGGAGAGTGTATGTATTAAAAGTATACTTAGAGGTCTGTTTGAAATTCTGTATTTATGCCCTATCCGTTTACATCCGTTTGGTAACATAATTAATACGATTACATATTTTCATCTGCTTTTCAACATGATTAGATCTTATAACGTTCTTTTTAATAACGTCACGGAACAATGTAAATCACTTGTGCTAACTATCTCTAACTGACGCACTAAACTGCCTAAATTAACAGCTGGTGCTCGGCTTATCTGGCTGGTGGAAGAAAAAACATTTCGATGCGGTATTCGGGGATGCTTAACAGATTTAGAACCTGTTTAAAAGACTCTTCTGTCCTAAACAAAGCACATAACGAAAATTTTTTTTAAAAAAATACGATTTTTATTTTTCGCAAGTTTTGCATGCCAGTCTTCCCTTGCCCCACTGTGCCCCTGGAGGGCAGTGCTGGGGCTTGGGAGGCGGGGGGAGGGGAGGGAAGGGTCGACGCGCTTCGTCACGCCGCGAATCGCCCCCATCGCCGCCTCAGGCTTTCACCTTCGCGCGGAGGCGGGGGCGGCGGGGGAGTCGAACCGTGCTGGCGCGCGAGTGCTGCTCAAACAGTGGCCGGGGGCCGGAAGTGGCGGCTTGTGTAACCTCTTCCGGCGAGGCGCCGTGGCGTCGTGTCGTGGCGCCGCCGCCGCCGCCGTCGCCGTCGTCGCCGTCGCGGCTGCTGCTGGCGTCCGCCGGGCGACCGCAACTCCTGCGAAGGGAAAGGAGGCGTGGATCGGGCCGGCGCTGGGCTCTCCCAAATGTGCTTGAGCGGCGGCTCTCAATGTAATATCCGCGGAGGACCACGCATTTCTCCCGGTAGTCCGCGAATGTTCTCTTACAGAGCAAGGTTTGTTTTTGCGAAGATTTCACTTCGAGAAATGTTGTTTACTATCGTAAACCCATACCTGTTTCTTATTGTGCGTTTTATGGGTTATCCACACATTTTTTTCTGTTCTTTTCCAACGTGTATTTTATTATTCTGTATTTTCTTGTCTTTTGTATTTAAATGAAAATATTTCAATCCAAACATTCAAAAATTAAATCAGTTTTTGAGAATCAATTTAGAAAATAACAAAAGATACAACACTAATTTGACAGATTCCCAACGCGTTTACCTGTAATTGTGTTAATGTCGTGAAGGGGCGTGAGAAAATGTTAGCCTTAGAAATGAGGACCTGTGAGTCCGATATTGTGCTTGAAGAAAATTAAATCCAAAATGCAATTTCTATTTATATTAAAATGCTTTCATCAGTAATCAAATATTAATAATCACTATAAAAAAATTATGAAGGCTTTGAGCCTGAAACTTACGAGCCCGGAGAGAAATTTAACTTTAGTATCCAAAGAAATCGGGTGTGTAGGGGGGAATTATTAGCAGATGTTTATGTTAGCAACTCCCAACGTGGTGCGAATAATAGTGCAAGGTGTTGTGTGTTTTGAGTATTAACGAGAAACAGTACTGATGAGTTATTTGGATTAAAAAAAACACAATCAAGACAAAAATACATCTATGTGACAAATGTATGAAATGCAGTGTTCCCCCAATGTGACGAAGGAAAACAAAATGATTTCCGCCTGTTTGAATAAAATACACTTGCTCACGAGGGATGCTGATGTATTCAGTGTACTTGTAATCTATATTGTATGTATGCACAGTATCTTTGTACATATTTTTAGAGAAGTATATTCATTATATCTCAATTGTGCTCAGTTTACAAACGATGTTTTTGTTGAAAGGGAAATTAAAAATACGTTCCTGCCTTAAAAAATGCTCATCTAGCCAATTACGTTCTTAACAACGTAATCTGGGCCTAACCAGTGGCCGTCGTACTGAAATGCGGTGTGCCTCGTCGCAGAATTCCGTCTCGTGTCCAGGAAGTGGACGATGCACCACTTCCGCCTCCGTTGTGTTCACGGACGCGATACTCTCGCACAAAAACGTAAAAAAATAGCCTCGTGGCTGAGTTAGAAAGTGTCTCCAGCAAATTGCGAGAGTATGCCCCTTTGTGATGCGATGACAGCACAATCTACGCTTTTGTAGGGCTCTGAAGAGCATGAATTGAGAACAAGAAAACAAAAAACATTCTGAGTGTCACATTTCTCCCATGACACGTCACGTAATGAATTAATTGCTAGTTCTGTTCTGACAGTTTGGCGATTCAAGTTGAGCTATTCTCGTTTTACTACTTTATTCACAGCCTGTGTTATAGGGAAGGGAGAAATTCGCAGTAATGGGGAGGTCTCTTTAATTTAGCAGAGACGTATACAAAATACAGATCTCTTAAGAGACGATATCAAATGCAGGTGTTCTACAAAAGCATCGAGTTTCGGAGAAGTACCTTACGCTCTAACATTCTTTGTTCTCTAATTACATTTTTGAAGGCATGATTCATTTTTTAGCGAAGGGTCAATACCCTCCTCTTCAATTTGTACGTGGAGTTCATTTCATTGAGTAAGATTTTCTTTTGTTTTTTTCAGTCAATGGGTACAGTAATTCGAAGTAACATGCTCAGGTGTTTCTTATAATGAAGATTAAAGTTTTTAATGAACATTTCGCAATTAATTATCTTGTGATTTCATAAGCACATGATGGATATATATATATATATATATATATATATATATATATATATATATATATATATATATATAAAATATAACATGAAGCTGGCTATGTGAGAGGTATCAATGGTTTCGTTACACATCCAATAACTAGGGAGGATTCCAAAAACAATGAAACAGATTCGATTTTCTTTAAAAATCCAAATATTTGATTATGATATTCCGTTTATTCTCATACTGCACGTATCGACAGTATCAGTGCGTTACTGCTTACAACGCAGCCGACTGCACGCGGCAGCCAAGCCCCGAGGAAAATGCCGTCCGCCATTAAATATTTGCTACTCAGGTGATGCGTTTTGGAACATGTTTTGTTGTTATTCTTTGTATGTAAATAACTGTTCTCGGTATCAATACATACTACACTATGTAATTGAAGTATTCGTGAAGAATGTTTTGTTTTTTTTGGTTAAAATATTGAATTTATTGTAGTGTTATTCGAGAGGTTTTTTTTATTTGTTGTTCTTGGGTAGTGCGCGTGCTTCTTTTTCGAAAACAATTTTGTGTGGTTTTGTTCATCAGCCTTTTCGCATCTACGGGCCACTAGTACATTACTAATGTTCAATGCGCGCAGAAATTTGAAAAAACTAAGTAGCTTACTAACATTGAGATAGGTCGAAGGTTTCTTTAGATACCCAGGAACCTGCGAAAAATTCGAAATTAATGAAACAATTCCAATTTTGTCTGAAAAATGCAATAGTATTATTCCGTCTGCATATTGTACGTACCGGTTTAAATCTCTTACTCAGAGCCTCACTGCTTACAACACAACTGACGTAATGCTACACCAAGGCTCCAAGGAGAAGTCGGCTGGCCATCATTAAATATTTGCTATTCATCTGTTGCGTTATGCAACAACTTTTTTGATGTTATGATACTACGTTATGTTATTACAGTGTTCGTGAAGGCAGTTTGATGTTCAATTATTTAATTTGTTGCTGTTATTCGAGAGTGTTTTATTTGTTGGTCTTGGGCAGAATGAGTATTTCTTTTTGGGAAATGATTTCGTATGCTTTTGTTCGGCAACGTTGTAGTTGTTGTATGCCATTAATACATACACACACGCGCGCGCGCGCGCACACACTCACACACACTCACACGCGCGCGCGCACACACTCACACACACTCACACGCGCGCGCGCACACACTCACACACACTCACACGCACGCGCGCTCACACTCACTCACTCTCACACTCACACACTCACACACACACTCACACACACACTCACACACACACTCACGCACACACACACACTCACACACTCACACACTCACACACTCACACACTCACACACTCACACACTCACACACTCACACACTCACACTCACACACTCACACTCACACACTCGCACACTCGCACACTCGCACACTCGCACACTCACACACTCGCACACTCGCACACTCACACACTCACACACGCCCACACGCGCACACTCACACACGCGCACACTCACACACGCGCACACTCACACACGCGCACACTCACACACGCGCACACTCACACACGCGCACACTCACACGCACGTGCACACTCACACGCACGTGCACACTCACACGCACGCGCACACTCACACGCACGCGCACACTCACGCGCACACGCACGCACGCGCACACACACACGCACGCGCACACTCACACGCACGTGCGCGCACACGCACACACACACACTATTATAGTGATCGTGTTGCTTAATATTGAACATGCATAATTTCTGAAAAGGACGGACGAATTCCTCTTTTACTAGTAATGCGTATCTCCTATCCTCTTTATGGGACTTCCAGAAGGGTTGCGTGGAGATTGGAAAGTGTCGATAGTGTTGGAGATGTGGTCGATAGGACTGTTGCAAGTACCTGAGAAGACGAAAGGGAAATGTGGCCACGTTTCTTTATTCTTTTCCGCTTGTGCAATGATAAAAGTGAGATCTCACCGTTCTCGCTTCGATGGGTCCATGTACACGGCGTGAGGCATCGAATCCGGTAGCGAAGTTCTTCAATGAAGAACGACCATTGTGTTCGACGTAGATTTCAGAACATCTGTTCCGTTACATAACAACGGATGCGTGCGTCGTATCAGCACATTATTCTGTCAGTCAGTTCAAGTGCAATTCAAGTATCTTTTTAAATAATACTAGCTGAACCCTTGCGATTACATCACACAAAAGGAAGAACTGAAGAAATGTTACATAAGAGAAGTACGACATATGCAGTAAACAGAAAATCGATCCCCCTCAAAAATATTATTTCATGTAGTTTAGTACTTATTATTTTCAGCACTAATAAAATAAGAAAGTTAACATACTGTGAAATAATGTAATCACTATTCACTCTGTACACAGCGTTAAAAATGATTATGAAAGTGTAATTGAAATTATTATGAAAGTGTAATTAAAATGATTTATATTTACCAGGATTTGGACATGTATGTTGTAGTGAATTATAGCAGGAAATTCTGTTACAAGCCTTAACTTTAAAAACGTAATGCATCGCGTAAAATTTGAATTTGTAAAGAAACACATATTTCAAACGATTGCGGAACTTTGCGTTTATATGCATTCACGAAACTGGGCACTTAAAAACTTAGCGACACGGGAGCGTGTTTATTGTTCAGACGAAAAGTTAGAAACCATAACCATATTTTCGCGATGAATTAGGGTAAGCACGACAAATATCCATTCGAGGGGAGGAGTCGCAGAACCTGATAAATACGGCTCCAAAATGCTGCAGAAGTGTAGATTGGGCTCTAGCTTGACAGACGAGTACCCACAGTACTCACAATGTTTTCTTGTTGTTGAAAGAGTAGGGACAGGACGAGGCAGGATGGACAAGGACGGGTAGGTCCGTTGTCTAAACTATTACTGCGGCATCCGCCGGGAATAATTGATTCATGGGAAACTACGGAAACTACGGAAACTACCGAGGAGTCTTATTTAGGCTGTGGCCTATCTACTTACTGGTATCGAAAATCAGCCCCTGTTGGGACTCGAACTGAAGTCATCCATTGTGTGCACCAGAGGTTTTTCCATTTCAGCGAGCATAAATCGCTCAGAACGTACGACGAGAAGAAAAATTCTCATGAGCGATGTTGTGTATGGCTTTAAGTGATAATTTTCTCGTGATGGAAACCTCCTTCTTAGGTAAATAACATTTCCAATTGAAACCTGTCGTAGGTCCGTTTACGTACTCGACGGGGCATCTTTGAGTATTCTCGAGAATATTAATTTATGTATTTACGAGATTCGAGAAAAGGTTATGGGTACAAGTTTAATGTCTCTCTCTGAAGAACTGCTGAACGAGATGGTTGTTTTCATTTTGCATACGAACTTGATGAATCAGCGTGAACGAAGAGAGAAGCTCGTAAAAGGATTATTGCTCATATCATGCATCCGTAACCGCGTAAGCAATCTTCCACCTGCACATCTGATGAAAACTTTTCTTTCTATCTTTGGAGCACCTGGTGTTTTATTCTTTATTGCCTACTATTTCTCGTTGATTGATTGTTAGTCATTTTGATCACATCAACGGCAGAGGTTGTTAGTCCCGTAAACGTAGTGCATTCGTTTTTCAGCGGTAATTTTGCCCCGTTGGATGACGAGATCCGTCGTCGACCTACCGTTAGCTAGCGAAGTTTTCCCCAACCAGGTACCTCCCATCAGCTGGGCACCGCTCCAACCGGGACGAGCTCTAAACCGACCGCTCTCCCGACATGTGTGATGGTTTAGTGCATGTTAGTGTATGTGTGTATACAAGGGATGAAGATAGGACAAGGAAGAGGAAGGAAAGATCGCGCGCTGTCCGTGGCCCGTTCGTTAGAGTACTGCTCCGGCATTCGCCTGGTGTGGACCGGAGAAACCAAGGAAAGCTACCGATTAGAGCAGCGGGCCGCTAGAACTCTCTTCTGTATTTCTTGTAAAATCTATCAATTGTTCGTAGGTGGTGTCATGATAGCCACTCGAAAAAACGGACTTAACGAAACTACGTCTTTGAAGAAATATTCCTTAAAATTCAAAGTGTCGAACTCTCGAGAACGAATGAAACCTGCTCTTGTTCAGATTTTAATTTCAGAAACTTGTGACAAATGACCTGGCCTTTTCATGGCGATTACAGTTCTATTTTAGGGTCTGGAGAGACAAACGGTTGAACGTATAAATTACAGAAGAAACTAAGAGTACACTTTATATTATTTTCCTAGAAATATAAATACTTAGAAAATATTCATTATTTCTCATCAGTGTAAAAATATAATATTTCCTTATAACAATGTATTTTTTGTAACTGTCATTTCTGGTTTTTTAGCAATCATAATAAACAAAGTAACCTCGCCTATTTGGTCAGGGGTAGGTTCGTACTTGTATTAAGGAACAGACTGTAATGTATAATAAATGTGCGCAAGGTCACTCACTCTGAGTTCGGGCACTCAGGAACCAATTTCTTCCACGAGAAAGTTCAAAAATTCAAACAAAATTACATTAATTTCACCATATTCCATTCAATTGTTCTATGTTCTTTTGCGATAAAAAACTTGCTTTCTGCATACAATTCAAAACACGAATCACCATATCTCGAATCCGCCGTGGAGAGCTCGTTCCAAATAAGAACGCCAACTTTCGTGATCCTGTTTAAGGAATTGTTGAAAAATTGATATCTGACGAGCAAATTGTTCCTTCTGCAAGAGCTTCTGTCCTGAAACAAAGCAATTTCCTTCATACACCGTGAAATGACGGGTATTCAAGTTCTGTAACATGCGGTCCATGCCAATGCATTCTACGTATTGTTCTCCCCTAGAGCAGAAGCGAAACGCGTTTTGCGGTGCAGTGATCTTCATCTTGAAATGAGAACGGTGAAGAAATATTGAATTCATTCAATCTATATATTTAAAAAAAATAAGGTATTCTGCCATGGCTTCGTTTAGAGCTTCTACTGAACCGATTGTAGTATTTTTTCCTTTAAAGGAAAGAATGTGATCCCTAGATGTGTTATCAGATATTGTTTGTGTTGATTCACCAACATTTACGGTGTAAATTAATTAATTAAATCATTCTTTAATAGTACGCTTATCAATAGTCAATTGTTTTCTCCCAAAGGGTGGCTGTTTTAAAATTGATATACACGAGTCAATGGATGTGAGTCCCCGCCGCTTCATGGTGGCGCTGCTTGATGTTTTGTTTTGATTGTTGAGATTTGTTCACGATTCGTCAAGGTTTTGTTTCAGTGTAATAATTGCATTGTGGTGATGACAGTTTGCGTTTATTTCCTTTTGTAGTGTATTTTGTAGAGAACATTTGGACAGTGGGTTTTGTTTGGTTATACTGAAGTAGTGAAGTTGTTCACAGATAATGTCGAATTCAGAGTCGTTGCCCACGCGCCCAATCACACCGTCAAATTTTGACGGGTTCTCGCTAGTAAAGAATAAAAATGTTTAGAATAATATGAAACAATTACTACAAAAGAAATCGCTCTTCTAATTTTTAGAGCATTATTCCAGTGTGAAAAAAGTGAGTTCATAATAAAATCTACAGAAATATTGCATGTATTTAATATTGTTTGAATTTCACGACTCTTTATAATGGTCAGAGAAGTTTTGCTGTAGTCATTACCACACGAATTTGACTCACTTACGTTTGTGGCTGGGGGAGGTTTTTTAGTTAAATCAAATGTTCAATCAAGGAATGTGAGAGTTGAGTGAACCCTTTACCCACATCTGAACGTAGGTGATCCTTAGAAACATTTTTGAGATCTTCAAGAAATTCTCAACTAGTAGTACTCGAATTTGTTTCTCAATGTGTATTGAATAATTAATGCGTTACCTTATCGAAATATTGAACGATTTTTGGAAGAATGTGTGCAACTAAACACTGCTTTTTTTAAGTTATCAACATTGTGGCAAAATTATTAAAGTCGTTGCATGATAAATAAAAGACGATTGTGTTCTTGACATGTTTTAAATTGGAGTTAAAGGTGGATTATAATTGAAATAAATCGCATGTAGATATTTTGATGCTCCAATGAGTCATGAGCCTCTCCTTCCTTCACAATCTGTTCGAAAAATAACATACATTGCATAAAGATTTAGAAATGGTTTTCAAAATTTTCTTTCTCGCAGATGTAAATCTATTTTCCATAATACTTCACTTGATTCTTTGTGTATACTGTAAATATTTTTTAAAAATTGCGTTCATATAGAGGGTGTTACTCGGGTCAGTCTGCTTTCCACTATATGCCACTGCATCGGTGCAGTCAAGATGGAAAATATGATCCTTCCTTAAGACTTAATTCTTTCAGAAAAAGAAATATCGATTGCCTTCAGTTTCTTATCAACTATGAGACATTGAGGTGAGAGAGAAGGCATTCTTTTACTAGCGTAGAGATAAACTGTTATATAGTATTCGCCAAAGTTATTTGTTGTTTATCATAATATCACATGTTTGGTTGGTAGCCCATTTATGGTCTATCGTAAGAGCTCCTTGATAAGATTCGTCGCCACTTCCTTTCGGTTAATGCCTGTCATCACATTCTATCACCTGTAGATAAAGACGAGGAGAGCGTAATCTTCCTTATTTCTTATTCTCTGAAGCGAAGACAGTCGTAGTATCGCCTTCGAAAGGAACACATCTTTGGAGGTTGTGTGGTATTTCACTTGTGAAACAATTTTGTGGATGCGGAACAATTTTGTAGCTTGCCATGGAGGAAAAGAAAATTCCCTGGAGTATCCAGGCCCAGAATTTCATGAACGCTTCGCGTCGCTTCAGAGAACGTAGCAGCTGGGCTCGGCCTTCCCACCGTTCACAGCGCGCAGAATGGGTGAGCACTCACGAGGCATTTGTTGTAAGACGGTGGTTTACCAAGATTCCGCAATTTTGGTTCCGCGATTCTTTGCACTATTATGCACTATGCACTATTATGCACTATGCACTATTATGCACTATGCACTATTATGCACTATGCACTATTATGCACTATGCATTATTCACTATTATGCATGCACTATGCACTATTATGCATGCACTATGCACTATTAGGCTCTATGCACTATGCACTATTAGGCTCTATGCACTATGCACTATTAGGCTCTATGCACGCACTATTTCGAAATTGAAATCCTGTAAATCTGAGAAATCTCGTAATCAATGTGGAAATTTTGGTGGATAAAGCGTATTATTAAGTGGGCTTTCTGGGTGTTCCCATTTTTCCTCTGTCTTTTTTCATTCTATCACAATTATGTCATATTTGTATTGTCACTTACGCATCAATATCGACATGCAGTCAGTCACCATGTCTCAGTTTCTGGAAATATCAAAGTTGTATCGTATCGTAACATCGTATCGTTCCATTGGTGAATCGCGAACATATTCAAAGTGCGTTGCTAGAAAAACAATTAAATATCAGAATTTTAGATCAATACATGCGTATCGTGTAAACGGAAAGGGAATATATACAGAATCTGAAAGAGAAAAGAGAGTTAGTTCGCGGATCCGTATTTGGAGCCTCAAGATTTATAGATAAACATTTTGTTGACACCGCCTGTTTTGTCGCATGCGTACACATAAACATCAGTAACATAAAGCAGAAGTAACTGCTAGTATCAACAATCTCAAAATTAAAAAAAAGTTATTCCTATTCTCACAAAGCTGGAGGCAAATGAATTGCTACAGTGTTGTACAAGACAGGCAGATAAATAATTCTTTCATTTTCAAACTTCTTCCGTACTTTTTTGTAAAAGGTAGGTTTTCCAAGGATAGTGAGGGGCACGAAGAAAAAGATCATATATACAGCCAAGACTTAATGGTTTTGGAAAATTGTTGGCCGCAAAAGAGCTGAAAAAAACCTTACGAAGCAATGAACGAGATTTGGACCGTGAATGAGTTTGTGAAGATAATTTCTTTGAGTTAGGAGGCCTGGTACCTGTTCAGAAACATTTGTAGTGCGTCAAAATATTGCATTTTTAATGAATAAAATTAATTGTTCATTGCTCTGTTGAGTGTGAAATTTAAAACCGAACTAGGTCATGCAATCTAATCCGAACATCACGAAGGTTATTGATAAGCGTCTAAGGATAGGAGTCCTTAAAGAACGGACTTCTGAAGTAAGAAATTTCATATTTTTGTAATTTTTTTTTCTCAGTGTGATACAATCAACTTTTATGTAGGTTTTTTACGTAGGCTCGACCATCATCTTCGGATTTGGTATGATTGTTCAAATCGACATCTGTAGATAGTTGAAAATCCAATAAAGGTTTTTTTTGTAAAATATTGGTAAACCCCTGCATACTTGCCTACTTGTAGTTCAACTGTCATTCACAATAAAATTAACTTTTTCCATTTGAAACTAAGTATGAGATTTTTTTGTTTCGATCTTTATCAAAAAGGAATCGCTCTTGAGACAAAATGAAATTAACGACAACGATTAATCAAAAGGATATTATTATAACATTATTTAATTTAAAATCTATATATTTTATGTTTATTAGTTATTCAACTATAGGTAAAAATGTCATACCTACTATATAAATCGCTGGCATCTTGCCAAAAAAGCTATGTATATTACAAATTTACAATATTACAAAATTACATTACAAATCGTCCTTTCAAAACCCTCAAAAATGGTAAAAATTGAACAGGTAGAAATAAAATTTTAAAAAATGGATTTTATATTTATTTCTGACACTTCGTTAGAAGATGAATTCTGGACGAAACAGAATTCTATTAATGTTACTTTTGATGATTAATTTTACTGATAACTTTATTTTTGATGATTTGGCAGAATGGTTCTCAGAGTTTTCAGAGCAAATGATAGGATGAAGGTTTGCGGCAAAATCGTGGACCCACGGCCAATTCCTCCCATTTTTGACGGCGAGAGAAGAGCTGCTTATATGAACTGAAGGTTGTTTGACGTCTTAGTGCGTCAAAACGACTTCAGTATATCTGACCGGTGACGCAGAACGCGCTTTTAGTCAGCCTTGTGTTTAAAAAGAAGCAGATGTAGTATTTCTGTCTTCGCATGATAGACCTTGAAGATCCGGGTTATTTCTCGTTAATGGTAGGAACCCACTGTAGAAAACCAAAGAGCAACATGTCTCCACTTGAGTCATTGAAGTGTTGAAGACTGAGAAGAAACGGACTAAACACGCCATTACGGGCCACTACGTTGCAATATGTTTTGCAGTTTAGGAAATAACTATTATCAACGCAGGTAACTGTATTCTAAGACGTTCCCCGTGCAGTGGTCGTTAAGTACCTGATGTACTGGCCTGAGGAAATGACAATAATACTTCAAAAACTATCAACGCTTGTGAACCCTAATTTTTCATTGTTGCCTCATTAATTTTGCAGAACCCACATTAAAACATGAAATAAAGAGTTCAGTGGAAAGCTCTTCGGAATAAATGGCTCAACAAACATTCCATGTTAAAGAGAGCATGGTACATGTACTCTTTCCACGACCAGTTTGCAAAGAAATGTTTAAAAATATTTCTGCTCGTTAAACGTGTATTTGTATACCTAGTTTATACCTAATTGTCACCTAACTACTGAACATCGAATAAAAGAAAGAATGAACGGAGTAGGTGTATTGTTTAATTACTAGACTTGTGCTATAACCTTTCATTTCTTGAAAATGTTCAACCTAACTGCTGAAGGCAGTGCCATTCTTGATGCTCCTTTTTAATTTTACATTTTTCACCTCATCCTACACCACTTCCGTCAAATTTGTCTAGGCTTATTAATCAACCATAATCTACTTTTGTTTTGTTGAAATTAAATGCGCAGGGTCACTTCTTAGTTTTCTTCAGATGCATCTGTTTTTAAACTCTTTTCCTGATTGTGTTGAGTTGGATTTACTCATTGTCTCCAGCCGATTACTAGCAGGATTTTGCCAAAATCTCTTTACCGTTTCTTCAATTGAAGGGGGTCCTTTTGTTGGAACCCAGAACTGTCGCTTTTCCTGCAGGATGATCTATCTAAAAGATCTTCATTGCTTGTATTTACCTTACACAAGAAAGTAAACGCTCAGAATTCTCAACTGTTACTGTTGTAGTATTTTGTGGGCTTTTCCCAGCCGCAGCCAAATACTGTAAAAAGTCTAAGGGGTATACATATCACCCACCACTGAACAATAACCACATGCAGACTTCTCGATGTGGAGTCAGCAGTACGCGAGGGTCTTCTGCGTTGCGACTCACGCGAAAAACAAAGGACAAAGCTCATGGGAGGGATTAAGATTATTTAGATTCTAATCTCTAGACAGGGATAAGAACTCGCGACCCTACGGACCGACGCACCGAGTCGGTTCATGCTTTTCGGCCTCGGCCCTCAGTACAGGTTGCATTATTTCTTACAGCTTCTTCACATTTCTTATAAGAGAAGTGAATAACATCATTCTTAGCATTCATAGCAGTAGCGCAGTAAATAAGAGCTGACGGATCTTACGACCGCTCGTAGATACTGGGCAAGGTAATTTTGCTAATAGTATTATTTAGTATAATGCTGTATTTGTAATTAAGGATTGCATTTTTAAATATTAGTTTCTTAAGATATTCTTTGTTATTTATATGGGGGCAGCAAAATTTAGGTTGTTTATCTATTGAAAAAAATCTTTGCATTGAAAGCAAGACTCATTTAAATCTAAAATAGACAACGTTTAATATACTACCTATCGAACGATATATTTCTCATTTAATACCTTCATATCTTTGTGACATGGCTCTAGACCTTGTCCATTCCATTCTATCTCCATTAGCCTGCGCCACCTTTTGATTTACACAGATGATGAATTCACAGCTCAGTTTAAATTAACTCTTACATATGTTGGATGACTTAATAGCTAACTTAAATTAAAACTTAATACTAATACAAAGGCTGAGGTTGCCCTTGGGGCTCCTCTAGTCGGGATCTAATTCGGAGAATTTCTTAAAGAAAATGTGAAATGGAAACTTATTTTTTATTCTGGTTCTATGTGATGGGCTTTTCCCAAGTCTCTTTACTGATAGTGAATGGATTTGGGATATGTTTGAGAAGTGGAACTGTTTGTTGGTGACATACCAGGGAGCGTTTGAAATGATTCTGAGAAATTGATTTTGTATTATTTAAAGTTTCCTTTGGTTGGTTTTTGCTGTATTTAACCAGATTGGGCAGGTGTATAGTAGTAAGAGTCTTATTGTTTTGTGTATTTGTGCTGCTGAATTGTATGATAGAGGGCTGGATCTTTGTATTAACGCCGCGCCACCTACTGCACGTGTTGTTCGCCGCCGCCGTCGACTGCAATGCCTCGTGTGGTTGTGGTTGCGCCAGCGGAGGCGGTCGCCGTGGCTTTCTGTTGTGACAGGGCCCCTACGTGTTTGTGCGCGCTGCGTGGAGGTTATTCACCCGGGGAGGGATGAGGGAGGAAGGAGGACGGTACAAACATTGGGCAGACTGGGATAGAGGTTGTCTTGAAAGGCCATTTTGAAGTCTGAAGCCCGTAGAGAAGCCTAGGAATTATGGTGGGAGCGCCCTAATTACGTTGGTTGCCCTAGGCTTGGGTTGCTCTCCTGTTGCATATGTGATTGGTTTGGCCAGAACTCTTCCGTCATCACCCTTTCTTATTAAAAATAATCCTATACTCAATGTAAACCGTATATGTAATTACTCACAAAGAGGACCGGCAATTAGAATGGGCAGGACATGTACCAGCATGCCACACAACAAAAGCTACGAAACCCACGAAGAAACCGCGAAGAAACCGACGTATCGAGAGTAGACAAGTTGGTAAGGCCAGACCAAGAAGGGCATACAAACAACTATGTAGTCCAATTTTTTCCACTGACCAACCCCATGAACCAGACTTCATCAAAGTTAATTTCTTAATGAAGGTAGATTTCTAAAAGTATGTTTTCCTTTTTGAGGTCTTCGTTTCCTTTTTGTCGGTGCCGCATCAAACATACGCCTCCCGGGATAGCCGCCTTCTTCTCTCGCTCTCCCGTCCCTTAGCCACCCCACAATGCTCGGGTTTCTCCGAGCCGCCCCATTGCGTTCCAAGAATGGACTTTCCACTGTAGCGGCCTTCCAAATCCCTTTTTGCGTTAAGTTGCGCGACTCTCGGAATGCGCGTTGCACCACAATGCTCTTGTTCCAGTCCGCGACCGTCGCAGAAGTACGCGTCCTTTGTCGAACTGGCCTTCCACCCGACGCACTCTGAATTCTGGCGTAAGAGAAAAGAAAACGGAATAGAATTGTGTAACGGTAAGAATTCCTTTTAAATGTCGCGGCTAGATACTGAAGAAATGTAATTATGGATAATAGCGTCTTCGACAGCTCTGGTATTGTTCTATTTATTTTCTCCCGTCTGCATTATACCGTTTTTCTTTCTTCTTAACTTTCTCAGAAGGCCTTGAGTAACTAATCTTCTCTCTGAAATAATTCAGTTATTATTTCCTTTTGTTTCATATGTTTAAGGAGCTTTGCAGCAGAGTCTTGCAATACTGTTGTTCAAAATCGATATTTTAATAGCGTCTCCTGAAAATGAATAATTTCTTAATTAGGAAGCACTCTTCGAACACTGGACTATTTTCAAGAAGTTATTTTCTGCCAGAGTGGACCTTACGAAACTGTATAGACATAGCTATGCATTCGATTCGTAATATGTCTGTATCGTTTACTATTGGTTTCTCAGAATATTTGGTGGGGAAAAGTATTCAACATGGATAAGGAACGCCTTTGTGATTGTGATGTGTACCCCGGGTAAACCGGTTTATTTTATGTGCATGCTTTCTTTCTTTTTTCTTTGAGCCAACTCTGTACTTTGCGACAAGGCACTAAATGGTACTCTGGCCCAGCCAGGTTGTCCCGACCAAGAAATGTAGAAGGGCTTCTTGAACCATCTGTTTGTTTGCAGTTATATTGTAAGTCGGAGAATTCTACCCTGTGATGAGATGATCTTAAACGTTTACGTTACGCACTCAGACGCACATGACCCGGGTGTAACTCGAAGCCTGAAGCCGTGAACGCTTGAACCCCAGGCAGTCGAGGTGCTTCCGACGGAACAACGTATCTGCCCGAGTCAGCATTGCAATGTTTGTTTTCACGTGCTCAATTTTTCCGGTGAACACGCCGCAGCTCTTGACGGGGGACGGTCGCCCGCTGCCGGCGATTTTCCAGTGGGGCCGCGCCGCGCAAGGGGGAGGCGGCTCCCCCAATGGCCGAGCGCGTGACGAAGCTTAAGCGGACTCCACTGTGACACCCGCTAACCTACTCCGCGGCCGCGCTCAGTGCAGGGCCAGTGGCGCTCCGCCGATACTCCGCACCCCCGCACCGTCACCCTCGCCTCACCCACAGCTCTCGTGCCACCCCATCCCCTCGCGCCACGCACATCTGCGCCCGGCACCCCGCGCCTGGTCCCCTCCGCACCCTCGTGCCCCGCACCAAGGGAGGTGGCTCAGGGCATCGACTGATGTCTCTGCAGTGCTTGTGGCCGAAAGATCCTAAGGTTCCAGTCCCGACCGTGGCAGAATTTTCGACACTAGCTCTACAGCTAGGTCGCATTCAGTTGCTGTCTGGAGGAGAATTGTAGCGACCGGCTGTTCTGACCGGTAGTTTCCCGTGGTTTCTCCGATCAACACGAGGCGAAGGACTGATTAGAACCCTAACAAACGGGCCACGGACCGCGCGCGCTCTTTCCTTCATTTTCCTTGTGATAAGCTCGCCCCCCTTACACACACAGCACTACATTACCACACATGTTGCGATATCGGTCAGGAGCTTAGTTTGTCCCGGTTGAGGGCCCACTAGGTGCCCCACTAGGGAGAGATACCTAATTGGAGAAACCCCCGTTACCCGACAGTAGGTCGTCGCCGGATCTCACCAATCTAGTGCGGAAAGATCACCGCCACCTCTCGAGGAAAACACGCAATACTCTTACGGGACTAATGACCGAAGCAGTTGACGCGCCCACGCCCCGCGCCACCATCCTGTGTCCAGATTCCGGCACCCCCCGCCCCAGGCGCCATGCTAAGCACTCCTACTCCACTCCAGACTCGCCCCGCCCCGCCGCGCCCCGCTCCGCCGCGTCCCGTTCCGCCGCGCCCCGCTCCGCCCCGCCCTGCTCCTCCCCGCCCTGCTCCTCCCCGCCCTGCTCCTCCCCGCCCTGCTCCTCCCCGCCCTGCTCCGCCCCGCCCTGCTCCGCTCCGCCCTGCTCCGCCCCGCCCTGCTCCGCCCCGCCCTGCTCCGCCCCGTGCCCGTGCTCACACTCGCACCCGCACCCGCGCCCCGCTTGGCTTGGCCTCCCTTGGCGCCGACTGTCAGCCGGACAGGGGGAGCGCGATGCGCGACTCCGGGAGGGGCGGCGGAGGGTGCGCGGATTACGATGGGCATGATGTAGCACCGACGGCGCCTGGCCGATGGAGTTTTCACGCAGGCGACCGTGGTGAGTGGTTGCTCTGGGGCACGGTTTTATTGTGTTCATTTTCCCTTTTCCAGTATATCTGGGGTAAGAAATTTTATTCAGAAACATGACGCGTCCTCTGCCGCACGCTTTAATAACGATGCTCTGTGATTGGAGGAGGAGTTGTCTTAAATAACAAGTTTTACCAAATTGTAGAATTGAGTTAAGTTATGGCATTGTCTCGCGATGTTGGTATAAACATGGGTTTCAACACTGAGTATATTAATGTTGTTCTTGTGAATTTATATTGTGACTAGTTTTATAACTGGCTTGTGCTTTTATTTATTCATGCTCATCGTTACACGGTACGTGTAATAACATGCAGAGTGTGGCTTTGTCCTTAACAGGTGTAGTAAATGCGCTCGTGTGCTATTCCAATTGGTTCACAAGGAACGATTGCTCCTATCAGTGGTTTAATCAGTCGTTCCAATAGTTTCGCAGCGGTGTCTCGCAGTTTACTGGTCAGATCTCTTGTCTTCTACCTCTGGGTACTGGGATTCATATCTCAGCAGATTCATGTGGAACTTGATGTGGACAAAAACGGGGTGGCGGTAGGGTTTCTCGGGTTCTCTTGTTTCTACTGCCACTCATCTAGTTTTTTTTCGATTGCTTTATCATTAACATCATATCACCCATTCAACTCATTTGTCCCGGATGTCGCCGCAACCGCCTACGTAGTCAGGATCTAAACAAACATTAATCCAATGGGTATGGTGCCGCTAGTATTGGCGCCATGGCGAGAAATGAAGCCAATGAGTACTTATGTTAGCTGCTTTTCTAAGTGTTTTTGAAAATGATATTTCATCTCAAAAGCTGTGAATTCTTAGATTACACGCGAAGAAAAACTAAATGGTTGTACTTAAAGCAATAGCTTCCGTTTTCATCGTGTGTGGTGTCAAGCTGTCTTTGTCAATGAGTAAAAAGATGGTTTCGCTCCCTTGAATGCGGTATCACCAGTGTTGTGACAAACAATTTGGAAACTTAAAAAACAGTCGGGGAAGCCACTATTTAGTGAATTCGTTGCTATCGATTGAGGTTCTATTGGTTTGTAATTTTTATTCGCATTATGGCGATACAATACTCAAAACTGAGATTGTATGGTGTTAAGCATTGCGTGCAGGTAGTTTATTATCAGATTATGTTTATTATCAACCTAATTAAAGAAGTATAAAACAGAATTATACTTCTTGGAATTTAAGAGATCATTAGAGACTTCGTGGTTTCGAGTAGATGACAGAAATGTCTAAAATTCTAATTATACGAAGACGCGGATCTATCATAATTAGTTTTTATTGACATCTGAAGCATTTCGACCACGTAAGGATTCTTTATGGCTGGCCCTCTGACTCATGATCTGAAAATAGCGATGTGATCGAAAAAGCTTTGTTTCAATAAAACTCAGTATGACGAGTCTTCTAGTGATGAAGACATAAACATTACACCACTTCCTGTTGTAGGCGGCCGGGTGTCTTAATCTGTGCGCTGGCACCCCCCTCCTGGAAGTAGGCGTTCCATTCCAGTACACGGTACCCACCCATACCCTGGACAGGTTCTCTACTACCTCAACCGGAGACTGCAATGTTTTAGGGGAGACAATTTTTTTCTTGTCTCCACCGGGAATCGAATTGGGACTCTTACGTATAAAACATTTACAGAGATAGCTAAGGAGTGGATTTAATATTTATTTACATATATTTACAATTACTTGACAACTAAATTTATAAATTGCTTCAACTTGTTTCAAAACATTCTGTGTCAACATTCTGAGCGGCATCCGATTGCTTTTGATTTTACTTATTTCGATAAAACACAAAGTTTGCTTACTTATTTAACCGCCACTTCACATTTTTTACATTGTTTTCTACAATTTTGTGCGGAGAATGAACATTTCAAAGAGTGATTTCGAATCGTACAAATTTTGAACTAGTGGGTTGATTCTTAAATTTATTAAACGCTACATGGACTTGTATGGCTTTCGTCGGAGACAACGTATTGTATGAGTACTAACAGAGAGCGAGCCTGTCACAAGTATGTGATGGGAAGCCTGCCTCAACCCTGTCCTTTCGGGCCGCATATTTGCATCCCCCTCATTTCAATCCCGAAGAAAATCACCACCCGAAATTGCAGATTTAAATACAATACACGAGGGACTTACGGCCCGCGGCGTGTTACACGGCTAATTTTGATTTGGAGCTGGTTTGTGATGTCCTACACCATAACAGCTTCTGATGTCGTAGGCATGTTTGGCTATGAAAATACTTTTATGCCAAAAAACTTTTAGATTATAGTGGACTCACTCTCGCATTTCGTAGTCGACGGCTAGGCTCCGGCCCTCGATCACTGCGATTTTCTTGAACAATGTTGAGTCTGTGCGGCTCATAATTTCTAATGCATATTTATATCAAAAATTCAATTTAAAAAAATTCATTTTGGTGGGGAATTCAATCCGCGAATATGTAAACATCAGGTTGGAATGCCACCTCTTGAGCCAGTACTTCTGCCCACACCATTCATTCCAAAATATTAGTAATTCTATGCGTTTAGGATCGTGAGGGAAGTAGCGGTGGCAGCGGCATCGAGAGTATAACAGTATATCTGACAGTTAAACCAAAGTTCACGGGTTCAAATCCGTTGAAAGCTGTGGATTTTTAAGGGCGAAAAATCCTTCGTACGCTTTCCTTTGGAGGGGAAGCAAAGCCTGCTATCCCATATTGTGAATTTACTGCTCCTCATGCCTAAAAGAAGCCTCTGAGCTAAATTCATATCGCCTGTTTCGTCCCGCGAGTGATAACTTCTCCGCTAAATAGTAAAAGGAGCACAGGGAAATTCGCGAGGTCAGGCGGAAGAGTAGTCCATAGTAAGACGTACAAAATTGCGTTGAATTAAATTGGGGTAGATGTAGGGGGACGGGCTAATGAGTCTCACCACGTAAAATAAGGCATAATTACATTGGATTGGATTGAGGGAAATGTAGGGGACGGGCCAGCGAGGGGGCGTATGTTTCTCCAGGTTCCGAGCAAAGGCAGGGAACGTAGTTACTTGGCTGTTCGAGAGACGCCGCGTTCGAGGCACAGGCGACAACGCTTCGTCCGCCATGCTGCTACCCTCGAAGTGGATTTCGCTCTGAGCATTTTGCCCTGAGGAAGGTCGCAAAACGGCGGTCCAAACGTTGGCACCTGCGCCTAGGACGCGGCATCCGAGCAGCTCCTGACTCCGGCCGCGGGAGCCCGCGCTCTCCAAGGCAAGGAACGCAAAGGCGCTGCCGTGCAGCGAGGCCGCGTGTCGCCGTGCTTTCGCGCAGAGAAACCCCGCGCTGCGCGCTTTGTGGCGGGCGTGTGTTTGCGCGTGCGCGGCGCTGTTTGCGCCCCGAGCGCTGACGCCGCGCGCTGACCGCGCGCTCTGTGCGCAGCGCGGGGTTCAACGACTTGGCACGCCCAGCGTAATGTGGATACTCGCCGAAGGACATTATGCGACGTGACGTCTAACCGACAGGGTGATATGTAAGGGGAGTTGTTTCCGATGTACAAGGAGAGCGATCGTGTGACCACTTGACTTTCAACGAGTTTAAAATTGTATCTCAAATCCACGTGAGGTGGACGTAACGCTCGAAGAAAAAGCACGAAAGTGTTTAATTGAGTTAATGAGTGACAAAATAAGTTTAAGAGTATGTACTAATAGGAATTCAAGATAAATGCAATGTGATGAAAAAAAAAGCATTAAAAATATTTTAAGTTTAAACAGTTAATTAAAGAAGAACTGACGTAGATCTTTTTTCTTTTGGAGTTTGTCCACTTGAAATAATTTTTTTTTAATTAAATATTTCATTTTTTCTTAGTAAGAAGTTGGTATTTTGAGTGAACTAGAAGATCCTTTACGTGCAGGTTGCTGATGTTACAGCAGCTGGTGCTCACTGACGGGCAGAGCAACAGCTGGCCAAGCGAAGGTTTCGGATTGTAGAGTTTTCGTTACATTCAAAATCTCTTCGTGGAATTGAATCCATCCACACTATGATTGTCTGCAGGGGGCTTCACTTTTACAGAATCATTGCGAAGGCAAACATCTGTACATGGAACTGACCGCGCAGATTATATTCGAAATCTTCCCCTGGGTATAGTGTTGCACTACTTGTATTTATGTATTCGAGCGTCCCATTAAGACATCGTGTGGCGAGGAAATTGCATCTGGTCCGGATCGCCGACACGTTGGGGATTTTCTCGAGCAATGGGAAATGCGCTCTACGAGGATGTGAGACGACCTTAAGGATATGTATGATGATTGGTTGGGGAAGGGAGAATCGCGTGCGGTCCGCGGCCGACTGTTTACGCTACTTCTCCGGCAACCGCCATACATTGCTGAGGGGAAGCGCAGACAGGCTTCTAGAATTCTCATCCAGGCAGGGATTGACTGATCCCTCTGTGTAGCTGCTTTCGAAAAGTGTGCCACCGTCGGAACTCGAAAGTGAAAATTTTTCGTCGCAACTACATACGCTATTGGAACTGGTATAGCTGTAGCATTTCGTATTTCAGAGGAAAAACTATTTTATTTTTATAATTTTATCATTAACCTTTTATTCCAACGTTAATTTTAAGTTCCATGCCACAAAGAGCGAGAGAAGAAGGTGATCTATAAAGCAAGTCCGTGTTTATATTTAAGATACTTTCTTGATTATATCATGTAAAAACATTTCTGTGAGTAAATTTCAAATCTAGCTCATAAACGTAGTGCATGTGTTGACACTATAAAGCAATCGCAAAACATTCTGGCATCTACCCGCTGAAATTGTTTATTTTTGTATGGTATTCTAAACCAATACATTGCAGAAGTCTTTTTTTTTCAATTAGCTTATAACATGTAGCTTAAGGCAAAACTAACTAATAAAATAATATTATTCCGGTTTGTTCCTCTTCGAGACATCGATTCTTTGGAAAGACAAAGTTCACACTAACACTTCAGTAGTTTCGAGTACATTAATGTCAAAGTTTCTTTAACTTAATTTTTAGTCATCCCTCCACCTACAATAGAAATATTTTAAGTAGCTGTTTGTTAACAGATGGTAGCACGCGTCCGTTCTACTTGAAGTAGCAGTCAGAACCTTATCACACTTAACTTATTTTCTTCGATTTGTCAGTTGAAACTTTGTCATTCCAATGCTTCGAGGGGGATGGGGTTGCACAGCATGTCGCTGTTTTCCGGTTCTCCGACGCTTGTCGGAGATTTTCTGAATTAATCGGACGGGCCACACGAGGCGAAGCCCGCCGCTCGGGCTTAAGGATTGGAATCAGGGCAGAATAGAGAAGGAAATATCTCGCGCGGTCCGTGTTCCGTATCTAGGGAGCTGCTCCGATATTTACATGAAAGTTATTAGGGAGACCATTGAAACAGTTGGCCATCAGAGCCTGCCTACGAATTAGATTCCGTCAGCTTCCACAAACTCTTCTCCCAGGCACTGATACGCACAGTCGCAAGGCGTTCCTCAACGCTTCGAGAGGATCTGAAGATCAAGCAAACTTGCACAGGTTATAATTCTTCCCATACTTCTTCTGGTTTTTTTTTTTTTTTACGAAACTATCAATGAAATAAATCAAAACGCTCGCCGCTACTGGTGTTTGTTACTTGTGTTAGAATGTAATATTACTTAATTAACTGGAATTATACCTATTTTATTACAATTGGTAATAAATTACTAATTGGAATGGTCTAGGATGGAGTTGCTATTAGATATTTTTGTAACATTATCCTCCTTTTTGTCTCCTCTTCCTTCTATCAATCAGGAAAAAGCGTTATTCGTATACGAATTTCAATGCTCGCTTAAAGAACAATAGTAATCTGGTACGGAAACGTATGTTCAAATCACTGTTAAACACCCTGTGACACAAATGAAAGTGAACTCACAAAGGATGTTCTTTTAAGATAATAAAGAATAAGTGCTATTCAGAGAGATTTTCCTTAAAATTTCAGTTGAATCGCTCTACAATCAAACTTCCATTGTTTGAAACTTCTGCTTTATCTTTCTTTGAAAACGACTGATAATTTCACAATTGTATCCGAAGATTTCGTGTATTGTATTATAAATAGACACTTGGTAAATTAGCAGAATAACCTACGCCGCTCAAACGTGTGTGGAAAAAGAAAAGCCATGTTTCCTCTGCCTGCTTATCGAAATCGAAGAAAACAAAAACATATGTTTCGTGATAGTTTCTTTGTTTCGGCCTCGGTTAACCGTCAAAGAAGTATCTTTTTGTGGATGTACTTTAAAGTTTCATTTTTAGAATCACTGCGATCATTTTGCAGAGCTAAAGAACTCAAGTCAGGGACTATGCTCTATTTAAACAGAAGAATGCCATTAATTTAAACTGCAAAAAAGTGTTGACTTCCAGACCGGGTTTTTGTGAAAAAAGCAAACTTTAAAAGACTAAGGGACACAGTTTAATATTTCTAATTATAAAGATGTTTCGTTTTTATTATAAGTATAGGAAATAATTAGAAGAATATTGACTATTTAATGCGCTATTTGCTATGAAAATGGTACAATAATAAGTCAAAGGAGCTTATTTTAGAACAAAGCACGAGATACTTTGCAACGTGATGTGATGCATGTCTAATTTACATTATGATTAATTAAAAAATTGTGATTTATTGGGATTAATTAAACAAACTATCATTGCATTTGACAAGTTGGCAGATGCAATTTAATTCAATGCATCATTCAAAATCTACTAGCTACCGCACAGAACGTTATTGTGAAAAATGTCTAAAAAGTTCTTGAAGTAGATTTCTTAGATGTTCCTCCTGGAACGGGGAGAGGTTCCAGTGAGCCTTTCTGTTCCTAAATTGGGGCACCTCTTCTGGGTTCTCGAAGCGTCCTGCGAGTGGCCCTTTCGTATACACGGCTGATAGCAGACCACAAGGACTCCCAGAATAACCTTCCTGTCATTGGGAGAGCTAGCTTCTTGTCGGAAGAACACTATCTGTATTTTTAGTCGAGTCAGCACTACTACTTTACAAAATAAGTTCTCTGCGTTTAAAAAAAGCAATATTTACTAATTTTCTAATATGTTTCAAGAGATCAGAGGTATTGTTTCTGTAGAGTAAGAATATGCAGTGTTATATTTTGAGCATCTGTCTGGCTGAAAATTAAGAAAAATAATTTTTATTTTATTGAAGATATTTAATGTTAAGTACCACTTTGACCGTATAATTTATAAAGAATAAATATGCATGTAAGAAGTATTGAACGTCAGCTTTTAGATCAAGGACTCTCATCTGGATCAAGTTTACGTCCACTTTCCCTGATTCTTTGAGCAAATTCTGAGATGGTCAATGACTTAGTTCTGGACGTAAATGTACCTTCACTATAATATGACTCCCTGATTTACTTCTGGACACAATGTAGCTTCACTATACTTTTCTTCCATACGTTACATTCGATTTTTACTGTCCTTTACGAAAATTAATCAAATCACTATCTATGTATGTTTTTGAGCTCAGGGGAGAACGTAGTTATTAAAAAAATCGTTCTCAGAGTTCTTGCGGGCGTAAGTCGATTCCGTCACAAAGGGCAAGATAAGGGATAATAACTAAACTCTAGCTGATTTACTTTTGCAAATATATTTTTATTACACGAGACCGAATATTTTCACATTTTCTTGCCAAAAAATGCGCTTTGGTACCTGCATGAAGAATTCATCTTAACATGTACGTGAGTTACGGCAGAGAGCCCAGATCTCAAGGAACCATTCACACATTGGATTTGTCCACTTAGTAGGTCACAGTTTTAACTGCTTTTGACATAAAATAAAAAATAGTGGAACTGATGATAGTTTTCTAATCGAGAGAGATTTTCAAAGAATATAAGCTGATATAGGGGTATAAAAATTATAAATAATTCTATTTGAATTGGATCATTAATTGTCGTTTGCTTTGTAGTCAGTGGAACTATAGTTACGAAAATCGAAATCGTAATGTGTTCCTGCAATATATGAAGGAAATGTGCGTAGTCGTAAAATCGGTCTTTTCTTAATGAAAATTAGGTCAAGTTAGAGAGACCAGTCAAGACTCCGCAGTACATGTCGAACATTCCAGTGATAAATAAAGCAATGTAGGTATTCCAGTTGTAATCTTCAATGTCATTTGTCTGTATCGTTAAAATCAATTCTACGACAGAAATATTTGATTACTGTCAAGAAACTACTTGATTACACTCACTCTGTTGACAACTTAATATTGGATGCTTCTGAGAATGTAGATAAGTGTTTATGTTCTGTTGTCATGAAATTGTATTCTCAGTTTTGTTGGAGAACCACGTAGTGCGAGAAAATTTGCACCCTAATTGTTATTCAACTTAAAGACATATGAAGTCACTTTCTTTAGTGTTTGCATTGTCTCGAGAGATTCTGCTCAGTGACACGTTATATGGCAGAATAAACTGTTATCATGGTGACACAAGGGGCGGTGAAATACAATACTGTAAACTCAGAGCCACGTGCAACAAGAAACATCTTAAAGATCTTTCTTCTTGCATGTGGCTCTGAGTTTACAGTCGGAATCATCAAGAAACTTGTCTCGTCGCAACATAGACATTGCGAGAGTTTGGAGAGAGGGCGATGAGCTGGGCATGAAACGCGCGAAAAAGAGGAAGTCGACGTTTCGAGTTGTGTGCACTTGAAGTTCACAACACGAGAACCATGTTTTTGTGAAGAGAGATGTACAAGTAGGAGTGGTGTATTTTCAGAATTACCGTATTAATTTTGTTAATCCGAAGTCTTCTTGATATTCAACTATTGCCTAATAATGATAGTGACAGTTCAAATGGGTATGATTTTCTGAACGGGTGTTTCTATGGAAACTTCTCGTCTTGTCTCAGCAAACGTTGCTTTCTATTCCATTACTCTTGTTGATTTCTGTGTGTTCATCAATGGTTTTTCCCTCTTCTTACATTTTTACTCTCCATTTACGACAAAGCACTTCTGAAACTATCGTATTCCACCTCCAAGAAATTAAATAATTAGTACGCTAATTCATTTTGTTGCACATCATGCGCAATTTTCTTCGCGTCTTCTGCAAATTTTTATCGCAAATTTGTTTGTCAATTTTCAAACCGATGGCATATAACCGATTTTTTTCTATAAATGTAATATAACCGTTATCGTTGCTGCTTCTGCCGCGACAACATGTGTAAACCAACCACCGCTTGCTTTACACTGGCTACTCCCCTCGTCGTAACTACAGACACATAACAATCAGCTAAGCAGGGTTTTAGAAGACGATTCGAACTGACGCAAGTTTGAATACATCTCTAGCCAGGAGCATACTACGCTTTATCAATTTCGCTTAAATCAACATATGGGTTTCAGGAATTTCAGAACTAGCTTGTATGTCTGTTAAAAATGTCTTTGACGTATTTGTCTACATTGGAATAATTCTCTCAAAATGAGTCATTTTAGGTAAGAAAACCGTAGAGATAATGGCTTGCATATATATCCATCTTGATTGGGTTTGGACCAGTTTCACCTGATCGATTAAGCAAATTTTGAGATGGCCAGTTGTTTTCGTTTTGGACATAAATGCATCTTCACTATTTACGCTCATTGTCATCAGCTCTTTGGGGTGTTAATTGAAGAAATTACTTATTTCGTCAGCAGTGTCATCAAATAATCGTGCTGTATGTCCCTGCGGTAGAACGTCGACTCCTCCTCGTGAGAGCACGATAAGAGAAAAGAAACAATGTATATAGTACATTCATCCATACAAATAGTTTCTATTATATGAATATTACTTGGTATGAAATTTGACATTAATGCGAATATTTTTTTGTTATTAAATTTGGACAAAACCCCTCGGTTGTTTCGTTTAATCATAACTCAACATAAGAGAGTGTAGCCAGGGATTCCCGGGCTCAAGAAAACGACCACAGATTGTATTTCTCCCCCATACAACACATACAGTTTTTATTAAATCAAATTAATCTAAATTAAATGTATTGAACATTAGGCACTAATGGGTTAACTAAGGAGAGCTTCAAAAAGTGTTCCTGTTCCATGTACCCTCTACTCCGCAGTTCAGTCGCAAAATGAGGTACAAGAGGGGCGCGAAAAGCTCTCTTCTTTCAAAACAGAGGGTTGGAGACACCTCTAGAAGCTTCCACGAACAAAGAGAATGATCAAGGGTGATGAAACAGGAAGCACAATTGGACGAGACAATAAAATTCGCATTTGCCTCGTTTGACAATAAAGTCGCAACTTGTTGAAGGAAAAGGCACATTTTCCACGGTCCAATTTTTTGAAATTCCCTCTCAATAATCGAGGTGGAGGAGGAGGAGGAGGTGACGGGGGGCCGGTGACGTCCCTGGACAGAGCAGATAGCGGAGCGGAGGGGCCGTCAGCGCGAACGCCTCGTGAAGTCGTGGGCGTGAGAGAGGAGCGCCGGAAGGGGGCGGGGCGATGCGAAACGGAGAGGGCTAATGGCTGAGCGAAACGACGTTGGTTGTGTGGTTATTAGTAATTCCGGGCGCGTCAACTACCGAGCTCATTAGTCCCGCAAGTACAGTGCATGTTTTTTCTTCGGAAGGGGGCGGTGATCTTCCCCCGCTGGATGGCGAGATCCGGCGCCAACCTTTCGTCGGCTAGCGGGGTTTTCCCTGAACCAGGTATCTCCCAGTTGCTGGGTACCGCTGCAGCGGGGACAAGCCCTAAGCTCCCGACCGGTCTCCCGACATGTGTGGTAGTGTAGTGCATGTTAGTGTGTGTGTGTGTGTGTGTGTAAGGGGTGAGGATAGGACAAGGAAGAGGAAGGAAAGATCGCGCGCGGTCGTGGCCCGTTTGTTAGGGAATTGCTCCGGCATTCGCCTGGTGAGGACCGGAGAAACCACGGAAAACTACCGTTCAGAGCAGCCTGCCCCTAGAATTATCCTCCAGGCAGAGACTGAATTCGACCTAGCTGACAAGCTTGTGTCGATGCTCTTGCCACTGTCGGCACTCGAACCTAGGACCTCCCGGTCTCAGGCACTGCGAGACGAGACGAGGCGAGGCGGGGTGCAGGGAGGCGGAGCGAGGAGGAGCAGGGTGGGGGAAGACGGAGAGGGATGAGATGAGACGGGTTGGGGAGGAGTGCTGATAGGCGGGCATGTCATTAGATCCATTAGCAATCTTGACTAATAAACTTATGTGTTGTTTCTATTTTACGCTATCTTTTTAACCAATAACTACAATTTTTTCAGTAGGTGTAAATAGTGTATCCAAATTCTAGAACCAAATCAAAATTTTCACAAGACTACTCATAATTTGATCATTCCATTAATTGTTAGAAATATTGGCTTTTTTCTACAAACGGTATAAATTTCAATTACGAACGTTTTTTAGGAAGAACTTTTAATTAATATTTAGATGTTCCTAAATAGAGTTTCCTCAGAATTTATTACATAATTGTTACCGAATTCAAATTGCTACTCAATTAATTGTTTTTGTTTAGCAATATTATTTCTGATTATTCGAATTAATATTTGAAGTGTTGTACATCTTATTAAAATCCCTTGAAATCTTAAAATAATCGAATAAGGACAATTTTTTTAAAGGTCAATCTTGACGAGACAAAGCCGAGAGAAGAGGACCGTGACGCGACCGAGAGCGATGGGTCGGGGCAGAGTTGAGTGAAGGGGGTGGAACGAGGCGAGGCGAGACGAGGCGGAGAGGAATAGGCAGAGTTAAGTGAGGTGGACGGGATGAGAAGAGCAGAGAGGAGAAGCGAACGGAGAGGGCGGGGGTGCGGAGTTTTTTTCCTGTGAGCAAGCGGTGTGGGACGCGTGGAGCGGAGTGGAGAGGGGTTGCAGCGAGGCGGGGCGAACGGAGAGGGCGGGGCTGTGCGGAATTTTATTCCTGTGAACACGCGGGGAAGGAAACGCGGAGTGGAGGGGCGTTGGAGCGGAGCGGGGCGGAGCGGAGCAGAATAGTTGGGGGGCGGGGCGGGGCGGGGCGGGAGAACGGAGAGGGCGGGGCTGTGCGGAATTTTATTCCTGTGAACACGCGGGGAAGGAAACGCAGAGTGGAGGGGCGTTGGAGCGGAGCGGGGCGGAGCGGAGCAGGATAGTTGGGGGCGGGGCGGGGCGGGGCGAACAGAGGAGGGCGGGCTGTGCGGAATTTTATTCCTTTGAACACGCGGGGAAGGAAACGCGGAGTGGAGGGGCGTTGGAGCGGAGCGGGGCGGAGCGGAGCAGGATAGTTGGGGGCGGGGCGAGGCGGGGCGAACGGAGAGGGCGGGGCTGTGCGGAATTTTATTCCTGTGAACACGCGGGGAAGAAAACGCAGAGTGGAGGGACGTTGGAGCGGGGCGGGGCGGGGCAGGATAGTTGGGGGGCGGGGCGGGGCGAACGGAGAGGGCGGGGGTGTGGAGTTTTTTCCTGTGAGCAAGCGGTGTGGGACGCGTGGAGTGGAGTGGAGTGGAGAAGGGTTGCAGCGAGGCGGGGCGGGACGGAGCGGGGCGAACGGAGGGCGAGGCTGTGCGGAGGTTTTTTCCTGTGAACACGCGGGGAAGGAAACGCGGAGTGGAGGGGCGTTGGAGCGGGGCGGGGCGCGAAGGCAGAGGACGCGGCGGACCCCTTCGACGCCGGCCAGTTGCCGCCCGATCGATACTCGCCCAATGACGAATTCATCTTCGCCCGCGCGGAGCCCCCTACCTCTGTCTCTGCCTTTGCCTCTGCCTCTGCCTCGGCGTCTTGGCGAAACCCACGCTCGCCCGGCTAACATTCTTCCAAACTGCCTCGCCGAGGGAAAAAGCTGTTCACAGCTCTGCGCTAATTTATTTCGTATTCAGTATTTGGTCACACTTTATTTACAAGTATAGCGTTACAACTTTACTTCCAAATTTCCTAACAAACGCATTGATGTGGTGCTTCGTTTTCGGACGGAAATTTCCGTGTATTCACCATTTGGGAGTGTAGGGGACTGGCGTTTTCACATAAAATCATGTAGAGTTGGTGTTCTTGGTGAATAACGGAAGTGTTAATTATTTTAAATTTCACTTACTTTTAAACCAACATCAAATAATTTGCAATGAAATAATTAACAAATGCTCTATAGCCGGTAGAATAACCTATTACAAGAGATGCATCATTCCAGGGCGATATTCAATTGAAAACCGAACAGCCCAATTTGGTTGATCCTTCCCTCCCCTTCAAAAATAAAACTCTTCGAGAACGAAACAGAGATGTGCGAAAACGTGAAATCACTGATCTCCACATACAAAACTTCCGCTGTCTCGTGCTTAGATGTTTCAATCGGAGAGAAGGCAGCGACTGGCAGTGAGCGCTGCGCCGAGGGGGCGTGGGGTTTGGCAGAACGCGGCCATAACGCGCGCGGCGGGCGATGAGGCAGGCACACGGCGTCAGGGGCGCACCCCGCGCGCCCCTCCGCCCCTCGCGGGCGAATTTCACGGCCCCCGTCCGCGGCCACGCGCCCCTCGCCCCGCCCCTCGCCCCGCCCCTCGCCACGCCCCGCGACGACGAGGCACAGTGGGCCTGTGCAATTAAAGGATGTGGAATCGAAAGACCCAGTTCCCTAGATGCTCTTTCCACGTTTGCGGAGATATGAAAAGTTCTGGGGTTAAGCTCGTTGCACATGACCCGTTTGTCGTCGGTACGTAAAAGGGGTGGACCAGACTGGATGTAATCTGCACAGGAAAATGAAAAATTATTTTGTGCAGATATCAGTCTCACTACTACCATCGAGGCGTCACTTTGCCTCTCGATTGCTATGCGTTTGATGTGATTTGTTGTTTCTGTTTTTTTGTTTTTTGTGGAGTTCTGAGAGCGTTATAATGTGTTCAACTGTATCACTTGTTACGTATGTTCAACTGTATTATGACGTGAATTGTGTTTTGTGAAGTAAAATTGTCACATTTACGTGTTCTAATGACGTCTCGTTCCGTTCTCAGTCCTACCATCATTTGTAGGTAAGATCTACTATCTTGAATTAACATGCTAATAGGTGCAATGTTCAAGTGTTGGTCTTCAGCGCTTTTCGCGGCATTCTGATGAAATATTTTCATTATGATTACGTTCAGGAAACGAAGTAACTCTGCAAAATGGTGGTTCTCGTTCATTCAGTTTTGATACTGTCACAGTACTGCGTAGAAAAGTACTGTCCTTTTGCATTCATTTTCTGTATCGGAAAAGGACGAAAAAGGACCGCTTTCAAACTTGATAACCAGCACGAAAGAGCTAACGAGGTATACGTTAGTGAACACATCTGTTTAAAGAATTAAAGTCGGCTATTCAAAAATGCAACTACCTGGAAACAGAGGTACAAATTGAAATATCTGAGAATTTCTATATTTTGACAACACCTGGTAGGAGACGTAAAGTTTGTAATACTATAATTACTATTTTGAGGGTCACCACCTTTTGAGTCTCTACCATTCAATTAAATATAAAGGAAGTTTGAAACTTAAATGATAATTTACTAGCAAGAAATGGATTTCTATCATAAACCGCTTAAATAAGGTTTCACTGTGATAAAGGACGGCACTTTGTCTAATTTACGTTATTTTGTGTAAAAACAAAAAACAAACAGCAACTTGGAAATAGCATTCTGACTTCTTTGAATTTAAAAATCAATATATGAAATGAGGTTTTTAAGGAATACTATGAATGTTCGAGAAGAATATTTTAATTTTTTTTTATAAAAATCGCTTCTTTCCGTATACGTTCTTCTTTGGCAATTCCTGTAAATCCGAGCCTGATTCAATAGTTTTTGTTCTTTACACCTTTTTTATTTTTGTGGGATGAAGTGATTACTTCCCAAAACATGCGCAAGCTCGCGCTAAGCGGCGGGCACGTGAGCGAGCACAGTTTGCCAGAGCAGCTCTATTGAGTAGCATATAAACTTGCGGTAGATGTAGAGAGATTACAATAAGAATGGACCGCTTGAACAGTTACTGCTTGGTCACTGCTGGCAATATCACTACAAGTTACGTCCATATCCTCATTTTGTCAGTACGTTCGATTACAGTTAGCTCATTTGCAAATGGCTTCATAATTATCTCTTGCAAAGTCATCGGCCTGCATGACGTTCGTTTGTTACCCTACCTATCAAAGTGGTTCTGTTTTTTTACTCTGTTTTTTTTTATTATTTTTTTTTGCGAGTTTAAAGGTTGCAAGGGAAGGGATTTGAGGCAAATAAAAATAAAAGTTGGTGGCTAAGTATGTGATGTGATGTTCAGTGAGTTCTAAGTTGAGTTCTTTATGAAGTTGATGATTGTTTCTTATGTTAGAGTAACTCCTGTGTAATAGCGCGAACGTATTTACGTGCGGAGCGCCGCGAGCTTCCTCGTGTGCGGGCGGCCATTTAGGTCCACTGTGGGGTGCGTCCGCCTCTCCGCGCAGCGCCCTCTCGCCTTCCGCCCCCACTGGCAGAGGGCGCGACGCGGCGGCGACGGCGGCGGTGGCGGCGACGAGTGTTCCGACGCACCGCCGCTGAGCGACGACCTGACAGCGGGGAACCCCCACTTTGCATTAGGATCATCGTCGCCACTATTATCCTCAATTTAAAATAACAATGTATGTATTTGACATTGTAGGATCGGATTAAACCGACTTTTGCCAGCTAGTGGTGTTCCCAGCTCTGCGCCAATTTTAATATTGTATCCGCGCCTGGGGGTTTCAAGCGTGACGTTTTCCCACAATCGTAGCCTACGTTACCTGGGCTTTCTTTCGTCACAAAGCCGTAGAATCTGAGACAATTGTAAAATAATATTAACAATATATATATATATATATATATATATATATATATATATTAATAAAACTTATATTAATTAATAATATATATTAATGAATCAGTAATAATGCTATCCTGGATTCGCAGAAAGCCTATCTACTTCGTTGGATACAAAGTTTCTCTGCTGTATCAACGTATATGCAGGATTTCCTAAATCGAGATCAGTCCGATGGGAGCGTTAAAATGCAATCGTACAGATAGGTACTGGCATCATACAGATAATATCTCCGATTTGTTTCGAAAATATTTTGGAAGAACGTATCCAAATTACCAAGTCGTTCAAATTACTGGGAAGTGCAAGAGACTTTTGGGGAATAGTCCATGTCTTGGGCAAAGTAGTGCACAGGCAAACACATGCATTCGATCTCTTGCTAAAGAAGATGGGTGCAACCTGAAGTAGATTTTACATTTATTCGACACCTAAAATCATTTGTCAATGTAAGGGATCATTAAAATTCCTAAATATTCTATTTACCGCACGGAGACAAAGTCAACAACATAAGTAATAAAATATTTTTATTATGACTTTTTATTTTTACTGTTGTCATTTTATTATTTTTATTATTATAATTTTTGTTTTTTATCCCAACGATCCTTTTTCTCTACATCTACTATACACGACAATGAATGAGATATCAAGCGAAACGTTTTGAACAGACTTCCGATAGAGTTCTCACATTTTTTTAAACACATTTTTCTCATTAAAAAAATTAAATCATATTTTTCTCAGTTAAAAGTTCTCCCGCCATTTGATCATGCAAAACTCGAAAACGGTACGTTGTAAGTCTAGTAATTAAATTCTGTTACCAATGTTGGTGCACAAATTTACTACCAATGTACGTGCAAAAGGAAGCTATTTTCTGTTTAAAAACGTCTTCTTTCTTAGTCTTTTCAGAGTACACCAGCTCCTGTTGAGTCAGAGATCATACACACATACCACATTAACAGAAAGCTATTCCTTTAACGAATATTTGGTGTTGTCTATTGCTCGCTTTTTTATTCAATAGTTCTTTGCATGTACTGAATTACTTAATGGAAACTGCAAAATTCAACAGTATTCACGTGAGATCACATGGACAAAATTTTGTACAGGATTGCACTGTTCGTACGACCTTCTTGAAGCCCTTCGCCATTTGATATATCAAATTCCCTTTCTTCACATTACGTTTCCTTCGGTTTCCTGTAACTTTCATCCATTAAAAAAAAACACCTGAACCCCCCTCCTGCCGCGAGATTTCCTCACCCATTCCTCATTCGGTCCGTTATCCTTCCTGCCCGTCCTTGTACTCTCCAGCTTTCCCCTACCCATTCAGCCCCACTTCCCTCCCAGCATCCATATTTCTTTGTTTATCTAATCGTTTTTGCTTCCTTCGCTCCGTGCACCTCCGTTCGTTCCCCTCCGTTGTTGTCGGTTGCGGTCTGGGAGCGGCGGGGCGACCGCCTCATCGCCGCTCCCTCTGTGAGGAATGGCATAAAAGCCTGTTGCGGAGGGAGATCAAAGATCCAGATTGCTCCCCTCGACGCCTTCCGGCCTCCGCGATGCTTCAGTGCCACTTGAAGTGACGGCGTCGTCCGTCTTTTTGAGACGCTGTCAATTATCTCGCTGTATATTTTAGCAATATATCAGTGGCGCTTAGCAACGGAAATAGTTCTTACACGGGCGTATTATGAATGCTTTACTAAGATTCGATTAGCAAGTCGTATTTTTATTGTTTATTTCTTTATCAACTGGGACTACAATGTCAAAAAGGTGACCGTGCTGCGAGAGAAGGTGCAGACACTCAAGAATTGCTTCCACCCATTCGCCAACTCCGCTTACCATTCGCGTCGCCTGTGTTTGAACAAGATAGAAAAGTGTTTATGAGGATACCCTTAATGAGTTCCCATCCATCAAGCTCACAATCATATCATCTATGAGTGGGCACACAAGCTTGTATGAGCTTTCGCTCTCATCCCGCGTCATACCTCGCACATGTCTCAAGTCTCTATCCATGGATCACCTATCAATAGCCACTCATACCGGGAGCGGTGGCTCAGTGCATCAATTAATGTCACTACAGGACCTCTGACCAGGGGGACCTAGGTTCGAGTCCCGACGGCGACAGGATTTTCGACTCTAACTTCAGCTACGGCAAATTCAGACGCTGTCTGGAGGAGAATTCTAGCCGCCGGCTGCTCGGATCGATTTCTTCGATCAACGCCAGGCAAATTCCAGAGCAGTACCCAAACAAACGAGCCAGGGGCCGTGCGCGATCTTTCCTTCCTCTTCCTTGTCTTATCTTCACCCCTTATACACACTTACATTAACATGTACTGTTCTACCACACGTGCCGGGAGACCGGTATGTGTGGTAGAACGGTAGAGCCGGAGCTTAGAACTTGTCCCGGCTGGGACGGTATCCCGCTAGAGGGAGACACCTGGTTGGGGAAACCCCGCTAGCTGACGGTAGGTCGGCGCCGGATCTCGCCATCTAGTGGGGGAAGATCTCCGCCACCTGCTGATGAAAAACATACACTACACTAACGGGACTAATGACCTTAGTAGTTAACGCGCCCGGAATTACTAATCAGTCAATCAATACTAACTCATCGATTTTCTGCTGTTGACTGGAGTTTCGCGGTAATCAAGGGTACCACGAGCCGAAAGATGTTTTAAGAGACCCGAAAAGAAGATAAATGAAAAGTCTAAATGAATTTTGCACATTTGGTACACGGAAACATGAGTTGGTATCTGGATATTTCGTACCTGAAGGATAGAAAGTAATGAGCATCGAATATTTCGACTATCCACGTTCGAGATGTTTAAATTGGATTGTTGAGGTTCATGACGTTGAATAGCAACAAAAGTAACCTCAATTTGCTCGTGGCATCTAATTACAAAGTCGTAAGACTAATTTAATGCCGGACAACTTTGAATAATTTAGAGTAAATTAACAATATCCTTGCGAGGAATAGTAACTGTGGGAAATGCGATTTTTTATATCATCTCTGGGTCAGAGTAAAATTTTTAAAATCATACGTTTTTCCTAAGAGGTACCGTGAGAAAGTGTATAAAGCGAAATCAAGGCTAGCCTGACGGCTCAAGCATTGTCATTGATATAACAGAAAGATTGTTTTTGTTTGCCCCTCTCTGTACGTTAAAATTGCGGCCTCTCCTTTTGCAGTTGGTGGGAGATCTTATTCTAATTCTTAAAATCTCTAATCTTCATGATTCTACTTTCGTGTTAAAGAAATGCGCCGTTAATGTCCGTATTCCATTAAAATTGAAAAGGAGAGTGCTCGGAGGTGATTCGGTTTATTCACTGCAGTGATTCCAGCTTACTCTCATAAATCGATAAAACAGAATTTTCGGGGTTCAGTTCTTTCAATGCGAAAACGAAATAAATGAAGTTAAATGTACGAATTTTAGAGGTGTTACTATAGCCTCAAATACTGAAGTCTAACGTTCACTTCCCAATCTTTCCCTTTATACCATGGAATTGAGGAGTCAGTGTCAAATAAGTTCTTATAGTATTGTCTTTCGTTGCTATATATTCTTCTGAATCTTTTCTCAAAAACCAACCTCTATCTTATTCCTGACGTTGCTTCCTGTAACTTAATATTCGCGAACTGTTAGAGTAATGTCAATGGAATCGATACCAGTTTCTTGAATTACGTTCATCGTGATAGTTTGCTTCGGGGGCTTCCATCAGAGGCGGATTTGAGTAGGAAAGGAAAAATTCCATCCGCGGACGGCGAAACGAACTAAATCGAATTGGCTGCATTTCGGAATCCGTCACCATGGCAACGTTAGAATGCCGTTGCCGTAACATCTGCGGTCTCTGCTCCCTGGCACTGTGATTTCCCAGGAAGAGTTTAGAACGTTCTTCTCCTTTGACGTCGTCCTCGTCATCGCCGTTGTCGTAATTCTGTCGAGAGCATTGCCTTCCCAGCAACATTCTCACAAGGGTATCGTCAGCAATTTGACAGTTTGTAGTTCCGATGTTGGCAAAGGTGCCCTTTCTCATGAAGAAACAATGAAAAGCAGGTTGAGTCAGAAAAAAGTCAGCGAAATAGTTCAGGGAACTAGGGAATGTGTTTTGTTCTCTATTATTTCCTTTGGGGAGTGTATTCTGGTAGTCGGAATATTCTTCTCCTTTTAGGAGGTAAGCAATCTTGAGGCCGCATTTCTTCGAAGAGCAGTGGAGAAAATGTCGGCAACCACACAGGTGTTTATAGCTCATCTGTGTTTAAAGGCACAATCAAAGTAAGGCGTTATCTTCGTCAAATATGAAATCAAAGTCAGTTCGTTTGAATGAACGAGCCTTGTATTTTACCTAGCACGTATCGTACGACTAAACCGTCATAGATCTTTGAATACACGTGTACACTAAATTTACTTTACATTTGCAATAAATATAAGGGTTAATATGAGCACCATTCGCATTTTGACAAATGTTGACAGTGTTGTGCAAATCTTCATTCATTAAATGTTTTTCAATTCAAAATTTATATATTATATACTTGTAGCATGTAACATTGAATGCTGCAGTATACCTCGATATCGTGTAGTAATTCAAGAAGTTCCTCGTTATCGTAGCTACTATTACAGAAGTTAAGCGAGAGGCCTGCAGGCTAGAGATGCGTCATCGATGTCGATGCTTTTTTTTACAAAAGCATCAATGGATTCAACATCGATTGTCTGAAACCGATGTTCTTTTAACATCAATATTTTGTCTTCGATGTTTTTCTGTGGTTGATATTTTATTTTTTTAGTGGAAAGAGTCCTATTATAATAAACACCTGTAATGATTTTCTGATATTCAGAAATTGAACATTCTTCAGACCAAATGTGATCAAGAGTGCGAATAATCAAAATAGTTTTCCTTTTGACAAATGAAGTCTATATAATTTTTTAATTATCCAATCAGATTTTAAAAGTTTTATGAAATGTCCTGGATATTTCTTCAGTGTTTTTTTAATTAAATTTAAAATAAAATTTAGTAAACATTTAACCTAAATTACCCCCACGTGATTAATGGTCACCAACGCAGTTTTGAAAACGTAGATGTTTAAAAAACGATGATTTTGATGTGTTTTATTATCATCGATGTTTTAATTTTCAACATGGATGTTTAGAAACATTCATGGCGCAGTGGCACAATGGTACGAAATTAAACTAAAGTCGCACAAAATATTTTTGTAGTTCTGATGTGATGGTGGCGTTGAGATGGCGACATGATTAAATCGATGTTCCGATTGTATGCTGGATGGGTTAATGACCTAGTTATTTGATATTTGAAAATAATGAATGTGATTGGAAATAAAATTTAGATTCTTCCATGTTTTTCTTGAACTTCTTTTTATATTTCTGTTTACCTACACAGTTAGGAGGCCAGTTATGCGTGTAATGATACTTCCTTCAAATTTGAATGAAGTACTTTGGGAAAAGTTTTTATCTGGTTTTGTGATCACAATTTCATAACGTTCTGTAATGAAATGTACCGTTTGTTTTCTGGGTTTATGGTTATCTATCCCTCCATAACAATACGTATGTTACGTGTGTAAATATATACACAGAAGTGGTAGAGTAATAAATATTTTCTTCTTCTTCTTCTTCATCTTGTGTTATATCCATAACGGTAAATTGGCAACTCAAGAAACGAGAATTGATACTTGGCTTTCCTGCATTTCTGCATTTTAATGCAATATAAGTCGACGTGGAATGCATAATAATAATAATAATAATAATAATAATAATAATAATAATAATAATAATAATAATAATAAAACAAAGTCGGGTTTGTTTATAACTGAAGAACAGTTCAACCAATTTTAATGATCTCTGATTTGTTGGATTCATCTCCGCACCGAATATCAGAATAACTTTTAAAATATAAGAAACTTTCACGGAAAAAAATTATAGCGCTATGGAACAAAACAAAATATTCATGTAAAATGCCACCCGCGACATTCCGCTCTTGAATCTAGAGCGTTAAATAACTTCTAAACGAAGCGTTGTAGGGCATTAAAAACCAAAATTTGAATCTCGACAAAAACAAAACAAAAAACAAAACAAAAAAAAACAAACGCTTTTTCACACCGTAATCTATATCATGAGATCTTTTTGAACATTCTAATACATTTTTGCTGATCTGTCGCTTCTCGATATTACCCAACCTGCTCAGAGACATACAGAATCGGCAATTAAATGTGAATGAGAGAGAGAGAGAGAGAGAGAGAGAGAGAGAGAGAGAGAGAGAGAGAGAGAGAGAGAGAGAGAGAGAGAGAGAGACGGAGAGAGAAAGGGAGAGAAGTAGAAAAAGAGATGAAGGGCAGAACATCTGCCGGGTTCCGCTAATAATAATAATAATAATAATAATAATAATAATAATAATAATATAATAACCCCCCCCTCCGTTGGACCTTGCACTTTGGCTTTCGGCCTAGTGCGCTCCGCGAAGCGAAGCGAGGCGAGGCGTCGGCGCCCGCGGGAGAGAATCTCGTTCCGAGAGGCGCGTTGCCTTCGTCGCTCCTGATTTTATTTATGGCTTATCTGCATCACCAAATTGTGTCGGCGACGTCGGCAGATTTCGTATTTGCAAACTGAGAAATGGAATTGGCCTCAAAGTGTGTTAATTATGAAGACGTTAGTGAATGTTTTCACTTCGTGATAAAATTGGAAATTTGTTGCTACGTTTCGTTGTATAAATCGTCTAACTTGTTGTGTAACTTTAGAACAATGCCGTTTTGTATTGAAATTCGTTTTGTTAAGACAAAAGAAAATGGCCCATTTTTATGACTCATTCTGCATTTTTGTCGATTTTGACTAATAAGTCATTTTTACCTTTTTTCATCATTTTATTGCATTTTTTGCTGACTTCATAGATTTTAATGTCAGCTTTAATGGTACTTGCTTCAAATAATATTTTTCGAGATGCAACAAATGTTCTTCTCCAAATTACTCAGTAGCCTATTCGATTTGTTCGCCGAGAAATTGTTTTGACGCACGTTGTGAGTTCGTAATTCTTGTGACGTATATCAGCGCTATTGCCGGGTCGGACAATTTCGGGATAACTAAAGACTGAGATTACCTGGATAAGAACAATCCAAACCCAAATTTTAATGCTGAATTCACTGGAACGAATGGAAGAAACCTCAATTACGTCAGTATCGTATCCAACAGCTTGAGTTCATCCGATCTGGTTTTGATAAGATTTTTTACGTCATTTTTCTTTGGTTTTAGGACCTTTTTAAGCATTTTATTGATCATTTTTGGAGATGTTTTAGGTCATTAAAATACGCCCCCTAGTTATAACTCTTTGAGAAACTCATATGGTACTCTTGATGTACTACATTGGATATCCAAACGTGCCTTCACCCGAGAAACTGTCTCATCCACGGGGAGCAGCGAGGGCACTGCACGTGCCCGCCCACGCGCTGCCGCACATTACGTGATGCGCGGGCGCTGCCCCTCGTGCGTGGGCCACGTGCTCGCCCCCACGTCACGCAACGGGGCGATCCCAGCCAGCAATATCCTAATTCGCCCATAAATAAGTAACGGCACCGACCCGGCGCGGAGGAGGATGCGGTCGCCGCCATATGGAAGTGAAGTCGCTAGAACAGTTTTTCAATGTGGTACTAGCTATCGTGGCAGTGTGAACGATTCTATTCTTGAGAGCGTACGCTTCGGCGACCGGAGTCATTAGCTACTGACTGTCTGGGAGACGCCGCGTCCTGGGAGTGGGTGTCAAAGTTTCGGTCACCATTCTGCGACCTTCCTCAGGGCAAAATCCTATGCCCGTTTCGCCTGAAGGAGGTCCCAGAATGTCGGCCGAAAGATTGGCACCTATGCCTAGGACGCGTCGTCTCCCGAACAGTCAAGTAGTTACCGATTCTTTTCTTTACTCCGCGAACATAACGTATGATTGATTGAACTGATGATTTTGAAAAGGCTATATCTCCGATCTTTAAGTAAATGGAATTAAGTTAACCGTTTGTGTCAAAGAATAATTTGTGTATACCTTGTGAATGTGCGAACGCCTGCTACTCGAGAATACCCTTCTTATAATCGAAGCAGGCGTGATTCTCTATTTTCTTCTAATATGCTACAGTCGTTGCGTTTTCGAATTACGTTTTTGTGAGTCTAAAATAAGACGTGTAAAGTAGAGAAGGGAAAGCGTGACACATAACGGGAGGTAGTGGTTTCGTTCAACTGCTGGTGAGATGCAGTTGAAAATAATAGAACACCAGGTTAGTATTAAATAGCCAATAACTGTAGAAAATATTAACATAATACAACCTGATTATAATTCAGATACAAAGTTTATCTGAACCTATAGCTCTTGTCAACAAAAACCTTGCCATTTTACTTTTAGTTGACATTTTAACAACTCAGAGTTCGTTTTTCTAGAGCTTTTATCGAGCCGACAGCCAGTTATCCTCTTAGACCTGATGAGACGCATATTCGACCCATCACTAGACACCAACACACTTGCGGGCTCTTCTGATCTGGGGTCAGTAGAACGCGGAGGACCTCCGCGACAACACGTACATGAAAAACGAGGGTCAAACAACCATGCCCAAGGCGGGTCTCGAAACCGCGACTTTTCGGACCGAGTGGGCACTCGCTTTCAGCCACCTCGGCCGTCTAGGTCGGCCAACTGATATAAAATTGAACATATTCATTTAGAATATCGCAAGACTCAACATGTGTGAATTTCAAACTTAAAAACGTTGGTGTTAAATGATATGTAGGGGAGATTTGCCTTTTGTTAACTCCTCAATTTTTCGTGGCGCCGCGGCGCCGGAGGGGGCCTCACGCGAGAGCAGAGCGTGCGCGTGCCTTCATGTCGCACGCGTTCTACGCACATCGCCGCGCTCGTGTGCATGCATGCGGGCGCGCGCGCGCTCGTGTGTGTGTGTGTGTGTGTGTGTGTGTGTGTGTGTGCACAGCACTAATTTCCGCGTTATTTATGGCGTGCGCTATCTCGTGTGAAGATCGTGGGAGAGAGCTCCCTTCCTCCAGAAGTGGCACGCCGGCCCAGGGCCCGCAGAGGAGTTTTCAATTGCGGCTTCATTATTCGTGATGGGCGAGGGGAGAGCGCAGCCCCGGATAGACACCAGATGATGATGGTTTTAGGGCTAGATGAGGAAAATGAATGAAGGGTCCCCTTCTGAATTACGGTGCCCGGTCACGTCGCGAGCTGATTCTCCTTCATATTTATTTTAATGTTTCTTTAATTTCGCAAATAAAAAAATAAGTACGTATTTTGCCCTGAAGAAGGTCGTAGAATGACGGTCGAAACGTTGTACCTAGGACACGGCCTGACCCGGACGCCTGTGCCGAGGACACGGTGTCTCGCGGACAGCCAAGTAGCTAAAAATAAGTCGGTCATTCACTGACTAAACTATAAACTACGGTTTGCACGAAATAATTATTAATCCTCTTTCATGTTGTATTATCCTTCATTACGTATTCCGAACAACATTCGTATGTGTCTTCAAAACTTTTATGCGGATTAGTTATTAATGTTATCTGTTTTCCTGCTATACTTTATTCAGGGACAAACATACCAACTTTACGGCAAAATTTGGCTGCCATCAGAATCGGAAATTAGTGTGGATCGATATGCAAATGTGTGGAGTGCTTCGGACGCTCCGCAGACGGCGCGTGACAGATCGGATATAGCCTGCCCTTTAATAATATTCCAATTTGAAAAAATGATTAAGGACATGTGAGCTATACTCGTTAGGGATAATGAATTTTAAATTTAATCCTTAGGATGGACGGAAGATAATTGTTGCAACATACCCTAAATCACAAAACGAACGTTGAAGTTTTAACAAGTGATGGTTAATTGATATTGGGATGGAAACATTGGTGGATATTGTACTTAATCCTATAGTAACCGAATTTCATCTTTTACGATTGTTGTATTCGCCTTTCTTATTATTCTATGTTCAATTTTTTAAATGTCTTTTCCGTTTTTTACTTGCTAATATTTGAATTTCTTTTGTTTTCAGGTGAGTGACTGTCTGTACCACTGTTTTGAAACTGTCGTTGAAGGGTGAGTGTACTATACTTGTGTACATTCGTGAAGTTTTCATGCATTTTTGATAATATTACGGTTCTTGTGATAATTACAAAGGCCTGTTTGACTTAACGTAGCTAGAAATTTCGAATTTTGATTTATTATTTATGAATACTTGACATGAAATGAAGAGTACTTCGGGATGTTTGCTTTAACACCTTCATTGCTATCATTCAACGTATCAAACAAGTGAAAAGAAACGATCCTATTTTTTTAATCCATTCACGACCTTCACTGTACGATGTGCTTTTATAAACCTTACCAAAGCATTTTGAGTAAATATGTTCCATTAGGATTCTCCTCAAATATATACAGATAGTTAGAACATGTTCTAATTGATGAGACAAATTGCCGCCGTATGTGTATTGTATAAAACACATCACCGCGAACATGACTCAACAACAAACACGAACGTGACAGCATTAGGGAAAAATGATTCGGCAAGTTAGTTAAATGATGGCGTATTGTTGCTCAATTAGGAAGGAAGAAATATCTATAGAAACGTGTAATATTAAGCAATTCAATATTACTACTAGTGTGAAAAAATCCCTTTCGTCCGCGTACTATCGTCGTGTCTTGCGAGCCCTGAGTGTTACTGGCTGCTACAGGCAATGCGCCCTGCCGCATCCCTTCGCAGTTTGATTTGAGCGTATCCGTTACCGACATTAAGCGAGTTTCGGTCACTCCCACAGCTTGTGACCTGCCGCGACAATAGCAGTGGCCGTGCAAGGCTCCAAATCTAAACGCATAGAAAGCGGCGCCCGACGTAGTGGCAGACTACCTGTCCGGCCAGGCAATGCGGTGTCAACGTCGGGTATGTGGATCTGTGCAGTGTCTCGTGATACGGAAGGACGAGGGGTGAAGGTACATTTTGTGGTTCAAGGACCTGAGCTGAAGAATCGCTGTTTTCTCGAACGTCAATACTGTACGTCTTTGGAGGCCACCACAGAGAGGAATCATGACCCCGTTGATGGGCATGGTTTCTTGTGGAGAGTTGTAGACGACCACCCGAACCCTGAGTTTTCACAGTGGGACTGGTCATTAGTATAACGGCAATTGCGGAGAGTAGGCGATGTTAAGCTCCGTATTGCCGGGTTCGCCCGGTAACCCATGAATTGGTTCCCTGGTTCGACTTAAGGGCGGGGATGGGCGAATGACGTTCTTCGGAATGCACCGGACCGCAGATATAGAAGTCCAGACGAGGAACATGTACCTCCCTGTCGGGTTGCCCAGATTTCGGCATTACATCGGTAGCACAAACGTGATTGCAATGAAGAGACGGGAAGGGGGCCCTGAGCCGCCCGGACCTTAGTTCGGGTGGTCCCCTGTTGTGCTCTTGGCTTCATCGTATCAGTGGCCCTCTGGACTTGGAGAGGAGGGATTTGGCCCGGCGCAAGTGAGTTGCGCATTGATTTGACTCTGGCACTAGCCTGGATAGCTAGGAGCTCTGGACTGACAGGGCGGCCCGATCCATGCACCGTATGGGGAGGTTACCGTGAGGGTAAACTGCGCGGGATCCAGCTACCAGTCCAAAGGTGTACTTGTACGCCTGCGTGGGTGGTGCGGATAGAGGCTAACACCCAGATGGCCATTCTGGGGTGAATTCTCCTTGGTAAAATACAAGTACGAAGTAGGCGCACTGCAGTCCTCTACACATTTACACACACACACTTACACACACACACTTACACACACACACTTACACACACACACTTACACACACACACTTACACACACACACTTACACACACACACTTACTTACACACACACTTACTTACACACACACACTTACACACACACACTTACACACACACACTTACACACTCACACACTGGTACACACTCACACACTCGTACACACTCACTCACTCACTCACTCACTCACTCACACACTCACTCACTCACTCACTCACTCACTCACTTACACACTCACTCACTTACACACTCAC